>CM031242.1:641776513-642161988 GCA_018340775.1 Taxus wallichiana var. yunnanensis | reverse complement strand
GGAAGAAATTCATTTTATATGTGAGAAATAGAATGCATACGATTTAGTCTATTACTTTGACTATTTAGGTTAGATTTTTGTAGTCAGCAATGAAAGTTTAAATCTCTTCAGTACTAACATGGAAAAATTATTAGGGCCCTACGAAATCCTCTCACGCCTTATCCATATCCATCCAGGTTCTCTCGTTGTTCTATTTTTACAAATGCACGAAATAGTGGGATCTGAGTCGGTGTAAGGTTGCTAGATGCTATATTTTGTAAATGGTAGCTCATGGGACCAAACCATCTAGGCCAACACATCTAGATTTCTTGGTGAATGCTAGTGGAGTCTTTGTTTTGGTTCCCTACGCTCCTCGTGTTTTCCAAACTACCTTGTCCGGGCGTAGTCCCCAAGAGCCCCGAGGCCCAAACATGCTATATCTTCGACGGTGATTTCACGTAATCATGGCACCTAGAGACATATTTTTAGATCTGAGACCTCCACGTTAGGTCTCTCTAAAATCCTCTCACGGTTTTATCCATCTCCATTTAGTTCTCTTAGTTGTCCATTATTATTTGCAAAGGCATGAAATACTGTGAGCTCTAAGTTAGTGTAGGGATGTCAAACACTATAGTTTGCAAATGGAAGCTCGTGGGACCAAATAAACTATGCCAAAATGCTCGGGGTGGCTAGGTGAAATATATCAAGGCTTTGCTTTTGGTTCACTATGCTCCCATGCTTTGTTACCTCATCCGGGCGTAGTCCTTAAGAGCCTTGAGGCCAAAACACGCTATATCTTCGATGGGTGATTTCTTGACTACTTGGCACTTAGAGACGTCTCGCAGATCCGAGACCTCCATGTTGAGGACCTCTAAAAAAATTATCTCATGGTTTTCTCCATCTCCATTCGGTTCTCTCGATGTCCTATTGTTTTAGCAAACACATGAAATAGTGTAGTCTCGAGGTGAGCGTAAGGTCATGATGTCAGTATTTTGCAAACATGAGGTCAGGGACTAAATAGTCTAGGACAACACATTTGAATGGCCTAGTGAACACTAGTGGAGTCTTTGTTTTAGTTCCCTAAACCATCCACGCTTTGGGCTACCTCATCTGGGCATAGTCCCTTAACATCCATGAGGCCAAAACACACTATATCTTTGACGGTGATTTCTCGTGATCGTATGGTACCTAGAGACGTCTCATTAGATCCAATACCTCCATTTCAGGTCCCTATACGAAATCCTCTCATGGTTTTATCCATCTCCATTCGGTTCTCTCGTTGTCCTATTGCTTGCAAAGGCACAAAATAGTGCGGTCTGAGTCAAACAGAGGGTTGCACAGACAGCTATAGTTTGCAAGCGAAGCTTGTGGGACTGAACCAACAATGCCAACACATCAGAGTGGGCAGGTGAATTCTAGTGGAGGATTTTTTTGGTTCCCTACGCTCCTTGTGCTTTTGGGCTACCTCTTTCAAGCATAGTCCCTTAAGAGCCATGAGGCCAAAACACGCTATATCTTTGACATGTGATTTCTCGAGACTCTGCGGCACCTAGAGACGTCTCGTCGGATCTAAGACCTCCATGTTGGAGCCCTATATGAAATCATCTCATGGTTTTCTCCATCTCCATTCGGATCTCTTCGCTATTATATTTTTGCAAATGCGTAAAATACTAGAGTCTAAGTCATTCGGTGCCAGAGGCTCCCGTGAATAGGGCCAGAGTTTGCAAACAAAAGAGGTCAGGGACCAAAAATATAGGGAAAATAGTCAAAATGAAATGGTGAACGCTAGTGGAGGATTTTTTTGGTTCCCTACACTCCCGTGCTTCGAGCTACCTTGTCCGGCGTAGTCCCTTAAGAGCCATGAGGCCAAACACGCTTATATCTTCGATGAGTGATTTCTCGCACTCTGTGACACCTAGAGATGTCTCATCAAATTTGAGACCTCCACATCAGGGCCTCTATGAAATCCTATCGTGGTTTTATCCATATCCATTCGGTTATCTCGCTGTCCTATTGTTTGCAAAACACGTGAAATAGTGTAGTCCGAGTGAGCGTAAGGCTACTAGATGTTGATTTTGCAAACAAAGAGCTTATGAGACCAAATAGTCTCAAATATAGCATCGTGCCCCGAATGGCCTATGAACGTTAGTGGAGTCTTTGTTTTAGTTCCCTACACTTCCCATCCTTTCAGTGCTACCTCATTCAGCGTAGTCCTTTAAGAGCCCCGAGGCCAAAACACGCTATATCTTCGACGGTGATTTCTTAGACTCCGTGGCACCTAGAGATGTCTCATTAGATCCAAGACCTCCATGTTAGGGCCATCTATAAAATCCTCTTACGCTTTCTCCATCTCCCTTCAGCTCTCATCACTGTCTTATTGTTTGTAAATGTGCAAATAGTGCGATTAAGTCTCCAGTAGGGCTCCCCAGACGTTATAGTTTGCAAACGGAAGCTCGTGGGACCAAACCAACTTTGCCAACATGTTGGGGTGGCCAGGTGAACACTAGTGGATGATTTTTTTGGTTCACTACGCTATCTCGTGCTTTCGGCTACCTCGTCCGGCATAGTCCCTTAACGCCCACGAGGCCAAAACACACTATATCCTCGACAGTGTGATTTCTCAGACTTCCGTGACACCTAGAGATGTCTTTTTAGATATAAAACCTCCATGTCGGGGCCCTTTAAAAAATCATATCATAGTTTTATCCATATCCATTGGGTTCTCTCGCTATTCTATTGTTTGCAAACGTGCAAAATAGTGTAGTAAATCCGAGTGTAAGGTCATAGATGTTATATTTTCAGCAAACGGTAGCTTATGGGACCAAACCAACTATGCTAACACGTCAGGTGGACAGTGAAAGATATCAGAGGATTTATTTTGGTTCCCTATGCTCCCCATACTTTTGGGCTATCTCGCTTGAGTGTAGTCTTTAAGAGCCCTAAACCAAAACAAGTTATATCTTCGACATGTGATTTTTTGGACTCCATGACATCTAGAGATGTCTCGCCGATTTGAGACCTCCACATCAGGCCCTCATGAAATCCTCTCATGGTTTTCTCCATCTCCATTCAATACTCACACTCGTCCTATTTGTAAATTCTGAAATAGTGCAAAGCCTGAGTTGGGGTATAGGGCTCCCGACGCTGTAGTTTGCAAACGGAAGCTCGTGGGACCAAACCAACTACGCCAACACATCGGGGTGGCCAGGTGAATGCTAGTGGAGGCTTTATTTTTATTCCTACGCTACCCGTGATTTCAAGCTACCTCATCCGAGCGTAGTCCCTTAAGAGCCCCTGAATGACTAGATTGGCTTAAGAATGAATTTGATAGGGGTATGTCTAAGAACACACATGAGTTATCAATCACCTAGTAAATATTTTTTTAGTTCTAGATGGGAGTCGATGGTCTATGACTTAGTGACCTTCCATTCATTGAAAATTTATGCTATGATAAACCCATGGATGCTTTCAAAAGCACCTTCAAAAGGATAGGGGTAGTCATTAAGCCTAGTGAAGGGCGTGATGTGATTTCCAAATAACTTAAATGCCTATAGATTTAAAGGTAATAACACGAATTGGACAAGATTAGACAATCAAAAATCATTGAGTGTCCAATCGAATGTCATCGCATCTAGAGACATTCCCAAGAATTGGATTAATGCATATGTAGAGACATTCTCAAAATATCAACGGATGAAAGGCATCAAATTGTGATGAATCTCGTGTGTTTTAATAGGGGAGAAGAATAAGAAGCATAAATAATGTAGTAAGTGCATGATAAGATAGGAACCAAAGATGAAGAGACCATGAGCAAGAAGAAGCGCAAGTAAGATAAATACACATATACACATTGATAAATCAATGAATAATTACTCGATTAGGTAACTCTTTATATACATACATTATATAAATATTGATTTCCAAAGTTTGATGCATATTGTACATTGAAAATGCTAGTACATGTACATCACCAATAAATGAAAATAGTCCATAATGTCTTAAATATTGTCAAGTGCACATCATATTAGTTTCATGCAAAAATAATCTAAGAAATGTAAGGTCTCATACAAAATTATCAAGTTCCAAATAGTATTTTTAATGTGCATAACAAATACAAAAATGCCCAAATAGGTCATATACCATCAAGTTCAAATGCCATATAGGCGTACATACAATGCCATGCACATAGGCATACAAAGATAATGTCATGTAAGACATATATTTCCTACTCATCAAAATTTGTAGTGCCCACTTTCCTTTGACACTTTTAGATACCTGATTTTGATACTATCGATAATATTATGGACACTATTATGTTTTGTTTTAGTATGATGGTTAGATGTTAGATCATGGATTATTATTGATCCTGGATTCGGTTATTATCCATGATGGTTACTAGAGACATTTTCTATATGTGGTCGATGATATATTGTTTGATAGTTTGACATATTATGGTTATTGATTTGGACTCGTGACACTTGATATTTGGAGTAAACCTAGTATGGTAGATTCTCGATGATGATATAGTTGATTTATGAATTAAAAATGATAATGTTGAATTCTTGTTATTGTTGTGATTCATGTGTTTAGATGATCTTGAAATGTTGTTTATATCATTTTGGATGTTCGATATGGCCACGCTGTTGAAGTAGGCATTTACATTTTGTAGGTTAAAAATCACAAAAATGTTGGGGGACTAGAGACTAACCATATTAAAATTCCAGGTGAATTCAACAAGGTCACCATGGCAACTGTGTTGTGTTGTGTGTTGTGTTTTGCTAGGAATTCCCACTGGGGATTTCCATTATATGTGACCATGGGATACGTGTTTTTTTATGTGTTCCTTTTAATTATTGTTGTATGTATTTTATTTGTAATGTGTTCCTTCTTTTAATTAATTTAAATGTGGTAGATTAATGTGAGAGGTCATATAGTTAAATTTTATTTAAAATAAATTGGGATGTGGAATGTAATTAATAAATTTGTTGTCTTTAGATTTTAATGTTGGAAGAGTGTATACGTTAATGTTGTAAGGATGTATAAGAAATTTGTAAGAGTCTTGTAAGGCAGATTTTGGAAGGTCTAGCACTTCATCTTTTATGAAATTCGAATTTGACCTTGAGGCCGATTTGAGGCTTGTGGGACAAGTTAAACTTGTCCCACACCTCTTAAAATGATCCACCAACCATGCCTATGGTTTGGAGGTTAAATGTAGGAATTTATAATGCATTTTGAAGTGATAATATGTAAGTTTTAATTGCACTTCCCTTACATGTTTTAAATTTGGTCCTTTTGGAGTATGGGAATTTTTGGAGTATGTAAGTGATTTTTTCATTTATATTTATTATGATTTGGTGGATGGATGTTGACTTTCCTCTTTGGGTTGAGGAAGAATGATGTGGCATCCCACAAGGATCCACATCATCCTCTCCTCTTCCCTCTCCTTTAAATTCAAATCTTCTAGCTCATTTGAGGTTGTTGAAACTTTGTCCATTTCCTCTTGGGGGCACATTTTTGGTGCTGTTTCTTTTGAGCTTGATTAAGGAAGAGCTTGGAGTCTTTTTTATTGCTTGAACCTTGCTGATTTTGGACTATATTTGGCATCTCAAAAACTTGTGAGCTCGGAACAAACTTCAGTATGGAGAGGTAGGATCTTGAGTTGTGTTTTAATTGTTTTTCCTTCTCTTACATGCATGTTTAAATGGTGTTTGTGTTTGTGATCTTGGCTGGTTGGGTAGACTATTTAGGATAAGGTGTAGGAGAAGGCTATAGGGATTTCATATGGGGGCATAAGGGATTGCCAATGGCAATAGTTCTATTGAGGAGGGAGTTTTGGTTTGGGATCCACCTTGGAAAAGAAACTCGCTTGCATTTCTTACTCTTGGGGGCATAAGGGATAAACTTGGGGGCATAAGGAGGGGTTGGGAGATATAAGGTTTAAGGGGTTGATATGTTTATCGGTGGTACACATTTTGGTGGATGCCCAATTCCAAATCGGGAGGCATAAGGAGTTCCCCATAGTTCTTGCTCTTGTTGGCTTGTTTGATCAAGCCTATGTGTTGTGTGTATGATTTCAAATGCATTTGGGAACTGATTTCTTGTTGACTATGTATTTTTTTGTTTGTATGCAATGTGAAAATGTTTGTTTGTTGTGGAAGAAGCCTTGTTTCCATGTGTTGATGTTCATAATTTATTTCAATATGGTTAGGGTTTGGGGGCCAATGAGGAAAGGATGGCTTCTCCTTTCTCATTGGATGTCTTGGTTGGGTGGAGAGCGTTGCCTTTCCCCCTTCCTTGTTGTGATCAAAGATATATGATAGAAAAACTAGCATGCTGCAGCTGTTTGGAGCAAGGAGAAATTATAGTTTTGACAAATCCTTTCCTTTAAGCAATTCATCGTAACCTTTCCCACTTCGAGTGGATGAGTGTATAAATGTTGTAATGAAAAGTGATTGCATTGGAAAGGGAATTTGAATTTGAATTGAGAAATGCACAAGAATAATTATACTTCTTTATTTTACTTTGGAACAAAAATGTGAATGGTGTTCTATACTTTGTATTTTGCAATTTGAAACTAAATCAAATGGGAAAAGTGATAAGTCATAAAATTGTATTTGATGATCAATGAAGGATTGCATTCCTTTCTAAAAAGTGTTTTACTTTGTTCATATGCTATCTTATCCATTGGAAATCTGAGTTTTACTTGCAATGAGAAACCTCTATTTGGAATGTTGAAAGAAGAATGCATATGGAATGAAAGTCAATGTTATTTTCCTCGCAAAATGTATATTAAAACCGAAATCAAATGTAGTTTCATTTAGAATTGATGGATGATTTAATAAGAAATGTATTTGGCTAAGTTAGGAATCATATGCACATGTAACTGAAAAAATGGAGATTGTAATTTAAAGAAATAGTTCACCGTAATATACTTCATCCCTGTAATTCACATTTTAATAAAATGAACAAGCCTCATACTTCAGCACTAAACAATAAGTTATGAAACATTGAAAATTAGACTTAGTACTACCTAAGGAACTCAAATTCACTATAACAATCAAGATTGAATCTCCAAAACTTAATGAATTTCAATTCGTAGTTACAGACAAGCTTATTTTTCCATCTATTGCCGAAAAATGTAACCTTCAACAATGATTGGATAAATTGACTTCCCTAAAACACTCTAAACCCTCCTCAGACTGATCCTCCATATCTGCTTTGACATGTTGAGTAAAGGAGGAGTTCTAATTTTATCAAAATTATAAGTTGAAAATTGTAAGTTTTCTAAATAGAGGGCTTCGAGAGCTTTCCAAAAAGTCCTCGTTTTCCCAAAAATGAGATTTCTAGCTCAAGTTATGACACTTTGAAGTTTTTGTGCCTTGGCGGGAAAATTTGGGGCCCGAATTTGGACATTGGAGGTGTAGTGTGGATTCACTATCCACGGAGAATTTAGTTGAGGCCATTGAGAAGGCCTATATTGCGAGAGGAGACTCAAGGTAAAACTAAGTAGGCTAGAGATCGAGTCAGGAGCCGCATTCAGGCAGATGCAAGATGGTAGATCGAGAGGTTCAGTGCCTCTTCCTCGTGGTGGTCAGCATTCAGCACAATCATCCTTTAGGCCACAACAACAGCAGTCCCGCCCACCGTATAGACCTCCACGAGAGAGTTGATGCATAAATAGGTCATAGTATGGGGCCTCCTCCTAGGGGTCCCATGAGGACATAGGGTGGACCTAGAGCTCAATCAACTAGAGCTTGCCAACAGAGAGGCCACAATGCCACGGTTGGATCATCGGATCCACACCACGAGCTTCTAAGGCACCTACCGGAGGTGTTGTTTCTTAGAGAGGATCAGTGGTTGCTTTGGATGTGGAGTATCCGGACATTTTGGAGAATTTATCCTCGTAACCCTAACAAGGTTAAGGCACTTTGATTTCTAAGTGATAGTTGGTGACATGGGACACAACCACATGATTTATGTAGTGGTTGAGAACCGCTAGGCAGAGCACTAGAGCATAGTCATTGAGACCACAAGTAGCATTGGTGGTGTTCCTACCTCTGTATTGTTTAATTCTGGTTCTTTCGATTCTTTCATTACACCATATTTAGTAGAGTGATGTAGGCTAGTGGTAGTTAGGTAGGGTTTCGGTTAGATGTCGAGATGGCTTCTAAAGCCAAGATCTTTGTGGACTCCTTAGTTAAGGAGTGTGTTGTGGATTTGGGACCTTTCACCACCACCTCGGATCTCCGTATCCTTCGTTTGGGCTCCTATAGAGTTATCTTAGGTATGAAATGGTTATATGCACACAGGTCGGGATGGATTGTTATCATAAGACTATAGCTTGTGAAAATGATTTGGGAGTTGATTCGGTGATCTTGGGGTTAGGAGACCCATTTCTATTCGCACCATTTCCGTTATGCAGCAAAGCGGTGTGTGCGCGCGGGGTTTTTAGATGTATGATGTTACAATCAGTGATAGATCAGAGGATGGGTCTAGTGGACCATTATTAGATGATCATCCCATCTTGAGAGAGTTTTCTGATGTTTTTCCAAGGGAGCTACCAGGGTTACCACCCCCACATGAGATTGATTTTCATATAGACCTATTTCCTAGAGCATAGCCTATCTCATGGGAACCTTATTAGATGACCACCCCAGAGCTTTGTGAGCTCAAGTTGCAGCTTCGAGGGTCTTTTGGAGAAGGGATTTATCCATCCTAGTGTATCCCTTGGGTGCACGGTGATTTTCATGAAGAAGAAGGATGGATCATCATGCGGTTGTGTATCGATTACCACCAGCTAAAAAAGTGACGATCAAGAATCGTTATCCTCTTCCTCGCATTGATGACTTGTTTGATCAAATGAAGGGAGACACTCGTGTTCTCTAAGATTTATCTCAAGTCGCTACCATCGCTTGAGGATTTCGGAGGCGCACATTTATAAGACCGCCTTCTATATGAGATATGAGCACTTATGAGTTCACACCTGCCTTTTGGTTTGTGAATGCCCCTGCAGTGTTTATGAGTTTAATGAATGGGGTATTCAGAACCTTTTTAGATCACTTCATGCTCATCTTCCTTGATGACATCTTTATTTACTCACGTACACGTGAGGAGCACCAGAGAACCTTCGACAGTTCTTCAAAGTGTCTTCTGGAGCAACAACTTTACGGGAACTTGGAGAAGTGTGATTTCTTCCAGACAGAGGTGTAGTATTTGGGTCATATTATTTCTAGGGAAGGTATCAAAGTCGATCCTTCCAAGATTAGAGCCATTATGGATTAGCCAAAGACCCACTACAAAGGACCGAGGTATGCATATTCATGGGTTTAGCAAGTTACTACCAGAGATTTGTTCAGGACTTCTCTTCGGGTTACGCACCCTATCACTTCCTTTCAAAGGAAAGGGAAGAAGTTTGTGTGGTTGGATAGATATGAGCATGTGTTCAAGACACTAAAGGAGTGCCTCACTACAACAACCATTCTTGTAGTGCCGGATCCATAGGGTGAGTTCTTTGTTTGCACAAATGCTTCTTTAGCAGGGCTTGGAGGTGTGTTGATGCAAGATGATAGGGTTGTAGCTTTTGAGTCTCGCAAACTCAAGGATCACGAGCTTAATTATCCTACTCATGATCTTGAGCTTGCGGCAGTTGTGCATGATTTGGTTAGATGGAGGAATTTTCTTCTTGGATGGAGATTCACACTCATGACAGATCATTTGAGTCTTCGTCACCTCTTCACGTAGCCCAATCTAAACACTCATAAACGAAGTTGGATGGAGTTGCTTTGTGAGTATGATATGGAGATAGAGAATGTGAAAGGGAAGGAAAATGTGGTAACATATGCTCTCGGTAGATAGATACATGTGGCCATGACCACCTTAGTAAGCACATATTTGTAGAGAAGGATTCTTTAGTAGCTTCCTCTTGAAAGCTTCTACATGGTAGTATGAGTAGAGATCGAGTCACAGAGACCCGTTGAGGGAAAGTTTGATGGATTTTCCTTAGAGGAATATGGTCTTCTTAGGCACAGAGGCAAGATATATGTTCCAAGAGATGGAGGCTTGAGGTAGGACATCTTGGTAGAGGCACATCGTGCAACCTATTCACCCATCCTCGGGTGAAGAAGATGCACACTACCTTGAGATAGTTGTACTACTGGAGAGGACTTCATCAAGACGTGGCTCTATTTGTGTCACGGTGTTTAGAGTGCCAGAGGGTTAAGGCTGAACATCAGCATCTAATAGGTATTCTTTATCCACATGCCATACTAGAATCGAAGTGGGACACCATTTCTATGGATTTCATTGTTGGGCTACCTATGTCAAGATATCACCATGATGCCATTATGGTCACAGCTTGATAAATTGACAAAAGTGGCTCACTTTTCTCTCGGTGAAGATCACTTGTACAGCTAGTGCGAAAGGGCATGGGTATATTTGGATGAGATCGTCAGGTTGCACGAGATTCTGCGGAAGAAGATCAATTGTGACCGCGATCCTTTGTACACTTCACATTTCTCGGACTACCACGGTATATCCTTGGGACGAGGATCAACTTCAACACAACATATCACCCTGAGACAGATGGACAGACTGAGCAAGTAAATTATATTTTAGAGGATATACTCAAGATGTATGTGATGGATCAAGTAGTCTAAGTGGGAGGAGTACCTATACTTAGTGGAGTTTGCCTACAATAATAGTTTTCAGAGTTCTATAGGCATGGCTCCTTTTCAGAATTATATGGTAGAGTGGAGGACACCACTTAGTTGGGATAGGTTAGAGGATAGAGTATTTCTTGGACCAACTCTTTTGTAAGACATGGAGCAACAGGTAGTGTTGATCAGGAAGAGATTACAGGAGGCACATGATAGGCAGAAGAAGTATGCGAATCAGCATAGGATTGATTGTAGCTTTGATGTGGGCATGAAGGTGTTCCTTCATGTTAGACCACACAAGATCCCTATCCATTATGGAAAGGTTCTAAGTTAGCTTCTAGATTCATTGGTCCTTTTAAGATCTTAGAGCATATCAGCCCTTTGGCTTATCGTCTAGCATTGCTACCACTTGTCTCGCATACATGATGTGTTTTATGTTTATGTCCTTAGGAGGTACATTGCAGATCCTTCTCATGTGTTGGAATGGACATCATTGCGGGTGTAAGATTAGGGGCAGTGACAAGGATCCCATCCATATCATAGATCAGGACCACGGGCCTTCGAGGCGGAGAGATTGATCGGGTATGGGTGCGGTGGGGACAGTATGATGAGATTGCAGCCACTTGAGAGGATGCCATAGTATTATGAGTGTAGTTTCCACATTTCTTCTAGTGACTTCTAGGAGGAAGTCAAGTCTAAGGGAGGGGATGTAGTACCCACTTCCCTTTGACACTTTAGATACCGATTTTGATACTATTGATCATATTATGGACACTATTATGTTTTGTTTTAGTATGATGGTTAGATGTTAGATCATGGATTATTATTGATTTGGATTCGGTTATTATGCATGATGGTTACTAGAGACATTTTCTATATGTGGTTTATGATATACTATTTGATAGGGACACACTATGGATATTGATTTGGACTTGTTATTTGGAGTAGACCTAGTATGGTAGATTCTTGATGATGATATAGATGATTTATGAATTAAAAATGATAATGTTGAATTCTTATATTGTTGTGATTCATGTGTTTAGATGATCTTGAAATGTTTTTTATATCATTTTAGATGTTCGATGTGGCCACGAGGATGAAGGAGGTATTTGCATTTTGCAGTTAAAAATCACAACAATGTCGGGACCTGGAGACTAACCATATTAAAATTCCGGGTGAATTCAACAAGGTCACCATGACAACTATGTTGTGTGTTGTGTTTTGTGTTTTGCTAGGTCACCATGAAACTTTGAAGTTTTTGTGCCTTGGCGGAAAAATTTGGAAACTTTTCCTCAAGGGCCCATAACCCGAAAATTTCCCATCAAAGTTTCCCTAAGAAAATTTTCAAAATTTTGGGCTCCTGAAAATTTTCACTTTTCCCTCCACTAGCTTGCAACCAATCGAGAGGTCGCCACGTGTCCTCCAAGGGCCGAGGCGAGGCACGGATAAATTTTACCCCTTAAACTTTTTGAATTTTTTTGGAAAATTTTCACTTTTCCCTCTGTCGGCCCGTAGCCAATCAGAGGGCACCACATGTCCTCTTGTGGCTACGGCGGAGGCATGTTATCCTACAAAATTGACAAGGGTAATTTATAGGTAACCATACCAAAAATTTTGTTTTGTCCCCTAGGGAAGTTTGATAACATTTGAAATAACACAAAACTCCCTTTCAAAAAATAAGTTGTTTCAGGACAACCATTTTTAGCCATTTTCCAATGGGGAGAAAATGTCGTGTTAACATGCAAAAAGTTGCACCAATGGGGAGAAAATGTCATGTTGACATGCCAAAAGTTGCGCCAATGGGGAGAAAATGTCGTGTTGACATGCCAAAAATTGCGCCAATGGGGAGAACATGTTGTGGCCGACATGCCAAAAGTTGCGCCAATGGGGAGAAAATGTCATGTTGACATGCCAAAAGTTGTGCCAATGGGGAGAAAATGTCATGTTGACATGCCAAAAGTTGTGCCAATGGGGAGAAAATGTCATGTCGACATGCAAAAAGTTGTGCCAAAGGGGAATTTTTTCCGTGTCGATGTGCCGAAAGTTGCGCCACTTTACTAAGGGGAAAAATTGTCATGTCGACATGCAGAAAAGTGTGCCCTTTTACACCGATGAGGAGTAGTCCATTCTTTCAGGATGCGTTGATATTTTCTGTAAAATATTTAAAAGGATGTTGGCATACATGATGACCTCATCCATGTTGCACCAATGGGATGTTGCCATCGAAAAACTTGCCAAAAGTCAACTATTGACTTTTTAGATATTTTGTAAGTAGTTAGTTTGTTGTTGTCTTCTTTCCTCCTCTCCTTCTATAACTAATAGAATACTTGTTATATTAGGTGGACATTTTTGTATGAAAAAGAAGTGAGGAGAGAGAAAGACTTTGTGTTTTCTTGTAATGAAGAAATATTAATACATATGTTCGACTTTGTGCTTAATGTATGTGTTATTTAATACTAGTATATATTTTTAAAATTTTGATCACCTTAAAAAAAAGATACACCATGAAAGATAGAAATATTTACACTTAAAAAAATAGCTATAAAAAGGAATAGTTAGAAAATAAATAATATGGAAACCTTATATTAGTCGAAAAAATTTGAAAAATTATATTTTTAGAAAGAAGAAACTCTGCTCTACGTCGTTGTATAATTTTTTAAAAATGGATCAATTGTTTTATTTCGATTTATCATAGAGGAAGTGACATTTTTACATTTTCTTGCAAAAACACGTTGTTTGTTGTGTTTGTACAGGTCCATGCCTCAAGCTTGGGAATCCAAACCGGATCCCAAGCCTTGAGGCATGGCTTGGAAAAATAGAAAATACAAAACGAGTACACGTTATAATGCGTCGTGTTACATAATGCGTACACATTTTTCTTTGTTTATATATTGTGGCCCCCAACATCCCTTGCATCTCTTTCACGGGAATTCTGCAAACATTTTGTTTTGTCTACAATTTTCTCTACATTCTTGCATGATTTTTTAGTAGTTCATTTTATCCCCTACCCCACTAGTTGATTTTTTCTAATCATGGGTGATAAACATCAAGCTAAGGACAACAAGAAAGTCAAGAACAAGACACCAGAGCAATTGGAAGAGAAGAGAATAAAGAAATTGAAGAGAATGCAAAAACTTTGAGCATGGCAAGGTACATCTACTATATCAAATGTATTAGAAAATGGGGATGAAATACATAATGAAAATGTAGAGAATAATGATTTTGTAATGAATAATGATTGTGTAATGAATAATGATATTGAATTGAATGATAATGTTGGTATGGATGAAGATATTTATATGAATCCAATTGTTGAACCCTTACGAGAATCCAAATGTTAACCCCAAATTTGTATAAAAATACTTTTGAATGAAGAAAGTAACCTTGTAAACAAATCTTCACCTCTAAGAAAACCTCTTTCCATTTTGCAAAGAAAACCAATTCACTTAATTGAAATTGATGAAAACATTATAAAACCAATGCCTAACAAAATGTCTGAAAGAAATGTGAGAAGAAAAGCTATTGGAATTTGGGATGATTACTTTGAGAGTTTAAATGACACAAAAGATGTCAATTATTTGTTACATTGATGAAATTAATTAAGATGAGATCTATAATGAAGACCACAGGGTTAAGAACATCTAATGTTGTTGATCAAAATGCATCAATTGTTGAAAACATACATAAAGCATACCAAACTGTAGGTGGCAAAATACACCAAAGATAGTAATGCTACACTTCGTGCACTTACTACTTGTATAGTAAGTGATAAAACAATTAATAAATGCTTGATTAGAAAAACAAGTAGTGCTTTGAAGCTAAATAGAAAAAACTAATGAAAGCAATAGAGAGACGTAAATTTCTTGAGTCAGTCAATAACACTGACTATTGGGATTTCTCTAGAAGACTTCCATGAAAAGACAAGAATACATCTAATATTCTAAAAGAATTAATTGTAAAATTTTGGAATGAGAACACAAGGGTGTCACTGAATAGAAGATATATAGTAAAAAGAAGAGCAAGTTCTCATAATTGTGAATCGTGTGCAAAAAATTTCTTAGATATGACTAAAAAAAAATTGTTCTCTAAGTTTAAGAATGAAAATCAAAAATTTAACATTAGCCAAAGATTCTTTGAAATGAGCAAACCCTTTTATGTGAAAATCAATCACTCACGTACCACTTGTTGTTGTAGGCATCATGTTGAATTTTCAATGCATTATGATGTTTTTGTCAAATATGTCATGTTTTGCATACTGACATCATGTTGCAGGAGTGTGGATTAAATGTCCCACAAAAATATTTAAGGGAATTTATTCTGACAATATTTTGTGAAAAATCAACAAGACAATTTTTTTATAACAAAGCATGTTTGGATGGAACGTGCAATATATGCGGTGGCTTGCCAAATCTAAAAAGTTATATCCACGAGGAGAGTACATATTCAATAGGAAAAGAATTGGTTGATTTCACCAAATATAAATCGGTGGCATATCAATTAAAAGATGAAAAAGAATCTTAGAGGTGTGAGCTTGTTGTTATTACTTGAAAATATATGGTCAAATTCAAGAGAAATTTTTTATGGTCAAAGGCACACATATAGAGCTCGATGGTTGGATGAACAATTCAAGTTAAGCAAGGATACATTCCCACTTGGTACTATTGTTTCAATATTTGATTTTGCGGATAATTACACATTGTAGCCACAAATGGAGGTTTAGTCTCAATATTATAACTCAATGCAAGTTTCTATTTTTGTGCATATAGCATTCATGCACTCTCCTAAAAGCATAGAGCAAGATTGAAAAATATTAAGAGACTATCATTTCTACATCAGTGATGATAAGACACATTCTACAGAATCTGTACAAGGGTGTTTCTAGGTGTTTTATGCAAAACTTGAATAAGAGGAACATTAGTTTCGATCAACATTACATTTGGTCGAACAACTACACATCACAATTCAAGAATGCACAAATGTTTTATTGGCTAAGCAGGATGCACAAAGAAACAAATGTACAACATATCTGAATTTTTACTGAGGCAGGGCATGGAAAAGGAGAAGATTATGGTGCAGGAGCATGTGTGAAAAGAGAACTTGTAAGAGAAGAGTTAAAGTTCAAGGATGGTGCTAAATTTACAGATACAAAAAACATTGTTGATTGGTGTGTCAAGAATATGGGCCATGAATCTCAAGAGAGATCAACGGTTTGTAGATATTTTTGGTTGATAGAGGAACAACATATGGAAAACTTTGAAGATTGTATGATAATTGTAGGATCAAGTGATATTCACTCATTTCGTAGTTCAGATGTAAATGCTTAGACTATTTATACTAGGTGCATGACATATTTTTGTATATCATGTATTGATTTTGCATGGAATGAATGTGAGTCATAACAATGGGTGGATGAATGGACTTGTAGACCTCTAATTCCACTCGACACACATCAAGTTCCATGAGCATTACAACTTGCAGGGTCTTCAGATCAAATGACAACATCACTTGACTTTGACCAAGTCTTTGATTTAGTGCAATAAGGTACATACATATATGTACATGCCATGTTTTAGATTTATAAATTATTAAATGGTCAAATCTTAATGTATTTTTAAATTGACTGAACAATTTTACTTTGTGATACATAGGGCACGTTTTTGTAGTTATTGTAATGGAATTTAACAAAGAGGGAACATACTACTTCTTGTCTCATTGTGTAGAGGGGAAAAAATTGACTTCCATAGTCATTAATGGTGAAGACCTTGAGTATCCCATTGGCTCAGTGGTAGTCACTGGAACTTGGCTTTGATGATATCCTATCAAAAAATCAAACATTTGGTTGTTTGAAGACTATGAAGTACATCGAAAGATACTTAACTATTCACATTTGGTCTTTGTAACAAATATTAAATTGATCAAATATCGAGGTTAGCCATCAAACAAGAATCATGGAAGGTTCATGAATCGATCATGAAGCAATTCTTGCTCTTTTATCGAAGAATAGAGTTGATCCTTGCTTCATTGGATTGAATTTGCAAAGGTATGTTCTTCATGAATTTAATTTGAATATTTACTTAAATGATTTTGTTTAAATTTTGTATGATTTAAAATTCTATTTAATTTCTTACTAACATGTTTATGTAGGTTAGTGGTGCCAAAAAAGCTTTCACCTTCACGTGGTTGTGCATTAATCGAGTAGAGAATTTATTATTCTCGAAGCAAAGTGAAGCTAAGAGAAATTAAATATTAGAAAGGAAAAACAAATAGAAATTCTCATTTCACCACCTATATTGTAAAAATATCTTATTAAAATTCTCATTTCACCACCTATATTGTATGAACCACCTATATTATTCAGGTGATTGGCAATGGACAACCTTACACTAACTTAGACTGCAGTATTTCGTGCGTTTGCAAATAGTAGGACAACGAGAGAACCAAATGGAGATGGAGAAAACCACAAGAGGATTTTGTAGAGGGCCTCAACATGGAGGTATTAGATCTGATGATACATCTCTAGGTGCCACGAGTCCGAGAAATCACTGTCGAAGATATAGCGTGTTTTGGCCTCAGGGCTCTTAAGGGACTACTCCCGACGAGGTATCCCAAAAGAACGGGAGCATAGGGAACCAAAAAAAAGCCTCCATAGCATTCACCGGCCCCCTCAATGTGTTGAAGTAGTTGGTTCGGTCCCACAAGCTTTCGTTTGAAAACTATAGTGTTTGGGCAAAGCCGTCTGATGACTTAGACTACAATATTTCATGCGTTTGTAAATAATAGGACAACGAGAGAACTGAATGGAGATGGAGAAAACCGCATGAGAGGCTTTCATAGATGGATTAAACATGGAGGTTTCAGATTTGACAAGACGTCTCTGTGCCAAGGAGTCTAATAAATCACATGTCGAAGATATAAGGTGTTTTGGTCTCGGGGCTCTTAAGAGACTACACACGAACGAGGTATCCCAAAAAGCATGAGGAGCGTAGTGAACCAAGAAAAATCCTCCATTAGTGTTCAACAAGCCATTTAGACATGTTGGCCCAGAGTTGGTTCAGTCCCACAAGCTATTTGTTTTGCAAAATACAACATCTAACAAATGACCTTCTACACCGACCTCATACTCGGACTACACTATTTTACACGTTTACAAACAATAGGACAACGAGAGAACCAAATGGAGATGGAGAAAACCATGAGAGATTTTGTAGAGGGCCCCGACGTGGAGGTATCGAATCTGATGAGACATCTCTAGGTGCCACGGAGTCTAAGAAATTACCCATCGAAGATACATTGTGTTTTGGCCTTAGGGCTCTTAAGGGACTACGCCCGGACGAGGTAGCCCGAAAGCATGGGTGGAGGAAACCAGTAATGTTCAACGATTTTTCCATAGGATGCAACTATGTAGACTATGAACTTATTTTTTTGGGAGACCACCAATGTTCCAACAAGCTGTTCATTTTGAAAGAATGAATATCTTCAATCAAACAGAGAACGAAGAGCCTAATTTTTTTCGGACATTACAAAAAGGTTGTTTGTGCCTTAAAGAGAAGCCAAAGGCCATATAAATTTTCAGTCTTCAACTTTAGATGATAATGAACATCGTGAAGAAAAATAATTAGGTGAAGATGACACTATGATTCAAGAAGAAATGCCTCCTGAAAGTCATAAAGAGTCAATTTGACTACCCAAAAACATCTGGAAGAACTAAAAGAGAAGATACGAGCAGAAGAAAAGGAAAAATGGGAAGCGTGGAAGGATCACAACTTAATTGGAATGGAAGATCTATGTGATGTTGTTGATAGAATCATGGATAATCTTAAGGACAACATGCCAAGTTGATTAATTTTATTAATCCCAGCGCTTTAACTTCACAAATCAAACCAAGTAGTTCTCAAAGATACTAGCAAGAAAAAATGCAATGAAGTATTGATAATTGAGCACGAAACTCATTTAGAATTGTAATTTATTTTTGATTGAACATTCACCTATAGTTTTTTTGTTAAGGAAGAAATTCATTTTATACGTGATAAATAGAATGTTGATTTAGTCTATTACTCTGAATATTTAGGTTAGATTTTTGTAGTCGTTTAATGAAAGTTTGAAGCTCTTTCAAGATCCAAAACATGGAATTTTTTTAGGGCCCTATGAAATCCTCTCATGGTTTTATCCATATCCATCCATTTCTCTCATTGTCCTATTGTTTGCAAACGTGCAAAATAGTGTAGTCTGAGTCAGTGTAAGGCTGCTAGATGCTATATTTTGTAAATGGTAGTTCGTGGGACCAAACCATCTAGGCCAACATGTCTAGATTTCTTGGTGAATGATAGTGGAGTCTTCATTTTGGTTCCCTACGCTCCCCGTGCTTTTGGGCTACCTTGTCTCAGGCATAGTCCCTTAAGAGCCCTGAGGCACAAACACGCTATATCTTCGACGAGTGATTTCTTAGACTCTGTGGCACCTAGAGACATCTTTTTAGATCTAAGACCTCCACGTTGGATCTCTATGAAATTCTCTCACGCTTTATCCATCTCCATTTAGTTCTTTCATTGTCTATTGTTTGTAAAGACATGAAATACCGTCCCAAGTCGGTGTAGGGTTGCCAAATGCTATAGTTTGTAAACGGAAGCTCATGAGACCGAACCAACTACGTAAAATGCCGGGGTGGCTAGGTGAAAGCTATTGGAGGCTTTGTTTTGGTTCCTATGCTCCCCATTCTTTTAGGCTACCTCATTTGGGCGTAGTCCCTTAAGAGCCTTGAGGCCAAAACACATTATATCTTCAACAGTGATTTCTCAGACTCCGTGGCACCTAGAGATGTATCGTTACATCCGAGACCTCCATGTTGAGGACCTCTAAGAAAATATCTCATGGTTTTCTCCATCTCCATTCGGTTCTCTCGATGTCCTATTGTTTGCAAACACACGAATTAGTGTAGTACGAGTGAGTGTAAAGTTTGCTAGATGCTATATTTTGCAAACAAAGATATCTTGTGGGACCGAATAGTCTAGGACAACACATCCAAATGGCCTAGTGAACACTAGTGGAGTCTTTTTTTGGTTCCCTACGCTTCGCATGCTTTCGGGCTACCTCATCAGGGCGTAGTCCCTTAAGAGTCATGAGGCCAAAACACGCTATATCTTTGACAGTGATTTCTTAGACTCCGTGGCACCTAGAGACATCTCATCGATCCAATAGCTCCATGTTGGGCCCCTTTAAAAATACTCTTGTGGTTTTCTCCATATCCATTTAGTTCTCTCGCTGTCCCTATTGTTTTGCAAAGGTGCAAAATAGTGCGGTTTGAGTCGGAGTGTAGGGTTGTTAGACGCTATAGTTTGCAAACAGAAGCTCGTGGGATTGAACCAACTATGCCAACACATCGGAGTGGCCAGGTAAATTCTAGTGGAGGATTTTTTTTGGTTCCCTATGCTCCTCGTGCTTTCGGGGTACCTCGTTTGGGCGTAGTGCCTTAAGAGCCATGAGGCCAAAACACGCTATATTTTTGACAGGTGATTTCTTGGACTCCATGGCACCTAGAAATGTCTCATCGGATCCGAGACCTCAATGTCGACTCCCTCTATGAAATTCTCTTGTGGTTTTATCCATCTCCATTTGGTTCTCTTGCTATTATATTGTTTGCAAACATGTAAAATACTAGAGTCTGAGTCAAGTGTAGGGCTCCCAGGACACTTTGTAGTTTGGAAACGGTAGGTTGTGGGACCAAACCATCTAGGAAAACATGTCTGGATGGTCTAGTGAATGTTAGTGGTGGATTTTTTTGGTTCCCTATGCTCCCAGTGTTTTCGGGATACCTTGTCCTCGCGTAGTCCCTTAAGAGCCTCGAGGCCAAAACGTGCTATATCTTCATCGGGTGATTTCTCAGACTCCATGGCACCTAGAGACATCTCGTCAACTTTGAGACCTCCACATCGAGCCCTATATGAAATCTATTGTGGTTTTATCCATCTCCAATCGGTTCTCTCGCTGTCTATTGTTTGTAAATGCGTGAAATAGTGTAGTCTGAGTCAGTGTAAGGTTGTTAGATGTTGTATTTTACAAATGGTAGCTTGTGGGACCAAACCGTCTAGGCCAACACATCCGTATGGCCTGGTGAACACTAGTGAATTCTTTGTTTTGGTTCCCTACGCTGCTTGTGCTTTCGGGCTACCTCATCCGGGCATAGTCCCTTAAGAGCCCTAAGGCTAAAACACGCTATATCTACGACGGGTGATTTCTCAAATTTCGTGGCACTTAGAGACGTCTCATCAGATCTGATACCTCCATGTTGGGGCCCTCTATGAAATTATCTTGTAGTTTTCTCCATCTCCATTCGGTTCTCTCATTGTCTTATTGTTTGTAAATGCACAAAATAGTGCAGTCTCGATCCAATGTGTAGGGCTCCCAGATGCTATAGTTTGCAAACGGAAGCTCGTGGGACCAAACCAACTTCGCCAACACATTGGGGTGGCCAAGTGAACTCTAGTGGATGATTTTTTAGTTCCCTACACTACCCATGCTTTTGGGCTACCTCGTCCGGGCGTAGTCCCTTAAGAGCCATGAGGCCAAAACACGCTATATCTTCGACGGGTGATTTCTCGGACTCTGTGGCACCTAGAGACGTCTCATCAAATCCAAGACCTCCATGTTCGGGGCCCTCTACAAAATACTATCGCGGTTTTATCCATCTCCATTTAGTTCTCTCGCTATCCTATTATTTGCAAACGTGTGAAATAGTGTAGTCTGAGTTAGTGTAAGGCTGCTAGATGTTGTATTTTGCAAACGGTAGCTTGTGGGACCGAACCAACTACGCCAACACGTCGAGGTGGCCAGGTGAATGCTAGTGGAGGATTTGTTTTGGTTCCCTATGCTCCCCATGCTTTCAGGCTACCTAGTTCAGGCGTAGTCTCTTAAGAGCCACAAACCAAAACAAGTTATATCTTTAACATGTGATTTCTCAGACTTTGTGACACCTAGAGATGTCTCGTCAGATCCGAGACCTCCATGTCAGGGCCCTCTATGAAATCCTCTTGCAGTTTTCTACATCTCCATTCGGTTCACTCACTGTCCTATTGTTTGTAAATGCACAAAATAGAGCAGTCTAAGTTAGTGTAGGGCTCCCAGACGATGTAGTCTGCAAACGGAAGCTCATGGGACCAAACCAACTACTCCAACACATCGGGGTGTCAAGGTGAATGCTAGTGGAGGCTTTATTTTGGTTCCCTACGCTACCCGTGCTTTCTTGCTACCTCATCCGAGCGTAGTCCCTTAAGAGCCCTAAATGACTAGATTGGCTTAAGAATGAATTTGATAGGGGTATGTCTAAGAACACACAGGAGTTATCAATCGCCTAGTAAATATTTTTGTTTAGTTCTAGATGGGAGTAAGATGGCCTACGACTTAGTGACCTTCCATTCATTGATAATTTATGCTATGATAAACCCATGGATGCTTTCAAAAGCACCTTCAAAAGGATAGGGGTAGTCATCAAGCCTAGTGAAGGGTGTGATGTGATTTCTAAATAACTTGAAATGCCTATAGATTTAAAGGTAATAACA
Source organism: Taxus wallichiana var. yunnanensis (assembly GCA_018340775.1). Taxonomy (NCBI): domain Eukaryota; kingdom Viridiplantae; phylum Streptophyta; class Pinopsida; order Cupressales; family Taxaceae; genus Taxus; species Taxus wallichiana. The sequence continues at coordinate 642,139,802 of CM031242.1, read as the reverse complement.
TGAATTGGACAAGATTAGACAATCAAGAATCATTGAGTGTCCGAATCAGAATGTCATTGCATCTAGAGACATTCTCAAGAATTGGAGTAATGCATATGGAGAGACATTCTCAAAATATCAACAGATGAAAGGCATCAAATTATGACGACTCTCGGGTGTTTTAATAGGGGAGAAGAATAAGAAGCATACAAGAATGTAGTAAGTGCATGATAAGATAGGAACCTACAAAGAGACCATGAGCAAGAAGAATATTGATAAATTGAATGAATAATTACTCGATTAGGTAACTCTTTATATACATACATTATATAAATATTGATTTCCAAAGTTTGATTCATATTATACATTGAAAATGCTAGTACATGTATATCACCGATAAGTGAAAAAATAATCCATAATGTCTTAAATATTGTCAAGTGCACATCATATTAGTTTCATGCGAAAATAATCTCGAAATGTAAGGTCTCATACAAAATTATCAAGTTCCAAATAGTATTTTAATGTGCATAATAAATAGAAAAATTCCCAAATAGGTCATATACCATCAAGTTCAAATGCCATATAGGCGTACATATAATGTCATGCACATAGGCATACAAAAACAATGTCATGTAAGACATATATATTTCCTACTCATCAAAATCTATCCCTCTTGGCCTTGCTCAAAGAAGGCCCTCCCTTAGACAAAAATGGAGATCTATGAGATGAATTTAGATCGTCCAGCCCATGCTTTGAGTCCTCTTCCATTGAATACTTGCATGTAGATGAGCCTATAAATGCAAACAATGTTTTTTTGTCAAAACTTAATTTATATATGTTCTCAACATGTATTTAAGACCATCTTTAGAATGAAAGTATTTAGATAAATACACGACTTACCGCAAGTTGTCGACCACACCGAATTTACATCTCATGCTCGGATGAGTCATCTGGAGCTCTGTTATCCAAAATTCACTCCTCAAGGTAATTTTGATAACATGCAGCAAATTATTCGATCCAGAGTAAGTAGATTGATTGGAGGCCCAAAATCATGTTTTTGGGGACCCCTCGGCTTCTCCCTAACTCTCCCATCCAAGAAGAAATCCCAAAAGGTTGAGAAAATGGAAAAATTACAAAAATAAGGTTGCATAGACTATTTTAAAGCATTTCGGTCCGAAGGGTTCGGGTCGTCTTGAGGTTAAATTCGTCGTACCAAGCTTGGGGCCGAAAAAGCAAGAAAATTGGCTAAGTCTTTGTCTTAGGCGCTTTATGGGACAAGTTGGGACAAAGGTACGCAAGGGACGTACGGGGGCGCAAAAAAAAAAAGGTGAAAGGGCCGCAAACAAGACAGTCTATTTCGGCCGGTTCGAGATATTTGTCCCGAGCATCGGCCAAATTGGGACAAAGGTACGCGAGGACACGCGAGGCGCAAAAAGAGTGAAAGGGCCGCAAATAAGACAGTCTATTTCAGTGGTGGTTTGAGATATTTGTCCCGAAATCTAGGACAGTTGGGACAAAGGTACGCGAGGGACGCGTGGGATGCGAAAAGGTGAAAAGGCCGCAAAAGAGACAAGGAGGCCCGCAGACGAATCAGAACGTGCCACGTGTCCAGGTGGCACCAGAAATTGGAAAAGCCCGCAAGGAAAATTTGGAGGGTCAAACCCACATCCAATGGGGTTTTGACACATGTCCAAGTCAAAATGTCGAAGCGACCCACAGAAAATTTAGGAAAGACAGGCCCGCGTCTAATCAGCGCTCGCCACGTGTCTTCACCTCATCAGCCTGATGGGAAAATTTAAATTTTTTTCCAAAGGCAAAAACAAAAGGGAAATGGAGCAGGATGAGCCCGCGGTGAATCAGAGCCTAACACGTGTCATCCAAGTGGTGGAGCGCGGGGAAAATTTGGAAAATTTTCCAAAGAACAAACAGGTAAAAAATTCAAACTTTTTTCCCGCCGATCCGTTTTGGGCCTGTTTTTGCCCTAAATCTTCAAATGGCCATAACTTTCGATCCAGAGCTCGGATTTTCGTGTTCTTTATATCAATGGAAAGCTGGTGAAATTATCTACAAGATTCCAGGGCTTTGATGGAGTTTTGAGGAGAAAATCAAAACACCTCTGGCATGTGGTAATGGCCAGAAATGACGTTTCAACAACCAGCTTTAATGCAAAATACAGTTCGCCACTTTTTGCTAGGGTTCTCACCCACCGCCATAATGAGATGAATTAAACACAACCTAGAGGTGGTTGGGGTAGATTTGGATTTCCTCTCTCTTCCCTCTCTCATCCTTCCTATAAATTATAAGGAGGGGCTTCTTTCTAAGTGTTGGACATTCTTGTTTTGCCCCTCCCTTCTTCTCTTTAGCAGTAAATTTGTGGAGTTCAAACCTCCCATTTAAAAGCTCAATGCAACTTTGCCTCTTGGCATTTTCAGTAGTGTATTGTATCAATCTTTGGAGCAAGTAATGCATGTTTGTGGATGATTCTCAACCCTCTCGGTGTTCATTTGCATCCTCCCGATCTTTCACCGCAAATTTTGTTATCCCTTGCATCACATTTTAATGGTCTCGTGTTTATTGGAAAGATAGGTGTCCTTCATTCATTCCTCGGTGCATCACCTTTGTTAGTTTAGATTTATTTTTATGCATCTTCTTACCCCGTCTCCTTGGCAAGTTAGATTAGATTGTGAGTAAGCCCTCTACAATTTTTTTATGTGCATCTAAACGAGAGGAATAGGAACCGGCCTTCATCCGAGATCTTTTCCGATTTCGCAAGGTCCCACACTTGCAAAAAGCTCCATGTTATGCAATCACACTTTGAGGTCTCAACCCATCGAGTTGCAGACACTTTGGGGGTGTTGTGATTCTACACTAACAACTCCTACAAGATTTAACATGGGTATGAAGATGACGAGATGGAGGAGTCCATGCCCTCAAAGTCAAAATGGAGGGGGTGAAGTTCCCTACATACACATAAGATCGAGAAAATATAACATTAGAATTAGCGAAATAGATCTAAGTACATGTATGTACATAATGACAATATTTTAACTAATTTCATCAACATATAACTATTGTTTTTACCCCGCCACGCCTATGAATCAATCAAATGAATAGGGTTGCTATTATGTCATGAGTAACTCCTGTATATACACAATGAAGGCCATTATTAACATAATTTAATAATTCTACAATGAAAGACATTACTAACATGTAATTTAACATAATATGAATTACACGAGAAATTTAACAAAATTTACGTGTTGTTTGAATACCTTAGTGAGCTGCTCTGCAAAGTGCTTCGGAGATGAAATCACAACGGCAACACCTTTATCTACTTATCGCAGAGATGGTGGGGTGCTTAGTGAAGTCAACATCTTTATCAAACATGTATATCACGTGAGTTAGATGGACATACAAGAACATACATATATTTGACTTCAAAACTAATTAATACACACACACACACACATAATTACATAATTAATATTCTAAATTACCTAATTAATATTCTTACATAATTAATATTCTAAATTACCTTTGTGAATGTATGTGTACGTATGGTGCTCATCGCTTGTGGTCGGGATGAAGATGCGCCTCCCGTGTGCCATAATATCAATGCATATACATGTACAAATACAATTATTTCAAAAATTTAACATATATAAGTAAATCAAGTACCCCAAACTTTTTGTAACACACATAACAAAACATAACAAATTTACCTACGAAGGTGACGCCGATGAATGTAATCCAAATGTCGCACTCATAAGGACATCTGACATAGTGACATTATCATGTGCACCCCTAGCACCAGGTGCACCAAAATCAATACGCATGAAAGTATCGTCCTCCTTGGGCCCCAAACATATGCTACCACATGATGAGCAAAGATGTGGCCTCATGCTAGTACTCCCTGAGGGAATACTCTGTGTACCTCCACGAGCATCTGGCTCATAAATCTCCCTCATATGTTGAATAAGGGTTGCAGATAGCCCCTGAAGTGCATGGAGCGTATCAATCTCTACTGTCTCCTTCACTGCTTGAGGGAAAATCTCAGGGTGAGGAGGCTTTTATGTGGGGAATCTACCCTCTTCGAATAGGTGCACATTGTGCACACAGTCGATCCCGTCTGATGATCCTTTTCCTCGGCCACGAAATCTCGAAATCAAAATAATTTGGGATCTCGTAGAGGATAAACTTGCAATAGATTTTCCTCAGAAAGTATAAGTGGCACCTCGTTGTTATTACAAGGTGGAAAATCAAACACCATCCACCATTGGTCCCAAAAATTATTTTTAATCAAATTATTATTGCACCAATGGATGGGAAACTATCTACATGACAACGAAATAGGAAAATTAGTGCGGGGTCCGTGAATAAGGCACATATGAGGTCTTTTGAAATTTCTTTTTCTTTACATCCACATATGACAATTTGCTAGAATAATAAACCCTATAACCCTCTATGTAAGTTGTCCAATGATCAATTTACCCCATTTCCGCGTCAACTTGAACAAGTAATGCCTCCAATGTGTTTGCAAGAGAGGCACGGTGGGGGTTTGTAGATTGTGAATCCCTCATTGTTTTGATTAAATCCTCAATTTCAATTTTGTTTTCAACTATGTGGGCTGCTAAATCTTCTTGACTACCCAGGGATGTTGAGTAATTGTGGGAGTGTCAGGAGGGATGATAGGAATAACGAGGGTTTGGTTGTGGTTGATTCCCTCGACCTCTAACTGTAATAATAAAAATATGTATTCAATTCAAATTTTAATCTATAATTATCATATTTCAATGTAATTTTGAGAAAATAATTGTGCTTACCTCTTCTCCGTGGCACCATCGTCGATTCAAATCTTCCCGGTGATCCAGAAACGATCCTTTGAGCTTGAGATCCAGCTAAATGAAAAAACGCGAGGGCACGGTTAAGCTTTGAAACTCATGTTTGAGGGAGATAAAATGATAGAGGCTCGGGCCTCTTTTTTTCTTTATAGTAGGCATAACGCGTACGCGTTATAACACATACGTGTTATGCCTCGGTAAATCCCAAACTTGACAATTTAAAATGCGATCGCATTATAATAGAACACGTACGCGTTTTGCTTTTTTATAGGTTTTGTCTGCTTTTTGGCCCCCCAACTTCATGCACTTACCCAAGGAGCTCATCAAATTCTCATTGACCATGCACTTTGTTAGGGACTAATCTGACTAAACGAGTGCACAAACTATGAACACGAACCATATGCTTATCAACCATTCACTGTAGGGAATAAATATGACCTAGTTAATGTGGTAACTCAAGTAGGAACCATATGTACATCCTTTAATAGTTTTACAAACATTGACCACAAACCTAGGTATGAACCCCAGTTCATCCACTTCAAGAATCATGATGTTGCTTTATCCTTGTGCTTACTGTTCTTTGCACTTGTTTTCACATCAAGGGATTACATGAGATTTTTTTGTCAATTTTTTACAAATATGAATATGAATATACTTTTGTTATTATTACAAACACAACACACCGTAGAAAAAAATACACAAGTGAAAAGTAAATTACCACCAAATCTTTTGTGTGACTCCATTGTTGGTGACTAATAAGAGGTAACCGATTGACCTCCTTCCTCTGTTGCCTCCAACGTCCCGATTGACATGTTGCTTACTCAACAAATGATATCTTGAAGCACATTTGTTTTGACATTGTGATTATTCTTTTATCCCTTGTATTATGAAATGCTTTATTTTAGGACGCCGGGTTCACCCAAAAATGCATTTATAAGGAAATGTTTTTACACTTAAATACAATAAAATTGTTAGAAAGTCATTATATTAGTGCTCACATTTATATTAGTGAGTTGGTAAGTTGTAATAACCACTCATGTAGATATGTATTTAGGAATAGGACAAAGTATAATTATTTGTTAGGAATATGGGAGATATTTGTAGGATGGGTAGTTGAGGTATTTTCCTAAGTTATAGGGATGTAAAAGCTTATATAATGGAGATGTGTATGTTGTGTAAGTATCCGAAATGAATTGAATGCAATAGTATTATTAGATCCATTGTATTGTGTAAATATGGTCCAAAGCTCTCACTTGGTATTAGAGAAGGAGCTTCCTCCAAATGGATCAGTGATATGTTTTTAAGGGTAGCCATTAGATTCTTTTATTTATTTATTGAGTGTATGATTGTGTTTTCAACGTATAAAATTTGTAGTGGTTTAGAAGAACGTTGTAAGGAGTCCGTCCACAAGGAAAGGTGTGACCAGTCCATGAAAGCATACAATGCATCTATACATTCAAATTTAGATCAAATACTACCTGTGAATGTTAATTCGTCCATATTTGTTGCACCGTTTATGCACATGGCGGCATTTAAATATAAATAACAGTTTGTAGCTCATATCTGTCATACATTCTGACAAATCTGTATGAATCATATTTGCCATACTAAACTTGTGTTGAGCTTTAAGGAGGTTTTATCACACTGAGCATAGGCATTAACACATTTCCATACGGTTTAAGAATCGATGAATCTTTGTACATTAACACTTCTCCTCAAAGAAATTAACTGCTATTGTTCCTTCCCAGTTGTCCGCTGTCATTCACTCTATCTAAATTCTGCACCAACGAATTCATGGGTAACGTTCTTTTTATGATCTCTGCACTTTTACAATTCTTTTTCAGTGTATAAATCAATTGTCAACTATTGATTAGATTTGTCTCATGTATTCGACACCGTATCTATGGATCTCATTCATTAATGCCTCGCCCATAAAAGGAGTAAGTCATATTTGTTTATTCTTTCATATTCAGTCCAAAGGTTCTTTTGTTAAAAGTATTGATTAAAATTGTTTTAATGTTGAGGCCATAGGAGCTATATGTGTTTTGTTATATATATATATTTTGGTACATGTTTGTATTTAGTTTAGAGACATAAGAGTCTTTGTGTTCAAATCTATTGTGGATAGAGTCATTATTCCTCTATCTATTGTAATAGAGTCAATGTTTTGTAAGTGTCCATTTTATTAAAGGTTGGTTCATAAGTTGTTGTCTAGTCTTGTTTAGTTGTTTCGATTAAATTTAATGTTCAAGTATTTTAAAATCTAGAGTCAAATTTGTCATTTCTATTGTCTCGTCAATGTCAAAGCTAGTCAAAATTGTGAGTCAAAAAATTCAAAAAAATAAAAAAGCGGTTCACGAACACATTTTCGGTGAAACCGATGTCCTAAACATAAATGATTTCAAATCGTGGGGAATAATAAACAATGTAGAGATCAACGAGCTTGAAAAGTATTATTTGTTGAGTTAGTAGCTCAATACTAAATGATGAAAGCATAGGAGGTTGTAGGTCAATCAACGATTTCTCGTCGATCCACCAACGCGAGGTTGCACAAAGTTGTGGTGGCGCTTTGTTTTTCAATTTTGTTTTTATGGCATGTTTCATTTTCAAAGTAATTGTATTTGTTCATTATCAGTTTGCAAAGTGTTCTTGTGTTCGATTTTGTAATAAGTGAGCAGATTGTCCTATGTAACCCCGATTTGTAAATGTATTGGAAAGATAAAAACACAAGGAGAAAGCAACATCATGATATTTAGGTTATTGGTTTTCATGTAAAACCATCCTTGTAGGTTGATATTTCTCCTCTAAAACCATTTTTGGGTTATCAGTTGTCATGTAAAACCATTTGTATGTTTTGGTTATTGGTTGTCTAGTAAAATAATTTGTATATTTGGTTGTTGGTTATCCATTTGTAAAACCATCCTATCGTGGTCATTGTAAAGCATTGGTAAAACCATTCTTAGATGTTGTTGGTTGTCTTGAAAAAACCATCTAGATCAAGAGCACATAGAGCTGGAAAGCTTTAGAAGAAGCGCGACTATGTTTTCCCCATGTTCACATAAGGGGGGAATGTTAGGAAGTCATTATATTAGTGCTCACATTTATATTAGTGAGTTGGTACATTTTTTATAGCCACTCACATAGAAATGCATTCGGAGTAAGAAAAATATATCTACTAGCTAGGAAAATGTGAGAATTTTGCGGGATGGGTAGTTGAGGTAGCTTCTAGATTATAGGAATGTAAAAGCTTATGATGTGTAAGTATCTAAAATAAATTAAATGAAATATTATTATTCCTCCATTGTATTATGCGAGATATGGTCCAAAGCTCTAAAAAATGACTCATTTAATATATACAGAACACTTTATTGACATGAGATAACAACTTGAATATTTTGATAACTTTTGACTTATGACTATTAACAACAAACTAAAATAACTAAATATAATGTTTCTATAGTTTTTTATATCTTAGAAAACATTTTACATTGACACAATAACACATTTAGCGATAATGATGACAAAAATTATTGACCATGACTTTATAAATGACTATAACATAGATTTAATGAAATTAAAATTTAATCGAGGACTAATAAAGCAAATAGATATAATAGTAACAAGCAAGATATATCATGCAAGAAACAAGAAAGTGTGTATAATATGGAGATAAGAGTGACTTAGCTTATATTTGGAGATCTCAAAGTTGGTTCTAGGCCGGAAATGTAGTGAAATAGGATGGATCTAGGCTGGATATGGTTTGTATAGGAAAATGGGATATGCAATTATTTAAAAATGACCACCTAGATGAGGACAAGACCTTCTAGGTGATAGTATCTGAATTGGGTGCTAGTTTCCTAACAACTCCACTTTTGATCTTTTCAAGAACTAAACTTATATCCTTCCTTTCCCTCTTTGTCGCATCCACTTTGATGTAGGGTTTCACCGTTGCACATGAACCCGGAAAATAAACCCTAACTACTTATGAGGCTCAAGAAAATATTATAATAAATAAATCATTTCTATTCTTGATTCAGATTGACCTCGAAGGTCACGCCAATGTGATTTTCACCAAGTGCTACACTACATTTCAAACTCTATATAGTTCTAGTGTGTGTGTGATTAAATTGTGTCCCTTGAAGTTAGGTTTCCCTTGTTCCAATCACATCAATATAGTGGGATACAACTAATTTCCCACAAAGATGAATGTGTGAGATGGAATTTAGAATAAGCCCCTCTTATGTAGTGAATAATGCAGCCAAAATGTAATCCTTGAATGTTGCTTTTTTCCTAAATAGTAGATAGTAAGTAATAACCCAAGTTGTCCAACCCCTAATAATAGTAAGTTCTATGTATACACACACACACACACACACACACACACACACACACACACATATACATGTATATATATATATATATATATATATATATATATATATATATATGTATATATATATATATATACATGTATATATATACATGTATATATATATATATATATGTGTGTGTGTGTGTGTGTATATATATATATATATATATATATATATATATATATATATATATATATATATATATGACTTCCTTGTTTAAATTTTGACACTTAGTGACACCATAAGCAACCCAAAGAATTAGAAAAGACCCAAAGTTAAGTATAAAACAATAATTTAAGAAACAAAAGAGAATAGAAAAAAGTTCCCAAAAAGGACACTAACACCCGTGGTAGTGTCCTTAATGGGTGGTATTGTCCAAATCCAAGAAAAATAAACAAAAACAAAGACAGAGACATGGATCCCTGTGACCCTACAAAAAGGTGTATATCTAAGAAGTATAAGATAATATCACATTCAAAACCAATTATAGAATTAGGACTAGGGAAAAGGTGTCACCAACGTCTAATCTTCATACTCAAAAATCATGTATATAACAACATACTAGAGGTATGATGTAATAGTAATAAGTGTATAATTTTGTATCTACATTTCCCCCTTTATGCTATTTGGATGAAATTCAATAATATAAAGGATATAAGAAGAACATACTGTAGAGGGATGGAGTCATAAGCGAGGCGTGTCGATAATAAGAATCACAACACGATGAACTGTGGATCACCATTTTGATCCATGTGGGATGAATGTGTCGTCAGTAGAAGGATTCATTGGATAGAAAATTTCTATGGAGATATATGAGACATCGAAGCTTGGATATTGAAGGAGGGATCGAGAGTGAACAATTCCTAAATTAGTGTAAAAAGCATCCTATCGCTAGAGAAAGGGTATTGGGAGAGAAATTAAATTTTCTATCTACCATGAAACTTCCTAAAAATAGGTTCCATTGTTGCAAATGGAAGTGAACCAATTGTTACTTTCCTACTAGTCATAGAAAAACCCTGTAAAGTGGAAAAGGATAGGAAATGACATCTCATTGCCCCCACTTTATGGTGTAAGGGTGTAAACTAGGACAAATGGAAAAAATATTGAACTTGATTTGCTCCCAAGCTAGGTCATCTACGAGGGATATTGATACTTCTTGTCATGCAAATGTACAACAAGGAAATTGACAGGGGTGCTTGTCAGGCTCATTCTCCCGCTCCCTCGGATCGTGACAAGTGGAAACTTCTGGCGCATTGTGTAATTTGATGTCCCTCACATCCCTTTTAGGTGAGGGACATCAGGGTTGAAAAAATATGCCCAACCCTCATGATGCCTCAAGGTTCCTCATGTGACCGCTTCTCAGCCCTTCCAGTGCTTTAAAGCTATTTTTTTAGCTTTAATCCCCTGTCATTGATCTCGCCACATGTCAAGCTGAGGTGTGCTATGAAAATTGATGTCCCTCATGTCCCTTTGAGGTGAGGGACATCAGGGACATGAAAATTCACCTCTCTCCATGCCTTTGAAAATTTCAAATTTTAAAAATCCCTCCTACTTCTAACATCTAACATCTAACCTTCCTATGCACAACTTACTCTGCAAACTCCTCTACAAATTCTTACCACCACTCTACCTTTGCCAAATCTCAAAAAATATTCACCATAACAATGCAATCCTCTACCCCATGGTGATACACGGTCCCAAGACAAATATTGAACAAATGAAGGAGAAGAAAAGAAGAACGAAGAAAAGAACAAAGTGAAATCTTCATTGTCACAAAATAGAATTTTGAAGAGATCTTGAAAATGGATGCACGGACTGAAAAACCATTTTTTTTTGTCCATTCCTATATAAAAAAACATCAAAACACACCTTCAAACCCTCCTCCTATGGCATAAAACATTCATGATGAATAAATCCTCTTTCCGGCCCAACGGAGAAAAAATGCTTGATTTCTGTCAAATCGGTGGTCGGATCGAGCTAAAAACTTTCCTCAAAATCCAAATGAAAACCAATCAAAAAGGAGTTAATTTCATCGTGATCAAAAACAAAAACCATACCTATAAATTTTGAGCTCCATTAATGGCCGCCATGGTAGCTCCGTGCCCAAAGCCACTGTCAAGAAATTTTAAATTTTATTTCCAAGCATTCTAATGGGTGAAATCAAGTGAAATTCGGAGGACATGACCATGATGATGAGATGAGTCTAAAAAAATATGTTCCATCACAAACCGAGCAGTAGAATTCCACTTTCTAAAATAGTAAGTTTTCCTATATAGACTCGCTATGTTTGGGAAGTCACCATCAAAAGTGGCTATGGAAAAGGCAGTGTGCATTGAAGATCACCAGTATCCGAAATGATTTTCCATAGAAGAAAATAGTTAAAATGACCACTTACTAAAAATAGTAAGCCCCCTATATGGGTGCTTACTAAAAATAGTAATTCACCCCAAGAAGTGGTCAAGGTGAAGGCAGTGTGTGCAAGAGTGAATGATGGAGTTCATCACATCACGATGGTCAAGAAGAGGCAAAATCACCTCTTACCAAAAATAGTAAGTCTCCCATCTGGGCACTTGCTATTAATAGTAAGTCACACTCAAAGGGTAGTTTTGGCATAATGGGACATAGAGGGATGATCATTCAAGTCAACATCATCGTTTGGGATCATCATAGGAATTTCTCACAGGGCATTTGAGATCCATCTCAGGGAACTCGATAGTGTTTTTTGACACTCACTATGTGGTTCGGGTCATAGGTATATCATGTGTAGGGTGGAAGTTGTGATCATCAACTAAAACAATTCATTCAACTTGGAAGGATTGGTTCTGAGTTCCTATCTCTTTGGAAAGGATATTTATGAGTTAGTGTTCATGGTCATCAGTGAATTCATTCAATAAGTGTTTTGAACACTTAAACCCAAGGTGTCCTAGAACCATCCTGAAGGAGTTTCTCAAGGTGCAAGGAGTTCAAAGATTCAGATTTTCACTACATTTGGAGCTTTCCATCAACAAGGATCAATGGAATTCATCAGGAATGAATTCTCCTCTTCTTCTTCTCTCTTTTCTCTTCATACCCCCAACTTTCTATCTCTTCTCAATGTTGTAATTTTACATTGGGGTTGCACTTTTTCTTATGTATTAATGTTCGTAATGTAATGAGTCACCTTTATGTTATAAAAAGGGACTTAAAAGTTTCTCAAGAAGTTAAAAAGTTTTAAGTTGTGCGAGGACATCTGAAGAGGCATTGGGGGGTAGATGAAGAGTCATATCTCATTCTATAAATCGTAAAGCCATTCCCATTTTAAGGGGTTGGTGATTGATTTTGTAAACTCAAGAGTATATTGTACTTTGAGAGAACAAAGGAGATAACCATTTTCTTCCATCCCCCTCACTAGTTTTCCTCCATTCCCACACTATGTACAACTTTTTTTAAAGCAATCAATACAAGAAGAAGGATTTTCTAGATTTCTTTGACTAAGGGATTTCTTGATACTTTGTGATCATAAATTCTATTTGGTCTTGTTGCTATTTACAGAGTTGTTTCTTCTCATAAATGCATGTGTTGAAGTTTCTAACTAATGTGTGCAAGAATATGATTTTCTTCCTGTAACATTAGTTCTCCTATCTCATTTCCCACTACCATTTCTTGCCTTAGAGACAAAGTCCTCTCTATCAAGAAATTGATAGATTTGTTATAGGGTTAGTGGAGTGCCCTGTTAGATCCCATCTGCAAGGCCACCAGGAAATTCCACCTTTACTCATGCATGCATATACGACAGCTACACCGGTTAAGTAGAGGGACTTAGATTCCCAAAGCATTGGCGAGAAATCCACAAGTTTGTCCACCCAACAAATTTTATCGCCAACAATTTTTGACATCCACCGTGGGGCATACTTAGTTGCATCTGTACCCAAAATACAACCGCAAGGTCTAAAAATTAAAAAAAAAAAAGTTCATGAAAATCCATTGATTCACCGTGTTAATTTATATAAGTGACCTTTCATAATCCATGGTGTCTTTTCATATTCCTATTACAAAATTTTTGTTGTTAGAATTTGAAGAAGAATGTGCCAAAGTAGAAGTGGAAGAGAAAATGAAAATGGAATATGAAGTAGAAAGACCTCAACCCATTGTTCCATGGGGAAGGAATACGAACTGCTTGCTCTTAAACCCCCTATTCACGATCTACCAATAGGTTCCTGCAAGAACTTTCCAAAGTTAAAAGGTGACAACACACAACATTATGAAGAACACATCAATTCTTTCATGACATAATGTAGAATTATTTGTGTCCAACATGAAGATGTTTCTTTAAGACTATTCATGGAGTGCCTCTAAGAAAAAACAACAAAATGGTTTTATCTCCTGCCTACCTGATCTATCACTTGCTGGAATGACATAAAAAGGAAGTCCGAGGAAAGATTTAGATTCACTGAGGACTGTCAAGATCTCCTTGTTTGATTGGCATAAATGAAGAAATGAGAAAATAAAACTATGAGAGACTTCATGGCTTGTTTTGACCAATTTCTTTGTAGGATACTAGAAGAGGATTCACCATCAAAGATCAACATCAAGAGATTCTTTATTAGTGCTCAATCACTAGAGGTGGGATTTTTCCTACGAATATTTCAACCAAGGGATATTATAGAAGCACAAATATTGGCCATTAAACTTGATGACGATCTCATCCTATCTGGAAAGATCAAGAATCCCTCAAAGGGAAGGTCAAAGATGCACAGTGGCTCTCACCGATTTCCAGACAAGAAAGTTTCAATGATGATTTTGGTAGCATACATTCTGACTTCATTTGGAATGTTGCTAATTGAAGCTTCTACCGAGACTTGGGAGGGAAATTCAGATGAATTGGTATTCTGCAACCATACCAATGAAGGGAGACATGGATAAATTGTTTCCAGAGAAGAAGATGAGGTACACAGTGTGAAAGTTTGGAAGTCCAGAAACGACATCTTGTACCAAGATACTAGGTAGATGAATCACTTTTTGAAAACTAAGGAGGAAGATGATATTCCCATCTTGATAGGGCTAGACATTCCTTCCCATAGAGGTATGAACCTTGAAGAAGCATTGAGGAGATTCGAGTTATAAGAGGAAGCCCCAAATTACCGGATGACGTAAACCATGAAGAAGAGGAAAAGGTTCTTGGCGAATCTCAAATGGAAAAATCAGCTTATGTGCTTATCCATGATGAAATCAAGGTATTTTCATTCCCATTTGGAGATGAAGATGATCTCATCCATGCCATTCATGGAGGGATAAGACCAGCTTGTGATGAGCCCATGAAAGGTTTGAAAGAACTATCTATACAAGAACTGCTTAGAGCCACGGAAGAAATAGAAGACCTTGAGCTAAGTCTCAAACTCTTGATGCAAGCCATGAATCTACAAGACAAGTGCAAATCTGATTTAGAAGCCTCAATTAGTGTGAAGGTTGGCCATGTTGAAACAAAGCAAGATGAGAAATATGATGCCCCTCCTAAGCCAATGGTTGATGGATGCAACGATGAAATCGAGGTATTTTCTTTCCCATTTGAAGAGGAAGACTCTTTCCATGATGAAGAAATTGAAGCAAGGATTTTTGAGGCCTTTGAAGTTGAAGCTCCTCTTGAAAAAGGAGTGATATAATGCAGCGATTCCCAAGATGATGAAGTAATCCCTCCAGATAGTTTCCTTGAGCTATAAAATAAAGATTCTTCGAAGATGTACAAAGATGAGCTGCAGGAAGTAACAAAGGAGATCTCTATGTAAGAACTATTGGATGTAGTAGAAGTTGCGGAAGACCCCGAGATGATTCTTTATCTCTTAACTTGTGTCATGGATTTACAAGACAAGTATGAGTTTTCCTTTGATCCTCCCATCAGTACTCAAACACCTCATAGTGGAGTAGAGATAAAGGATGAATCTAAGGTTTCTCATGGAGAATATTTCAATGAGCATAGATCGAGAAAGAAAGTAACTCAAAATATTTAAGAAATTTAAATGAAAATCAGCTTTAGGGTAGTGATGAGATGCTCAATGAAGAATTGGCTATGTGGATAAACACGGAAGGAAACTGGCACTATGAAACTAATTTCAAAGAGTGTGAAGGAAATGGAATTTCTAAGCGAAGGCTTGAGCATCAAGAAGCTCATGTAGACTCACTCCTACCAAGTACAAAAAAAATCATGGAAGCACCTAACTTTCATAAATAGT
Organism: Taxus wallichiana var. yunnanensis; assembly: GCA_018340775.1. Taxonomy (NCBI): domain Eukaryota; kingdom Viridiplantae; phylum Streptophyta; class Pinopsida; order Cupressales; family Taxaceae; genus Taxus; species Taxus wallichiana. The sequence goes on along the minus strand of CM031242.1, from coordinate 642,124,403 downwards.
TAAGGAAAGGAGGCTACTTTCTAAAACCATTCAATGGATTTGTAGAACAACATCACTCAATGTTTCCCACTCACGGGTAACTTTTGAGGAATGAAAAGTACTTCAAAGAAAGTGGGTTATCCCCACCTTGTACCATAAGCAATTGTTAGGTGTGTTTCCCTTTCTTGTTGTGTGTGTTTTTTCCTTTCCATGTGTGTTGTGTGTTTCCTTCCATCATTTTTGGTGTGTGTGTGTGTTTCCTTCTTCGCTCTCTCTCTCTTGCTCTTGTCATAATTTGTGCGTGATGCGTAGGGCCCAACAGATAAGGCACTAGTCAATGGATCATATTGTCTAAAGTTGAGATTCTAGATTCATCATGTCATTTATTCAGTTTTCTTAGTACATGTCATGTCCCCATCTGCTAGAGCCAATTGTTGTCATGCAAATGTGCAACAAGGGAAATTCACAATTTCAAGAATGAAAATTATACCCCTATGTTAATTTTTTTCAAGTTTTACCCCTCCAAGACACCCCAAGTTTTTGTAGTCAGTCCAAGTGACCTCTGATTGATGTTAGTTCATCCCCAGGTGATTTATGAAATTCCATTCATTCCCCTTAGGTGATTTTAGGAGTTCATTGAAAATTGCAAGCTTCAGGAAGCTGTGGGAAGGGATATCACTAGCCTTCCTAGGGTTGGAGCAACCCCATGGAGCAGAATAGAAAAACCAAACTAGACATGGAGGTGAATAAAATTCCTAGGAACATCATGGAATTGATTTAGGAAGATTCATGAAGGATCTAGAGAAGTTGGGATAGTTTCACTAAAATCAGGGTTCACAAGCCTAGGCAGTGCATAGGCCAAAACAACTGTTGAGCTTCCGAAGGTGATTTTGGGAGCTCTAGATGGAGTTAGGAGAAAAATAAAACATCATCTAAGAGGGAATTCTAAGCCCTATAATATGGTATAATTATTTTTTCACAACACTTTGGTGCGATGGGATTACAAGAAGTATTTCTCATGCATAAGTGGAGTACCAGATCCAAAATCCACTTTTTCAGGAATCAAGTGGAGTAATCAATATTTGATACCACCACCATTGTATTTATAATGCCATTTTTAGTCAATTTCATATAAAATTTCATCAAAATAGTCCATTGGGAGCTCAAGTTATCATCGTTTCAAGTTGCCCTCTTGGAGCGAGTTCGGGAGTTAGTCAAATTTTGATAAGGACACGTGTCAGCTCTAGGATCTTGGAAAAATTTTGTGTCCCTTAAATCCCTCAAGGTCAAGGACATCAAGGTCAAGAAAATGTTCCTAGCCCCCATAATCCCTTTGGACCCTCATGCGACTTTCGGGATTGTCGGTTCATTTCACTGTAGTGCTTGTCATGACTCATTCTCCCGCTCACTAGGATTGTGACAAGTGGCGATTCTGGTGTGCTATGAAATTTAATGTCTCTTTGAAATGAGAGGCATCAAAGTTTAAGAAATGTTCCCAACCCTCATGATGTTGCAAGGTTCCTCATGCGACTACTTCTCAACCCTTCTAGTGCTTTAAAGCTATTTTTAGCTTTAATCCCCTATCGTTGGATCTCCGCCACATGTCAAGCTGAGATTCTCTTTGAAAATTGATGTTCCTCATGAGGGATGTCAAGGAAATGAAAATTTTCCTCTCTTCATGCCTTTGAAATTTCAAGTTTTAAAAATCCCTCCTGCTTCTAACATCTAACATTCGTGTGCACAACTTGCTTTCAAACTCCTCTACAAATTCATACCATCACTCTGCCATTTCCAAAGATCAAACTAGATTTTCCATAGAAATGAAATCCTCTAACCCATGGTGATACGTAGGTCCCAGGAGAAATATTGAACAAATGAAGGAAAAGAAATGAAGAACAAAGAAGAAGAACATTGGAAATCTCCATTGCCGCAAAATAGAATTTTGAAGAGATCTTACAAATAGATGCATGGATTAATGAACCAGATTTTTATGTCCATTACTCTATCAAAAACACACGAGAAAAAATCTTCAGACCCTTCTCTCATGGCATAAAATATTCAGGTGAAGAAATCCTCTTTCCACCCAACGGAGAAAAAAAAAGCTTGATTTCCGTCAAACCGGTAGTTGCGTCGAGCTAAAAATTTTCCCTTAGACTCCAAATCTAAAACCTATCAAAATGGATTTAATTTCATCATTATTGGAGACAAACACCGGACACTGTAAATTTCAAGCTCCATTAATGTCCATCATAACAGATCCGTGCCTGAAGCCACTACTAGGTGAAAATTTTAAATTTTATTTCCAAACATTATAATGGGTGAAATTAAGTGAAATTTGGGGGACGTGACCGTGATGACGAGTCGAGTCCAAAAAAATATGTTCCATCATAAACCAAGCGGTTGAATTACACTATCTAAAAATAGTTAGTTTTCTTATACAAACTTGCTATGTTTGGGAAGTTACCATCAAAAGCATCTATGGCAAAGGAAATGTGCATTGAAGATCACCAGAATCCATAATGATTGTCTAGAGTAGAAGATAGTGAAAATTACCACTTAATAAAAATAGTAAGGCCCCTATATGGGTGTTAACTAAAAATAGTAAGTTAGTGCAAGAAGTGGTCAAGGCAAAGGTAGTGTGCACAAAGAAAATGATGGAGTTCATCACATCACGATGGTTAAGAAGAGGCAAAAATAAACTCGTAAAAAAATAGTAAATTTCCCATCTGTGATACTTGCTATTAATAGTAAGTCACACTCAAAGGGTAGTTTTGGCACAATGGGACATAGAGGGATGATCATTCAAGTCAACATCATCGTTCAAGATCATCATAGGCATTTCTCACGGGCATTAGAGATCCATGTCGAGAACTCGATGATGTTTTTGACACTCACTATGTGGTACAGTCATAGGTATATCATGTGCAGGGTGGAAGTTGTGATCATCAGTGAAAAATTCATTCAACTTGGCAGGATTGGTTTTGAGTTCCTATCTCTTCGGAAAGGATCTTTATGAGTCAATGTTCATGGTCATCAGTGAATTCATTTGATAAGTGTTTTTGAACACTTAAACCTAAGGTTTCCTAGAACCATCCAAAGGAGTTTCTCAAGGTGCAAGGAGTTTGAAGATTCAGAGTTTCACTACATTTGGAGCTTTCCATCGACAAGGATCAACAAACTTCATCAAGAACGACATCTCCTCTTCTTCTTCTCTCTTTTCTCTTCATACCCCTAACTTTCTCTCTCTTCTCAATGTTCTAATTTTGCGTTGGGGTTGCAATTTTTCATATGTATTAATGCTCCTAATGTAATAAATCACCTTTATGTTATAAAAAGGGACTTAAAAGTTTCCTAGGAAGTTGAAAAGTTTTAATTTGTGCGAGGACATATGAAAAGGCATTGGGGGTAGATGAAGAGTCATATCTCATTCTATAAATTATAAAACCATTCCCATTTTAAGGGGTTGGTGATTGATTTTCTAAACTCAAGAGTGTATTGTAATTTTATAGAACAAAGGAGATAACCATTTTCTTACATCCCCCCCACTATTTTTCCTCCATTCCCACACTATGTACAAATTTTGTTTAAAAAATCAATACAAGAAGAAGGATTTTCTAGTTTCATTTGACTAAGGGATTTCTTGATACTTTGTGATCATAAATTCTATTTCATCTTGTTCTTATTTACGAGTTGTTTCTTCTCATAAATGCACGTGTTGTGTTGAAGTTTCTAACTAGTATGTTTATGAATCTTATTTTATACACCAGTAACATTAGTTCTCCTATCTCATTTCTCACTCCCTTTTCCCTCCTTATAGAAAAAGTCTTATCTAGTGAGAAATTGCTAGCTTTTTCGTAGGGTCGGTGGAGTGCCTGTTGGATCCCCAATCACAAGGTCACCAAGAAAATCCATCTTTACTCGTGCTTGCATATACAAAAGCTGTACTAGTTAAGTAGAGGGACTTTGATTTCTAGAGTGTTGGCAAGAAATATACAAGTTTGTCCACTCGACAAATTTTATCACCAACTATCTTTGGTGGAATTATAATTTTAGAACAACATATATTTGATTGAACCTGATTTATTTGAACCAGCTTTGGAGAGTTAAATTTCCCATGGATTAGGTCATTGGGGGATAAAAATGTGAGAGTTAGAGATTGTATTGCACTTGGAATAGATTAAAATTTATAATTTCAAGTGAGAACATTTTGTAGGATTTGAATATTGCTTTGTGATTAATTGAAAATAGTGTGGAAGTGCAGAGTGTGGTTATATACTATGCGTTGGAAATTTTATTAAATCGTTAGAGGAGGTGTAATAGGATAACATCAAATATTTTCCCCCTTTCAGCGAATGGTGAGAAGCGATATGATGATCCATGATTCGAAAGAAAATTACATAGAGTTTTTGGAGAGGGGCTAGAAATGTATGAAATAAAATATGAAGTGGTAAGTGAAATAGAAGCGTAATGTGTAGCAAATTGTAGGAAGGGTAGTATTCAAAATTTTAATATGGTAGACATCAAATATATAGTTCTAAGGCCATTGAAGATGTCGAAGATGAAAAAATGAGGTTTAAGCTATGGTTGAAACAATGTTGGTGAATTAGTTCTATAATAGTCATAATGACAATAAGATGTTACTATAAATAGTAAGGTTGGAAAATTTAATAGGGGTCTCATTTGTAAATTTAATTAGTGTGTTTTGAGATTTGTCTTTGTGGACGATGCCACATGCATGTGAGGAAATTATGACAAGGCTCGAGAGGGTTGTGGAGCGATATCAACGTAAAAATGGACCCGTTAGTAAGTATTATGTTGCTGAAGTAGACTAGGTAGTATTATAACGACTTTTATCCTTTTACATTTTTGAATTTATGTTAATTTGGGAGTTTCTATCCAATACGGATCTGGTGGGAACATTTTTATCCTTTGGATGGTAGAATCTAGTTAAGGGTGTTATTGTCCGGGTAGTGGGTGGTAGTGTTTAGGATAATCAAAATTTCTATCCGTAAGTTTGTGTGATCTTTGTATCGTGTTTATGCATGAGTAAGATATTAACTTGTGGTTTTTGTGTTTTTTTGTGTCATGCAAAGAAATAAATTTGCAAGAGTTCGAGGAGGGTGACATTTTTCAACTTTGTTAGCATTCGGTCTAGAGGAGGATGAGTGGTACATATTATACAAAGTGTCGGGTTGTAGCACATCACACGATTGGGGGAGGTTCCCCATAATATGCATTTTATTAATGTAATTTATGAGAGATGGTGTGTTGATCCACATACTTTTTGGTTATCTACTAGATATATTATGATGACTTTGGAGGATGTGTATGGGATCTTTGTGGTTACCATTTTTGGGAGATCACCGATACGTTATGCTCTAGGTGATACATGATAGCAACAGAGAGTTGCGAGAAAACATTTTATAGTGTCTTAGACACATGATGAGTCATCAATTAACCTGGATGACATTGTGAGATCAAGTGTTACGTGGTTGTAAAATTTCATTGCATTTGTATTGGCCTCTTGTGTAGTTATTGAAGAATTATGTGTATCCATATCATATAAGATGTATGATATTTTTTATGAGTATAGATAAGCATGGGACATGGTATGCTTGGAGTCGTTGCATTTTGGATCATTTATATAAATATTTGTAAAGGTTTACCTAAGAGGATTATGGTGGAGGGATTGGTGATAATAAACTTTTGTATGTATGGGCATATGAGAACATAGCGTGGTTAGGTTGTTGGTCGGTCCGCGATTGGATTGGGCAAAAGTAGAAACTTTAATTGCTAGATGGGTTGGATTGATGGGTCATGGGTTTAATACCATGACATATAAGTATATTAGGATAGAATTGGGCAGGTACAATTATTTGTAGACCCTATAGGGAATATGGTGGCTAGGTCGAGGACCATGTTAAGATATGATGTATGTAATGCGGATGTGGTTCGAGGAAAAGTTTCCAAGAGTAGAATTGTTTTTCCAGTATGAGCTTCACAAAAGTTTGGGATAGTCCGGATGTTCCTCCAGCCATATGTATGGTATAGATTTATTATTTCCTCGAGGATAACAAGGGCGAGGCCAAGTCTCATAAGTATCCCGAGTTACACTTGTTAGGTTTGGATGAGGTGTATGCGAAGATAGTTCCAATTCGAAAAATGACACATGACATAGCTTAGCCTATACTTAGTGGTGGGGGAGCACCGATGCGTGGTATTGTTTCCTATAGTAGGAAAAGAACTAGGTGTACATTTAGGAGGAGGGGGGCTAGTAGTAGGTTAGAAACCTACCCCCGAGGATGATGTGGTGGTGAAAATAATTACACAATATTGTATACACCCCAAAAATACCCATTACACATTACAATGTCCAATAATAATATTTGGTTCCCTATTACACTCATACCCAATTCATATCACTCTTGTTATTCATCCCCTATCCCATTAGCTAATTTCATATTAAAATAATTAAATAAATCCTACACATATCCATTTCCACCTCACCTCTTATCCACTTTCACTTCACTAATTAACATCTCAAGTTAACTAGAGAAAAATAAATCAATTAAAGATAAAATCATTAAATATATGCAAGAAGACAAGTTTAGATTAAATCAAATAATGCATTTAAGTTAACTAAACATATCCCACAAAGCATGTCATTCCAAAATTAAATCAAATCTCCCCAAAGATAAAAATAACATCACTTTTTTGAGTGAATAAAAAAATACATGAATTTAATATTTCAATACAAAAGCTAAAAATATTCAAAAGACATGCCACCTTTGCCAACTCAATGATAAATAACTCAATCAAGCTCAAAACAATATTTTATCTTACCAATCAAGTTAGAAATTAAAAAAATCTCTCCAATCATGCTTTAGTTAGCTTAATATCAAATAAATCAATCACAAAAATCAAATATTTGTGATTCTCTTCACTCATCTACAAATAAAACTCATTCTTTTCCATTTTCATCTTTGGAAGCTTGATAATATACGTTGTTATTGTGTCAAATTTCCATTCAATTCTACACATCCTTTACTTTTCCATTTGATCACAAATCCAACAATCAATTCAATCATCAATCATTTGCATTTCTCGTAGCTAAAATCCACTTCCATTTAGAACATTTCTTGGAGCATCCACATTCAATTAGTCTAGAGATTCAACAAGCTCAATACATCATTTCAAGATTTAGTAAATCTCATCGAGGGTTGTAAGAGGTACGAAGGAAGGTCTCGCACTTTTTTTTTTTTTCTTCCCTTATATCACATTTCTTTGTTTACATTTTTGGAGTGCTTGGTGGGACATGCACACATTTCTAATATGTTTTATCATTCTAATTTTGTTTTTAGGTTATTTTCCGTGTTTGAGGACTACTTGACCAAATTTCAATACATTTCATGGAGTAGATTGTAAGTAGTTTAAAAACATCAGTCATATTGGCCGTGATCAAACATTTTTGTGAAGGTACATGTGATTTGTGCTTCTATGACATTATTTACGCTAGTGTAACACATAATTTGTCATTAGCATCACCAAATTCATGTCTACATCACACAACATGCACTAGCGCGTGTTTACTTGGATATTTGTAAATAAACCTAATTTTCCATCATATTATATGCACTACTATTTTATGCTAATTTTCTTTGTTGTGTAGATCTAAGTTTACTTCCATTGGTATGATCCTTATGTCTCATGTGTGATGAGAGGTTCATTTTGTTGTATTATATTCATGGTTTCAAATATTATTAAAATCTACCCTTTTATAGATTTACATCTCCATCGAGTCCTTGCATCAATATTACTTTACCCACACCTTTTGTGTTTATAATCTACACTAACGTTGTTGATAACCATGTTTCCATTATAATACAAGTGTGTTTATATATATATTAAATGTGTTTCCATTCTAACTATGTGTTACTACTCAATGTTAATTTCAAATTTATTTTTAAATTTTTTTATAATTCTAATTTTATTCCCCTATTATTTTCTGTAATTCTAACATTGTTCTTATTGTAATTCATAACGAAATAGAGCTAAATTTTATCCTATCATTTCTTTCATGATTGGAAGTTGTGTATGCTATTCTCTTGCAACTTTAGGTGATATTGAGAATTGAAATTGATCAAGATACATTTTAAAATTATTTATTAATCAATTTTGATCAAAATCCATATATGATCTTATCTTGCACCTTTGGGTGATCTTGAGAATCAAACAAACACAACATTTTGTTTCTTCTTACTTTTAACTTTTTGTTTTCGAGAAAACTATTAATCATATTTGTGTAGGACCAATCCACTTGGAAACTATTGTCCAAACAAGCAAAAAACTTCTAACAAATTTGCATGCAAGTTTCCTTTGTTAAATAAAATTACAAATTTCTATAAAAATTGCTAAAACTTATGAATTTATTTTATGCATTTTAAGTTGGAAAGAACTTGTGTTTAATAACTCATAATTGTATTTGTAAATAATGACATGTATTTCATCACCACTTAACTACATTGGTGATGTGGAATTCATTACCATGCACCACTCATAATACATTGCATTGCACTTGAGACTTACTCTCAAAACAGTGTTTGGCACTTTCCTCTCCTTTCTCCCCCACTTGCATGTCAAGCTATCGTGATTGGGGTTACTGCAAGTATATACCTAAAATAGTTGTAACAATGAAGTCTGCAGCATTGTCCTTGTAAATATTTATGGAGAAATAAGGACACCATACACAAATCATTCCCTCATTACCTATCAACTAGTCGTAAAACCCATAATTGGAGTGGAGATTCATTCCTCTAAGAGGGGTACTAATTTAGTGACTCTCTTTCATTATTCCAAGGGTTCCTTATACCACTCTTGTCCTCATAAAAAATTGGTATATTAGGTCTGGGATATATCGAAAGATGCATCTTTTTGGAGTGATAAGAGCCTTGCGTCCACCCATTCAAATCATTTTGATTTTTTGCATTTTTCATAAAACATTGCATTACATGAAAAGTTTCAAGCCTTTAAAATCCAAAAGGATCTAAAATCATATCATAATTTCTATTTGTTGTTTGTAAACAAGAAAAGTCAAGTTACTATCTCAAAAACTTATCTTATACAAACACCATTTTACATTCTAGTTGAAATTAGAAGTTGTGTTCCACAAACACAAATCCAATCCCATTGAGATAAAAAACTAGTCTTTCCAAAATCTAAATCCACTTGAAATTAGAACTTGTGTTCTACAAAATCAAATTCAATCCAATCCAAAAATCAAATCTAAAAATATTATCCCTTGGATACTCACATCCCAATCTTAGTCAAATATCAAATCAAAGAAAATCCATTCAAATAAAAATTAAAAACATATAATCCTTATCCTTTGGATTCACCAAATCCAATTTTAAGCACATCAAATCAAACCAAATATAATCCTTGTCCTTTGGATACAAATCCAAGTTTAAGAAAATCACTCTAATTATACTCTAAAATCAAACTAATCCAAATAAGTCCTAACAAACTCTAAAATCAAACCAATTCATATCAAACCAGTCTTATACATTGGATACAAACATCCAAATTTAAGAAAACCAATCAATAAAATCCTTATTTGGATACAAAAATCCAAATTTAAGAAAATCAGTCCAACTAGACTCTAAAATAAATCCAAATCCAAATCAAAGCCTTATATTTTCGATACACAAATCCAAATTTAAGAAAATCAGTCCAATTTGATTCTAAAATCACATCAATCCCAAATAAATTGAATCAAAATCATAATATCAATCTATTCGATCGAGACACAATATTAACCTTCAATCAAATCAACACCGTTTCACTAAACATGTTTTTTTCAAATCAAAAAAAAACCAATTCACCATCATCATTTGAGCTTGAATTTATCATACTTATATCAAGTTTATCAAGTCACAAATGAAAATTTTACTTTTAGCTTTTACCTTTAGTAAAATGGTGAGCCCATGAAAAACATAGAACGAAGATTTATTAGAAAAACATCATGAGATGTCAAAAAAAATATCTCATATGGCTTCCCAAGTCAATGAAAAATCACACAAACAACCAATCATAATCTCTAGTAAAGAAACTACTCTACGTGAATTCAAACAAAGATAATCCACACATCTTGGAGAAATTCTTTCTAGTGTACTCCATAAATTATAAAGTGCTAATATGGTAGCCTATCCAATCACAAGACCCTTTGAAAAAGGGGAACTGAAAACCCATGTGATATAAAGAATCATATTATTATGAATACCATCATATCAACTACCATCTCAAAGATTGTTGTTGAGACTCCGCCATTATATCCAAGATTTAATTGACAACGAAGATATTGAAATCGAATACACCTCTAGTACAAAAATGTCGAATGAGACATTAAAGGTGTTTTAGGACCACTTTCCACATCATGGTACAAATTAAATATTTATAGACAAGGTCCAATCATCGAAAAATGTTGAGCTTGATTCTTTCATTTCATCCCTAGGTCCTACGCCTAACAACGTGGCTACCATCATAAAATCAAATTCTATCCTTTCGTATCAACATGAAAAAATAGGTTTGGAAATTGTCCTCAATACCTTAAACATCCAATCCTAAGTATACTACTATTCTAAAACAACCATCCAATGCAAAATATTTGTCTAATTCTTATAACATTATCAAAAATTAGAGATACAATTGCAAAAATATCTCCATAGAGTTACACCAAACTTCACTTGTACTTTAAGACATCCTTACTCATAAACACCACAATGCACATGTTATTAAGGATATCAATACAAAAAAATAAAGTTTTAATCACAAATATTTCATCAAACATTCTAATCATATCATTTAATCCTCATGACCTTTTGAATCTTAACATCATAAACACCAATTTATTATACATTGAAGCATTCATCACTAATCATAAAATCAAAAGAGTGTTTGTAGACGATGGAGTAATATAGAATATATTATTAATAAAACTATTAAAATGCCTTGGATGCCCATCTACAGATCAATCCTTCACTCCCCACATCATTCCATTCACTGATCAAAACCACATTGATGTTGAGATCCTTTTAAAACTCTAACCATCTACATATTCTACTCCACCTACGTTGGAAATCATTGACAAAGGTATTGGAAAATATGAACTCCAAAATGCTCTCCACATCAAAAAATTACTTTTATCCACACATAACCTCTTCAATGATCTAGTTGATACAAACTTATTCATCAAAACCTTTCCATCCATAACATTGACTTGGACCTCATCCACCCAAGTTTCATAAATCAAGACCAATCAAATCACATCACCATGGACCTCTTCCAAAAGGATGAGTCCATTGCAAACCCTAATCCAAAAAAATAAAATGAAAAAAATGAAAAAGTGACAAAATTAAAAAAGGATCTCCAACCAACACCTCATAAAATTACTATTTGAAAATAAAAAATAGAAAAGAAAAAACTAATTATCCTTTGATTCTCTCCACACTAGGGGGGTTGCTTGTCTAAACAGTTCTAAAATTTTCTTCCATTGGCCGATATTTCAATCATAGGATTATCATATATTCATGTTCTTTACCTATACGACACAAGTTAATACTATTTCTACTTCAGGTATTGTGTATCTCATCCCTCTTATGGTTTCTCCCATTTCATATATTTTCACCTATGATCTTATCTAGAAGCTTATTCATGGAAAATTCTCTTTTGACAGAATCTCTCTATATAATAGTAAATTTCTAAATATTCTTTACCCGTCTATTTTTATCGCCTATCTTAGTCTTTGGTGTTGAACCATTGCATCCTACTAGTTATGTGGGGCTGAGATTTTGAGGCCCAAATTCATTCCCCAAAAGAACAATACAAAAAAGGCATAATCAATCGAAAATAAAAGAAAATGCTGAATCGTTACACCTTTCATCCTTCATAGTATTTTTGATGAGCCCATGTTTCTTTCTGGTAGCATGAGGCTGGGAATGGAGAAAGGAAACCTTACCTACCTAAATGTTTTCTTTGGTGTTGAGCCCTTTCCTCTTCCGTAGTAGTATGTGGTAAAATGTAGGGGTCATTTCAAAAACAAGAAATACAAGAAAAGAATGCCTTCAAAATCACAAGTGCTTAATCCTAAAAATCCCAAAGAAGTAATTTAGATGCTCATGTTACAAGATAAAACCATTCCTTAACCGAATATTTCAAATCAAGTAGCCTACTTGTGGTCTAAGTCTAGACAGAAACCTATAAAGTAAAAATAATCTTGGAATTGGTTAGATAATCTTAATTAGAGATGAGTCACATTTTCCAACTGGATCATTTTACACCTTGTTTATCTGCATTCATCTTCATTTACATATCACTATCTCATATGTCTCATGTCTTCTTTAGATCTCTCAATTTAACCCTCGTGCATCTTACTAGTTTCATGGAATCAAGAGTGGAGTAAGACATTTTATCACTATATCATCTACAATCCATTCTTCCAATGGAGTGAAATCTTTAATATTTTTTGAACATGATTTCATATAGTATACCCTTTAATCGAGTCAAATATCCAATAAAAAATTCAAATAATCAAGAAAAAAATCCTTTAAAAATTAAAATAATTAGTCAAACATTTATAAAAACATTCATATAATCAACAAACTCACAATGAAATATAAAATCATTCAAAACTCTCAAAAATATTAAATCCAGAAAAATATACAAAAAATTAGAAAAACTATCCAAACATCTACACAACACATCAAAATAGAAATATACAAAAATATCTAGATATATGCAAAGAAATTCAAACCATCTCAAACCAAAAACATTTGAATATTTTCCTTGGTGTCCATTCCAAATATCATACAAACATAAAAATATTCTCAAATCAAAACCCTTGCATGTAACCTTGCTTGGGGAAATCTCGATTCTCACTTTATCCCCTTGTATGTATCCTTGCTTGGGGAAGTGACCCGATCAAATCAATATTCCATCCAGATTCAACAAGAGTTTTAGTCAACACCACTCTTCATTCACATCCGATCTTACCTGCTACACGAATCCTTTCTTGGGGAAAATCAATCAATCATCATTGTGGAACACATTAAGGATAAATTTAAATGTCTTTATGTCAAGTTGTTTTGCATTATTACTTGTTGACCAATTACAAGTTTATTGTTTGTCATCTTGGCTCATTTATATCCACGGTGCATACATTTACTATGTATATTGGGTTTGTTTTTAATTTTTTATTTGTTATGTGTATGTTTATTTACACACATAATGGGTTGATCATCATGGTGCTAATTATACCGTGAAAAAACAAAACAAGTTTCTCCAAAATAAAAAATTTGAATGGAAACTTAGACTATGAGAAATGATAGTGATATCATCATTACATTCATTCATACATCTCAAATAAATACATCATATCAACATAACTCATTAATCACTAACATCTCATCATATGTTTAATCTATATCATCTACTATCCTCAACATCATATCCCTTCTATTTAACCATCCACCCAACCATATTTCACCTCCAAAATCATGCAAAACTGGTTCTTCCTCTAATCATGTGCATATACACTAATTTATCACTTCATCCATTTTCTCGAGGGCACTCCTTAGATAATCCGCACTACCGAGGCATCCAAATGATTTAATGGATAAAACTAGGAAGTCCACCACACTTCTTCTATTGGCCATTACGTGGTTGTGTTTTCATTTATGTCAACCCCATTAATGGCCAAGGATGTAATGGTGTCATGTGAGTCCTCATATGATGTTATTTAGTTGTAAAACATGAAGATTGAGTGCTTTGGTGAGTTTTCCTAGTGTTCTAGGGCTTGGTTGAGTATTTAGAATCATGGTTTGAGTCATTCTACATTGGTTTGATGTTTTCATGAGGTCATTCATGGTACATGAGGTATGTTTTAAGTGTATATTTGTCTACATGATGTCATCATGGTCAGTTCATGGGTTGTCACAAGATTGAGTCGTCATTCCGCACTTCTTTCTAGCACTGGAACATGCATAATGAGGTAGAGATGTGTGTTTTGGACTAAATAAGTCTTGTTGGAGCATGGTGATAGTGTACTTGAGGTGTATGGTGTGATTCAAGTTAGTATTTAGCAATTTAGTGTATGTATGAGGACATTTTTGGGCCCCTAAAATATTGGCTAAGAACACAAAGGCACATGGGTACGCAAGGCCTAGGTTGAAGATGGGTGCATAAGGAGAAGGCACGTAAGACAAGGTTCTACGAGGGTTTTAGAAAGGCCATGTTGTGTAGAGGAAGATAAGGTCTCATGACTTAGCCATATTTGGCGTATCGGGTAGGACATGAGAAAACGTGACTTGATAGTGAATGAGGAGTGGATAAGGTGCTAGCCTAGCAATGTGATGCCCATAAAAGGAATATGCTTAGCGATAGAGGATTCCAGAAGACCATCATTACAAGGAGTGGAGAGCTTGGATATGAAGGAGCATGCTTCTATGGAGGACCACTTGGACACTTGGTGACGGATTTGTAGCCCTTGAAAGCAAGTCGGTGGTTGAAGAAACCTATAAATACAAGTACCCGCAAGAAGAAAAAAGGGCAGATCGATATACATTAGAGGAGAATATAGAGAGCAGAGATTTACAGAAATATTGTGAGAACTCTATGGGATTAGGTAGAGGATATATAAGGGAGTAATGTATTAAGGGGCTAGGATATAAAATTTTCTTTGTATGGATGGATGACATGACACCTGTTGTGATGTATGACTTGATCCCGATCAAGATATGGTATTCTAATGGATCCATTGAATGTAATGAGGTTAAAAAAATGAATGAGTATGAATGTAATTGATTCAGTTCATATCTATATCTTTTCATTTTTGTTTATGTATGTTATGGAATGGATGTAAATCCTCATAGATTTTCCTTTCTATTATAGTTCTATCTCGTTATCTCTAAGTACCCTCTATTTGGAATGAATACATTTGTCTAGAGGTCATTTTGATCCCTATGATGATTGTATGTCTCATTTCCACATTTATTCATTAAGTTCTTGACATAGATGATAGTTTCCCACTTAACTCACACAAAAGAGAGACTAGTCACCCACGCGTGCCTCGGTGAGTGCCCAGTCTCAAAGGGTGAAAGGACAATGTGCATTGGATTCCCTTGTTCTTTTATGGGTGTAAAAATGACTACATCTTGGTTCCATTTCCGGGACATCTTTTCAAATTTGTAGTGGAAATGACATGCATCATGGTCTGGATAATGAGTAATGACAAAACATCTAACTCTGAGAGTGTTGAATCTTGGTTCAGGAGCATAGAGGAAAAGTTTGCTCAGAGATTCAATACTGGGCCCGAGTTTGATGCATAAAGGTGGGTGGATGAGAATATCTACCATGAATGGATCTCAGTATATGCATCCAGAGAATGTTGGTTCTATAGAGCACATGTGTGGACACAAGAGGACTATTAGAAGCTGTAGGATGTAGATCTGACCTGACACATGTTGTTGATTAGTGGTGGAAGAGAGTGTTGGCTAGCTACACTCTAGAGTATGCTATTTCCACATATTCTTGTCCAAAAGTTGCTGAGTTTGAGTTTTTATGGGAGCCAGAGGATCATTTCTACGTGTTATTCCTATGGAAATGAATATCTTGATTGTTACCTTGAGTTTAGAGGCATTTCCAATGGCCAACTAAACTGCTCGAGCACTAGGCAAGGAAGCTAAGGTGGAGGTAGATGATAGATATTATGATAGAGAAAGAAAGGGAGGAGAGACGACTCAAGTATAGTGAAGCATGTGAAAGGGAGATTGCTGGAAAACACAAGGTTGCAGTGTGATGGATCTATGGAGGAAGATTTTGTGGGAAGGAGTTAAGGTTCATGTGAAGGATGTGGAACTGAGCAATCGTGCTACCCCATCTTGGCAAGCACGTAAGAGATACCCCTTCAGATTCTAATGGGAGTTCTTCATGTGGAGAGAGAAGTGTCTTTGGCATGCATTTGAACCCACCTAGTGACCGAACCCTAGCGCTTGGTTTTCCGATCAAGGAAGGAGTGTCACCGACTGGTTGGTATCGCAGAAGTGATAGATCTCGCACTCTAGAGATATAATTTCTAAATTCCCACTTCTATGGCTATGCATACTATTCTAATATTTAGAGAATTTTTTTGACAAGGAGCATGTACACAAGCCTTCAATCTCACATTTGCCGGTGGCGCGGGTACACTACTGGTAATGCTGTGGAATTATTGTATACCA
The DNA here is from genome assembly GCA_018340775.1 of Taxus wallichiana var. yunnanensis. Lineage (NCBI taxonomy): Eukaryota > Viridiplantae > Streptophyta > Pinopsida > Cupressales > Taxaceae > Taxus > Taxus wallichiana. Next base: position 642,108,153 of record CM031242.1, on the reverse strand, counting down.
TTGCTTCACGCCGCAGGGTAGAACTTTGGGGACCTCGCATGACCACTACAGGACCTGGTGGATCTGGTGGGTCAGGAGGAACTAGTCCTAGTGGATTTGGTGGATTTTTTGGGTCAGGAGGCACAGGACCTAGTGGATCCGGTGGAGAAGGAAACACCGAAGGAAACCAAGGCTCTAACACATGAGGATAAGGGCTCCATCCACCTCCTCAAGTCTTCTTTGAGATGTCTTTACATTTTCCAAATTACAGAGGTATTGAAGATGGTGTAGAACATGTTCAAAAGTGTGAGTTGCTATGGTGCATGAAAAGGATCATAACCTAGGAGCAGAAGGCCAGTCAATTTATAATGACGTTGCAAGGGCATGCACATAGATGGTATAGGAAATATGACCCTCATAAAATGGTGGTGGATTATACTGATTTAAAGAACGCCTTCTTGGCAGAATTCCACATCCCTGAGTTTGAACAAAAGAGCATCAACACCCTGAAGGAGATTCAATAGGGAATGATAGAGAGTGTGCGGGAGTATGATGCGTAGTTTAAGACTCTCATGTCAAAATTTTCATATGACATTCACCCTTCACAACATGCTCAATGGTTTGTTGGGGGGTTGATAACTCCATTTAGAAGAGCTTTATCTCATAAAAATTTCACAAACCTGTGTGAGGCATTAGAAGTTGCTTTGTGCACCGAAGTTGTTGGAAGTGTTGATACTGTGTTAGCCCATTTCTAGAGGCTCAAATCGCTGCTATGGCTAAGTAGCTAGAGAAGTTTTCTGTGAACTCAACCCATGAGACTTGCAGTGGTATATGGTGTATAGATTATGAATTAAAGGGGAATGTAAAGGATAGTTTCCCTTGGAGGACAAAGACACACCGTAATAGTAGATCAGAAATTTTTCATGGGGACCATGATGCAAGTAGATGTCCTTTGTTACAGTGCACAATTTGGAATAATGTGTCCTATTACTGTAAGATCTCGCACTCTACAACCCATGATACTAAGGGCTGCACACCGATTGACCAAATTTATGAGGCCATTGATCATGGTGTGCACTAGACCAACATTGCTAGTAGTTCTAAGAGTGATGATCACCGTTATGAGGAGTGCGCAGATGGAGGTGTGCACGGAGGGGATTTCACGGAGTATTTTGTGGTTACAATGGCCGTGGAGAAGGAAGAAGTGAGTTCCCACAAGGAACTTATTACAATTATGGGTCCATGGACCATTATAAATGAGAATGCCCTAACATATTGTAGTGCTCATGGTGCAGGAAGAAACACAAGTATGAGGAGTGCCCTGAGTTGTTTGAGCACATGAATCAATAACACTGGAAAGAAAAGGGAACTGTAATGGTAAGTATCAAGAAGGATGATATGAAGTGGATGCCTAGAGTGGTGCGTGACTCAGATTAGAATCTGTCATGGTCGATTGACTCGAGCGGAGGCTGCACGTGCCCAAGAAATATTAAGGAAAAAGAACCTTGTTTTAAGAGAGGAAGTTGTGCATGGGAAGTACCTAGACCCTTCCCATCAGAAGGAGGTATACCAGGAAACTATGGACGTTATAAGGAGCTTGTAGGGAGAAATCTAGTGTCTTAAGGAGTAGTCTAGGTAGTAGGAGCATAGGAGAAGTGTTGAGGCTCATAGAAGGACATGGATGAGGTTAAGGAAGTGTGCAAGATGCTAAGGTAGGAGAATATCATTCCTCTATTAGGAGAATGGCTTCAGGAGAAAGTACTATATGTAGGAGCAGAGTGGGAAAGGAAGGTCTTGTATGCAAACCTTCCCTCATAGCCTTGACTATGATAGGAGATCACATGAAATGTGATCATGGATGGATGGCTCCTAAGTAATATCCTCATTGACATAGGCGTGGAAGTCAATGTTCTCACCTTTGATGCATAGCATCGATGGGAAGGCCTACATTATAGCTATCTTAGAATGTGTTGTATATGGAAAACAAAATGAAGGCAATGCCCATTAGTGTCTTAAAGGATGCAACTATCACCATTCAGGGGGATAAGTTTACTAGGGACTTTGAAGTCTTGGCACTCACGAGGAAAAATTTCCCAAAGACCACTGGGCGCTCATGGTGCTATAAAAATAATACTGACTTGTGGTTCAATAAGGGGTACATTAGCTTTGAGAATGAGCAAGAAAGGGTTATCATTCCCCTTGAATATGGGAAGTTGGTACCATACATAGAGCCCTTAGAAGAGGTCCTTGATCAGATTTATGTGTGTTCTATTCGAGACCTAGAGATAATCCATCCTACTAATGGAGTTATCTAGTTTGAGGATGCTCAATTGGTAAGTGACACCACTAGTCTAGTATGTGACAATTGGGCGCACAGAACTTATGATTTGGTCAGTGACAATCGAAGGAGCTTATAACTAGGGCACCTAAGGTGCGCTTACTTAGATGCCTAGGAGGAAGGAATTTAACTAAGTATTCTAAAGGGGCTTACACTGAGACCTTCTTGCAGGAAATGGAGGCCCAGTGGAGAAATGAGAATGAAAAAAGAGATATGCTAAGCTATGTCTTTCTCGACACTTTGTTACATGCTGGTGGGAAACACATCGGATTTTTTTTTTTAGAATGGCATGAAGTGAGAATTTCCTTCTCTATTCGGTTCTCTAGAAGCAACACACCCACCACCATCAAATACTACCATGGTAAGGAGCCCGCCTCTTTCCACATCTAATCCTATGAGAGATCTTGGAGGGAAGGCATGAAAGATTTTCCACCATCCCTCTAGGTACACAAACTATACTCTACACTACAGGGTTATGCATCCACATGGTACATCCATTTTGAGACACATGGCCAAATAGGGAATCGGCAAGAACTAGCAATGATCTCTTCCAAGCATTTGAGTATCATAGCACCAAACCATCAATGGATAAGACATTACAGGAGGTCAAGCACCTTATGATGGGGGATAGTGAAAAGGTAGAGGATAGGCTTGTAGAATTGCTAAGAGATCCATGCTTGGAAGGAAAATTTGGTGAAGATGAGTCTGATGAGGTATAGTTTGAGCGCACGTGCATAGAAAAAGAAAAAGGCAAGATGGTCTATGTTATAGACGGTGAAGAGATGAAAAATTTGGAGGTTAACCATTCTCTAGGCTCACGCAAAGTTATGGATAATGTTGATGGAAGAACGCATACCTACCATGATCCCATGAAGACTAATAAGGTTAATATTGGGTCGAGGAAGAACCCGAGGAAGCTATCATCGAGATTACTAGTTAGAGAAGGAAGTCTTTAAGATCATTGAATTTTTACGTGAGTTTGAGGATTTATTCCCACATGGATATCATGAGCTTAAGGGTGTCCCACATTACTTGGGGGAGATGTGGATAAAGCTAAAGAAAGGTGCACACCTAGTCACAAAGAGACCATACCAGATGAACCCTAATTTGTGCATGAAGGTCAAGGAAGAAATAAACAAGATGATAGTGTCGAATCATAGAGGTTGTGGAGGAGTCGAGTGGATAAGTCCAATGGTGATTAGTATTAAAAAGGATGGAAAGATAAGGATATGTGTTGATTATAGGGATTTGAATGTAGTGTTTCATTGATCCCTTCCCAACCCCGTTTCACTAAAGAAATCTTGGAAGGAGTGACAGGCGCGAAGTCTACTCTTTCACTCATGGGTTCTCAGGCTATCACTAGGTGAGGAATGCAAAGGAAGACCAAAGAAATAAAACCTTCGCCACCAAGTGGGGAAGTTTTTCCTATATGGTCATGCCTTTTGGGTTGAAAAATGCACCTACTATGTTCTGACGCATTGTAGTGTAGGCCTTCCAAGACTTCATCCATAAGTTTCTCCAGGTATACCTTGATGATTGGACCATGTATGGACTAGTCAAGGACCATTGTGAAAATCTGAGATTGATGCTTGAAAGGTGTCGGTAGTTGAGGATATCCTCAACATCAAGAAATGTGTATTTTCTACCTCGTCGTGACCTGTTGGGACACATCATATGCAAAGAAGGCTTATTGGTGGATCCTACCAAAATTACAAGAATTGTGGGATTAGGGAGCTAACTAATCAAAGTGTAGTTTGTGGGTTTCTTGGACACGTGGGCTACTATCGTAATTTCATCAAGTGGTATACCAAGATCATTGTGCCTTTAGAATATTTTCTCAGTGCATAAAAGTGCCTTCTATTGGGAGAGGTACAACATAAGGCATTTGACAATTTAAAGGATCAGCTTATCACCGTACTCCATCCTACATTTCCCTTCTTGGGATAAGCCTTTCCATGTTCATGTGGATGCCTCTAGAATGACCATTAGGGTAGTGCTTGCACAACATGGTGACGGAATTGTTGATCACCCCCTATGATTTGCAAGGAAGAAGTTGACACCAACAGAGTAGAAGTATACTACAACCGAGTGTGAGGCATTGTTGATGATCTATGCACTTCATAAATTCGTAGATAGTATTTATGGGAAACCCCTTATAAATTTTACACTCGCCATATTACATTGAAATAATTGGTGAACAAGTCCATCCTACAAGGGTGCATATATTGGTGGGTAATATTGTTCCAAGAATTCAAGTTCACAAAGTGGTTCTCAAACTAGGAAAAATTTATTTTGGACCTAACCATTTGTCTAGGATTGATTTGGGGGAGGACGTGCAAAGCATTGAAGATACCATGCCAGATGCGTAGCTGTTTAGGTCAGCAACACGTGCACTAAGACTTGGAGGATATTGTTGTGTTGCTTAAAATGGGTATGGCGTCTAAGAGATGACGACATTAGAGAAAAAGAAACTAGCCATACGTGTCTTGTCCTACATGTTGATCAGTGGGGGGACTTATACAAACTAGGGCATGATGAAGTTTTACAAAAGTGTTTACTAGAGAATGAGCGCTTTGACATCATAGAGGAATAACATGGATTAAGTGCAAGTGGACATTATGCAGCGATGCCACCACACGTAAAATATTAATGGTAGGATTGTGGTGGGAAACTTTGTATAAGGATTGCAAGGAGTATTGTAAAGTGTGTGACCATTGTCATAGCGTTGGCAAGGCAAGCCAGACGAAGAGATGAAATGTATTTTTCACCCTATCCCTAACACTAACATTTTGAGAAATTTGCAATAGAATTTGTAGGCCCTATTGCACTGTGAACGCATAAGACTAGATCACGCTATGTGGGAAGAGGCAACCCCAACTAAAGACTATACAACAACCAAAACAACAAGATTTTTATGGGAGAACATTATCATGAGGTATGGAGGCCCTTTAAGTTTAACTAGTGATAGGGGTACACATTTCTTGAATGAGACTGTCAGATCCTCGTTAGCAGAGTTCATGGTGACTCATCACAAAACTACACCTTATCACCCACAAGTAAATGGAACCACATAAGAATTTAACAAAATAATGAGTCATACCTTGACAAAGATTTGTGATGTTGGTAGACATGATTGGGATGAAAAAGTATCAGCCATTCTTTGGGTGTATAGGAAAACCTACAAGAGGTTGAATAAAGCCACACCATTTCAATTAGTGTTTGGCGCATAGGCTGTCCATCCTACCATTTGAATTCATGTTACCTTCTTTTCACATGTATAAAGACATGCAGGAGGGATGGCTGATGAGCAAGTGCTTGAAGAAAGGATTGATAAATTAATAAAGTTAGATGAAAGGTGATCATTGGCCAAATGGAGCCAAATAGTAGAAAAAGTAAAGCACAAAAGCATGGCATGATTGCCACATTAAGAAAAAGAAGTTTGAGGTTGGGAAAATGGTCTTACTAGTATGATTCTAAGTTTCTACACCATTCTAGGAAGTTAAAAGTCCATTGGTTGGGTCCCTACACCATCTCATACAACCTTGATTCAGCGTATGCTAGTTACAAGCATTGGATGGGTTGAGATTGCCATGACATTTCAATGGGAGTAGGATGAAGCCCTATAATAAATAAGTATTCTTAGTGTTTGTAAATAAGATAGTATTTCTAGTTAGTTTAGGATTTCCCTTAATGCATTTTATTTTCTTGTGTTTCCTTTTTTGTTGTTGTTTTGTGTTGTGCCTTGGCGTTGTTGTCCACTCAAAATTCCCCTACTCTTAAGAAAGTGAAAATTTAAAATTTTGAGTTTAAGTGTTTTTCTCATTGTTGTCCTGATAATGTGAAATGCCAAAGAAATTGAGAAATCTGTGTTTTTGGGTCATTTTGTGTGTTTTTCGGCCCTGTCGAACATTTTTGTCCCGCGTGTCCCAAGTTCAATTGGGCCCTCTGTTCCCCGATCGGCCGGTTCACCAAAGTCTGTTCTTTTCGGGCCCGTCGAACTTTTTGTCCCAAATGTCCCAAGTTCACCCGACCAATTGTTCCATTTTCGTCCGATTCGGCCGAGCCGTACTTCGCGTACTTTTGTCCCGCGTGTTCCAAGAGCATTTGTGCGTCTTTTCCCTTCACCCAAATCGGCCGAGCCCAGTACTTTGCGCTTTCGTCCCACATGTCCCAAATGAACCAAGTGCCATTCGTGCTAATTTTTCCCGCTCTACCCGAATATCTTGCTTATTCAATTTGGTAGGTATGTATTAAATACACATTCATTGCCTTTCTCTCTCCTAAATGGCTATATAACGAGTGAACCCCCTATGCGTTTTGCACACTACTTTCCTGCTATCTTTTGCTCAAACCTTTGCAATCTAAATTCCTGCGCGCGTATCCATTTTCCTCTGTAATTCCTTCCCAAGTCTAGCTTGCAGCTTCGCCCTCCGAATTACTACCAACATGAAGATCAAATTTCAGGGGCAAGAACAAATCTCACCACTAGAGTCTGCCATTCCCGATATCGGGGACAATGAAGTTCGCCATCTTGACTTTAGTGATTTTTGGTCGAGGATGACAGTGAAAACCCTATGCCAATGGCACAGATGATTCATGACAGCGGTTTGGCTTTCACTGGTGGTTTCCCAATCTCTGTGCAATGTGTAGATACAGTGCTTTCATGCGGAGCTCATTTCAACCCTGATTCGAGTGAATTGACCAATATACACGTAAGCGAGACATAGCCGAGGCATGGAAGAGATTCACGCGGTGGGATTTTGAAGTCGGTGGGTCCTCCCGATCATAAGCACTGTCTTCTTCTCCTTATTCCTCTCTTCTCTTCCAATTATTTTCTCGGATTTATTGTAATAAGTTGAGGTATTGCGATTGGCAATCCTTAACTAATCTTTAGTTAAAGAAGTAGTTACTGAGAGTAACTGAATTATAAACTATATAATGGCCTCTCCTCGCCATTTTGAAAAAGGAAGAACTTGGCTTATTTTCTGAAAGTGTAAATAAATCATAAAGAAATCAATACAGAAGGGCTTTTCATTCTTCGTCTATCTGATCTCTTTTATCCCTAAGCTTTTCATTTAATCTTGTTAAGATCATTTGTCTATATTATATTAAGAAGCTTTGTATTCTTGCAGATGTTATTGATAGAACTTTGTGTCTTTCAAATTTCATCTTATTAGTATGATACAAATGATCTTGTTTCAATTCACTGTACCTTCGCATGCATAAAGAATTACTCTGTCATCTATAATTCTAAATGGTGCCTTTCTGCTTGTTCTCGTTTTCTCATTCCTCAGTCCTTTTGTAATTGATGATCCTTATAGAAAACACTTTCGTAAATATCCAAGTTCCACAAGAAAATCATGTTTTGTATATGTGTAAATAGGTTCATTTTTGAATAAGGGAACCTCTCCCATTAAAGAGGAGGGACTTCTTGTCCCCTGACTATTGCTCTTCGTGAAGTCCTATTTGACGACCAACAGTTTTTGGCGACTCCACTGGGGAAATCATATTCCAGTTCTGTAATTATTGATCATCCTTTGATCTGGCGACTCCATGTTTTACTCGAGGGAGAAGGGCCCTTGGTATTGAAGATTCTCAATTTCAGCTTTTGGAGCAGCAGGGTTTTCCTTTCCCTTCAACAAGAAATAGAAAGACTCGTTCAAAAAGTACTCCACCTATCCAAGATAGAATCCCTACGGGTGGTATTCCTTTAGAGTCAATCAGTCCTAATCTTCGAGCTTTGATTCTTACTGGTGTTGCAGTTCCTCTTCAAGCCATTTTTCCAAGAATGGCAGTACCACTACCCTGGGGTCATCGTGTTGGGCCCCTTGCCCTTCCTCAGCCTTTGCACGAGTTACCCAGAGGTAACCGGAAGAACTTCCCTAAATTCAAAGGCGATGGTAAAGTGCATCCTGATGAACACATCGCAGCCTTCATAGTTGCATGCGGAGTTCTGGGAGTTGAACATGAAGATGTCTCCGTAAGACTTTTCGTTGAGACTTTACAAGATAATGCTTTGCTGATTGGTTCTATCACCTTCCGGCCGGTGCTATCACCAGCTGGGATACAATGAGAACTAGGTTTGAAAACCGGTTCAAACCAGCAGAAGACGTGCATGCCTTGCTAGCCCAAATCTCTCAAATAAAGAAGGATTCATCAGAGCCCATGAGAGAATTTGTGGCCCGATTCAACAAAGTTGATTAAATTTTTTTGCCAAATACTCGACACAGATCAAATTCAAAAATGTTTTTTCCTAAATGCTCAATCACCTGAAGTTAGCTATGCACTAAGAAGGGCTAATCTCGCAACATTGGCTGAAGATCAAACTCTTGTTGTTAGTGTCGAAGATGATTTAATCATGTCAGGGAAGTTGAGGAGAGACCCTTCTAAATCTAAATCTGCTTCTTCCTCCTCTTCCACCCCTGGACCTAATACTGATCCATTGGTACAAAAACTTGCAAATGATCTCATTGCCATTAAGAAACAATTGGCTCAGCATGCTCCCTATGCAGACGTTCCAAGGAGGAATTTTCAGCCCAGAAATCGTTTGCCTGCTGCTCAAACAAGGCTAGCGCTTGAAGGACCTCCTATTAAAGTTCCCGTCAATGCAACCTGTGAAGTTGAGGAACCTGAAGATGAAGAGGTTAATGAAGATTGCGAGGAATTTGTTGAAGAGGTTGATGATGAAGCAGATGAACTTGAGGGATCTCGAGTTAATTTCTTCACCACTGAGGGCATTGATGATGAGGATGATTATGATGAAATAGTAGCAGACATGAATAGCGAATCATACACTGTCATGACTCGAGAGCAGACAAATCAGAGGGAGAAAGTGATGCAGCCCACCAAGAAATCTAAAGAACAGCCGACAACTATCCCCGTAATTGCAAAAAGAGGATCTCCTATCCCCGTTTCATCTACACCAAAGGTGAGTCCTGTCAATTCTACTACTAAATTTATTTCCATTTCTCCTAAAGTTGATAAACCTAAGATTTCAAATGATGATAGCCCATCCACTTCTGGGTCTTTTGATATTATTGATCACCTAAAAAAGACTAAGGTTCAAATCTCAGAGGCTGAATATTATCAAACCCATCCCAAGGCTTTTGCTAAAATGATTCACTTTGTCAATTCCCATTCTAAAACTACCTCTAAAGGTCTTTTACCCACTCCTTCTACACCACAACCTAATCTGATAGCCGCTGTCACCTCACCTAGTGACAAAATCAAACCATTCTATGTGACACTTCTTATAGTTGGCCATAGGCTCAACAATTACGTCATAGACTCAGGAGCATCAGATAATGTGATGCCTGCTAAAGTAGCTCATGCCTTAGGCTTGACTCTCACACACACTTATGGATCTTGTTACTCTATGGAGAGTAAGGAAGTGCCCTTAGTCGGAAGAATTAAAGATGCACAAGTGGCTTTTGCTGCTTTGCCTGAGAAGAAAGTTTTGGCTACCATCTTAGTAGCAGATATTCCTCCTTCATATGGGATGTTGCTAAGCAGAAACTTCTGTAAGGATGTGGGTGGAGAAATTCAAATGGATTGGTCACATGCCCTCATACCTGTTAATGGACAAATGAAGAAGTTGCTTCCTGAGAAGCAATCTGAGTATATTGTACAAAAAACGGATGATCCCAAAGCACAAATACTCTATGAGGATATGGGGCATGGCAACTACATGATTATGTCTCCTGAAGAAATCCAACTCCCCAAAGTGTCACCTAAAGATTCTAATGGTGTTTGGATTTTAGAGTTTGATGGAAGTTGTTCCTCAGCTGGTTCTGGAGCTGGTGTCATATTGGTGTCACCTGAAGGAAGCCTTCATCCTTTCTCATTCAAGTTGCAATTTGAAAATACCAATAATACAGCAGAGTATGAGGCTCTCATTCTTGGACTACAGGTGGCAAAAGAACAAGGTGTGAAGAATCTTCTAGCTCGTGGGGATGTGGAATTGATTGTAAAGCAAGTTAGAAACCTCTTCCAGGTGAAAAATGGAAGGTTGAAACATTACAGGAATCAGGTTTGGGATTCCATTGAATTTCTTGATGCTTTCTCCATTGAAGCAATACCTAGGGAGAAGAATACCAGGGCTGATTCATTAGCAGTCTCTGGGTCACTGCTTATACCTCATCCTGACTTTTCCCAAGATAAGTTCACCATTGAGATGATCCATCGACCTAGTGTACCTGATAATACAAATAACTGGCAAGTTTTCAATAATGATCAACATTTGCTTTCTTTCTTAGAACTCAAAGATAATTTTGAACAGCTATACTTTGAAGGAAGTGATAACTTGCCTCGTGAAAGTGTGCCCTTTGACAAAGCAGCCACTCAAGGAGAAGAAACGGATCAGGATGGATGTATCAAACTCAAGGGAAACAAGATCCCTAAAGGATTGGTGAGTTTAGAGGAACTATTTGATAAACATGATAGGTATGTAAAGTCTAGAGCTTCTACTGGACCTCAACAATCAGCTGAATATGACAAAATTAATATTGGGAGTTCTACTGACCCTAAGTTCATGAACATTGGAAAATGTTGCACAACAGATGAGAGGAAGAAAGCAATTGATCTGTTAAAGAGGTATAAGGATGTTCTTGCCTACTCTTATGAAGATTTAAAAGCTTTCCAACCAAAAGAGATGCAACATTTTATTCCTCTCAAACCTGGAATTAAGCCTTTTAAACAAAAGTAGAGGCAATACAATCCCAAAATAGCTGACACCATTTTTCAAGAAATACAGAAGTTGTTGAAAGCCAAAATCATTTTTCCTATCCATCATTCAACATGGATTGCCAATATTGTACCTGTTAGAAAGAAAAATGGCGAGATTCGTATCTGTGTTGACTTCGAGAATCAATCAGCTTCTTGAAAGATAATTATCCTTTACCTATGATGGATCAGGTCTTCTGAACCAATAACAGGATCTGAAATGTTGTCTATGCTTGATGGATTCTCGGGATATAATCGGGTAGAAGTTAATACTACTGCGAGATCAACACAAAACAACTTTCACTACCCCTTGGGGTACCTTTGCTTACAAAAGAATGCCTTTTGGGCTCATTAATGCTGGTGCCACTTTTCAGAGAGCTATGGATCTGGCCTTTGGAAGTTTGAAAGGGAAGTGTATTGTTGTATACCTTGATGACTTGACTGTGTATTCTAAAACAAGGGCAGATCATTTTCAGCACCTGGAGATAGTTCTGCTAAGATGTAGAGAACATGGGATCTCTTTGAATCCTAAAAAATCCATCTTTTGTGTCACAGAGGGGAAATTATTAGGGCACATCGTCTCCAAAGATGGTATTAAAATTGATCCTGAGTGAGTTCAAGTTATTCAACAAATTCCTCTCCCAACCAGCAAAAAGGGCATGCACTCTTTCTTTGGGAAAGAAGCCTTTGAAGATATTAAAAGAGCCATTGCTAAAACTCCTATTTTAGCATGTCCAGATTTTAGTAAAGATTTTATTATCTATTGCTACGCCACAGATAACACCTTGGCTGCGGTTTTGACTCAGGAAGATTCTAATGAGCACGAACTCCCAATTGCATTTATGAGCTATATTCTGAAAGATCATGAGTTAAAATATACCATGATGGAAAAACATGCTTTTGCAGTGGTTAAAGCTATTAAGCAGTTTCGTTTTTACATTCTTAACTCTCACTCCATGGTGTTGGTACCAGATACAACTGTTAAGTCAATTCTTACACAGCAGGAATTTGGATCCAAGAGAGGGAACTGGGTGGCTAAGGTTCAAGAATATGATATTGACATCAAACCGACCAAGCTCATCATGGAAAAGGCCTTTGTGAACTCATCGCTGAAGGAGCTAGACATGAGTTACTGGAGGATAAAATTGGTCTTCCTACAGTTCTGTTTCTTAGCTCAGTTGACGAATGGTATGCTGATATCGCCCATTTTCTCACCTATGGAGAATGCCCCTCTCATTTGACTGCCAAAGAAAAGAGGACTGTTAAACTAAGGTCAGTGCAATATGTGTTGTGGGAAAACACCTTGTTTAAACGTGGGTTAGATGGAAGGTTTTTGAAATGTGTGGACAAGGAACAACAGAAAAAGCTACTCTCAGCTTTTCATGATCAAGCATGCGGAGGGCACTACTCATCAACCGTCACTGCTCATAAGATACTTCATGGAGGATATTACTGGCCTACCTTGTTCAGAGATGCATCCAAGTGGGTTGATAAATGTGAGGCTTGTCAGACTTTCGTGGGTAGACCCAAATTGGCCTCTTTGCCTCTTAAGCCAGTTGTAATTGAAGAACCTTTTCAACAGTGGGGTTTGGACTTCATTGGAACACTTAATCCCTCTTCTAGTGCTGGTCATACTCATGTATTAACTGCTACAGATTATTTCACAAAATGGGTAGAAGCCATTCCAGTAAAGAGTACTACTTCTGAAGTGGTGTGCAGTTTCATCAAAGAAAACATCTTGGTAAGGTATGGTGTACCAAACAAGATTGTGACAGATAATGCTTCAATTTTTCTTCAACTGAGATGATGGATTTTTGTTATGGATATGGCATCTCTCTGGCTCACTCTTCAGATTACTATCCTCAGGGAAATGGACAAGCAGAATCCACTAATAAAAATCTGGTGACCATAATAAGGAAATTAGTCAATGAGTCTCAACGAAACTGGCACAAGAAACTCTATGATGCTCTTTGGGTAGACAGGATCACACCTAAGAGAGCCATTGGAATGTCTCCTTTTCAAGTGGTATATGGAGTAGAAGCTCAATTGCCAGTAACAGTGGAGCTGCCAGCCTTGCATCTAATGAAGGCCATTGAAGATACCAGTTTCAATGATGCTTTGGATAAGAGAATAATGTACCTTCACAAATTGAATGAGGATAGATTGGAAGTTGCTGATAAGATATCTACTCATCAACAAAAAGTTAAGGTCCTATTTGATAAGAAAGCCAGGTTCAGAGATTTCCAAGTTGGAGACACTTTGTTTTGTTGTGGGATAAAAGGCATGAACCTCATGGCAGCCATGGAAAGTTTGATTCCCTTTGGCTCGGACCTTTCAAGATCAGGCACTTTGCTGGTAAGAATTCTTTTTACCTTGATTATATGGATGGTTCTTCTCTCCCACTTCCTTATAGTGGGCAGTACCAAAATTGTTCAAGTCATAGGTGATTAGGGAGTCCTTTGTATATTCTGTACAGCGTTTTGTTTTTCTTTCCCTTTGTTTTGGTGTGTTGTCCTCTGTATTGGTTTGATTCGATGACTCCGTTGCCCAATGGATAAGGTACTGGTCTACTTCCCCGAGTTTGTCTAAGTTCTTACCTTGTCTCATTCCTTGAATTTATGCCAAGTCATCCCCAGAAGGAGCCAGCTGTTGTCCACTCAAAATTCCCCTGCTCTTAAGAAAGTGAAAATTTAAAATTTTGAGTTTAAGTGTTTTCTCTGTTGTACTGATAATGTGAAATGCCAAAGAAATTGAGAAATGTGTTTTTGGGTCATTTTGTGTGTTTTTCGGGCCGGACATTTTTGTCCCGCGTGTCCCAAGTTCAATTGGGCCCTCTGTTCCTCGATCGGCCGGTTCCTCGAAGTCTGGCAGTTCACTTTTTGTCCCAAATCTGTTCTTTTGGCCCATTGTATTGGATTTTTATCCCAAACTTTTTGTCCCAAATGTCCCAAGTTCGCCCGGACCAATTGTTCCATTTTCGTCTCGATTCGGCCGAGCCACGTACTTCACGTACTTTTGTCCCGCGTGTTCCAAGAGCATTTGTGTGTCTTTTCCCCACTTCACCCGAATCGGCCGAGCCGCGTACTTCACGCTTTCACGTCCCACATGTCCCAAATGAACCAAGTGCCATTCGTGCTAATTTTTCCCGCTCTACCCGAATATCTTGCTTATTCAATTTGGTAGGTATGTATTAAATACGCATTCATTTCCTTTCTCTCTCCTAAACAACTATATAACGAGTGAACCCCTATGCGTTTTGCACACTGCTTTCATGCTATCTTTTTCAAACCTTTGCAATCTAAATTCCTGCACGCGTATCCATTTTCCTTTCGATTCCTTCCCAAGTCTAGCTTGCATTTTCACCCTACGAATTACTACCAACATGAAGATCAAATTTGGGGAAAGAACAAATCTCACCACTAGAGTTTGCCATTCCCGATATCGGGGGCAGAAGTTCGCCATCTTGACTTCAATGATTTTTGGTTGAGGATGACAAAAAGTGAAACCCTATGCCAATGGCACAGATGATTCATGACAGTGGTTTGGCTTTCGCTGGTGGTTTCCCAATCTCTGTGCAATGTGCAGATACAGTGCTTTCATGCGGAGCTCATTTCAACCCTGATTCGAGTGAATTGACCAATATACACGTGGCAGAGACATAGCCGAGGCATTGAAGAGATTCAGGCAGCGGATTTTGAAGTCAGTGGGTCCCTCCCAGTCATAAGCACCTGTCTTCTTCTCCTTATTCCTCTCTTCTCTTCCAATTATTTTTCTCGGATTTATTGTAATAAGTTGAGGTATTGCGATTGGCAATCCTTAACTAATCTTTAGTTAAAAGAAGTAGTTACCGAGAGTAACTGAATTGTAAACTATATAATGGCCTCTCCTCGCCATTTTGAAAAAGGAAGAACTTGGCTTATTTTCTGAAAGTGTAAATAAATCATAAAGAAATCAATACAGAAGGGCTTTTCATTCTTCGTCTATCTGATCTCTTTTATCCCTAAGCTTTTCATTTAATCTTGTTAAGATCATTTGTCTATATTATATTAAGAAGCTTTGTATTCTTGCAGATGTTATTGATAGAACTTTGTGTCTTTCAAATTTCATCTTATTAGTATGATACAAATGATCTTGTTTCAATTCACTGTACCTTCGCATGCATAAAGAATTACTCTGTCATCTATAATTCTAAATGGTGCCTTTCTGCTCGTTCTCATTTTCTCATTCCTCAGTCCTTTTGTAATTGATGATCCTTATAGAAAACACTTTCGTAAATATCCAAGTTCCACAAGAAAATCATGTTTTGTATATGTGTAAATAGGTTCGTTTCTGAATAAGGGAACCTCTCCCATTAAAGAGGAGGGACTTCTTGTCCCCTGACTGTTGCTCTTCGTGAAGTCCTATTTGACGACCAACAAAGGCCAAAGAATCTCATTAATTTTTGAAGGTCAGAATTTAACCGCAGAGGACCACACATCATTTTAGTGTGGGGTAGAGTAAGGTGGAAGAACTTGAAGTGCGAAGCACTGTGAAGGATTGCATTGAAAGCTCGGGCTTGAATTTCCCTCTAAAGGAAGTACATGCAAGGAAAGGTAAAAAAGGATGGTTGGTGTCGGATAAGTCTACATTGGGGATCCACGTCAAGAGAGGAAGAAGCACAAAATCAACATAGTGTAACCCAGAGGACCACAGTAAGTGTGGAAGAAGTAAGTGGAAGAACTTGAAGTGCGAACCGGAGAGGATTGCATTGAAAGCTCGGTTGAATTTCCCTCTAAAGGAAGTACATGCAAGGAAAGGTAAAAAAGGATGGTTGAGAGAAAAAAAGCACAAAATCATATGGGTTGAGAGAATTTTCCCATGCAAGGTTTGGCATGTGAGTTAAAGTGTGAAATTCAGGTTTTTTGAAAAAGATGCATTAAGTGTTAAAGTACAAAGGGTAGGTAAGGTATCATTTAATGTTACAAAGAGAAAAAACTATAAATAGAAGGTTAGGCACTTCATTATTTACTTTACGTATATGAAGAGAGAATATCTTTTGCATCATTGCAAACTAGGGCTTCCAGAACTGATTTGTGTGAAGAAAAATTTGAAGAGTTTGAGCATGAGTAACTAGTTTGGATTTACAAACCAAAAGGAATGGATTTCACGGGCATAAGAGTAGTTATGAGAAGGTGCTATCTTGTGAAAGGATTATCCCAGTTAGGGTTTGAAAAACTAGGGCACGAGTTTAAGATGTTTTCTTCACAAGTTTGAGATCTAAGGTTGGAAGGAATGGAAGAGAAGAGTAGCAAGAAGAGATTGAAGTGACAAGAGGACCTGAGACAATGGCACCAAAGAAACCAACTGTGTCACTCAAGAAGCCCAAGAGTAAGGGCAAGGGTAGAGAGCTAGCAACAACCACCACAAGAACAGGATGAGGAGTGGTATGTAGAAATGTAGTACCCAGATGGATTTTTGCTTAGGAAGGAGTGGGAATACCATTTGAGAATGATGGCGTGAGCGATTATAACCATTGTACAAACACAATAGAGAAGGAAATGGCACTGGAGTTAGTGTGCTCGATGAACAAAAGGAAACCGTAGAGGGTTTGCCCATTTATAGCGATGAGGTAAAAGTGAAGTTAGAGAAGGCGGGGTTATTGAAACTCTATGAGATCCCTACTTTGGAAAGCTTGAGCACCTCTATCGCTGGCTGATGTCATGCATACATGAAGACCAATTTCACTTCATGGGGCACAAGATGTGCATAACCCTCATCCGATTTTGAAATTCATAGGTCTTGTTTGTGAAGGAGAAGATATAATGGACAACCTGTGTGACAAGGAAGAAATTAAGGACATAGTGGACATGCATGTGTACAAGAAGGGGTCAAAGTATTTTGATATTGGTTATATCCAAGACCCAGTAATGAGAATGGCCATGCACTGGTGATAAAGTTAAATGATCAAGAAAGGCGGACACTTTGGTGAATAAGGCTTGGTTGAATGTATGCAAAAAAATATTACAGGCACAATCTATAATTTATCACCTTCATTATAGATGAGATAATCAACATCGCACAGGAAGGAGACAAGATAATCTTTGGAAATATCCTCATGACAATTGTATTTTCGGAGATAGGAGTTCCCGATGTGGCGAGAAAAATTTTGTTTGGGAGTATCCTGTTGAAGATCCTCGCCTACACGAAAAGATTTACAAAGTATACATGTGAAACAATGAAAACCTCCCACAAGCTACGCCTGGAAAAGTGGTATAAGTGCTTAAGGGATGCGTTTGGGGTAGAGTGGGGAATTCCACTATAGATACCAAAATTAGGTTACACTCCCCTTGGTCCCTCGTCAAATAATCACCTTGAACACACTCACCTAACCATGGCCCCTTACACCCCACACTAATATTAATTTAATTAAATTAACCCATGATCTCATAATATTTATTATTTAATTATCCTAATTAAGATAATTCTCACACCACCACCTCACCTATACACCTCACCTAGCCACCTCACCCTAGACCTATTCTTAGTATGTTTCCATAACTAACTAAGACCTACCTAAACCCTAAAAATCAAAGCCTACATTCCCTCTAACCACATTCCCACCCGTTACAAAAGAAGCTTCCATTCTAATCCATAAAAAAGGGAACAAGATCCAAGAAATCAAGCAGATCTACCCATTTTAGTAAAACCTAGGAAATCCCACCCTAACCAATCCCAATCACCCTAAACCGCCACCGGTCAACCTGGAACCGTTGTCGCTACCTTTATTCCTTTGTAACCTTATTTTGGGGTTGATACATTCAAAGAGAAAATAATGAGACTAAAGATGTATCTGCAAGGTAACCAACATTCACATACGCATCTGAAAATCCACAACCAACATTAGAAGTGACCACAGAGCCATTTTGCATTCACAGGAGAATCTTGGGAAGCACCATCACCACACCAAACTCCATCCACTTGATCAACTACCATTACCATCCAGCCATCAAGCTCATATAACAGTAAGTATACCTCCACCAACTTGGTCTAATACATTATAATAGCTTTTATTATTTATGTTATCAGATTAAGTTGTTGCATCTCCATTTCTTCATTTCCTATCAGTTTGTAGAATCGGGAATTTTTCGTTATTTACATCATTAGATTACCCATCCTCATTTTTTGTTCATCCCTAACCACATTTGAAACCTCTGCAACCCTCAAACCTACTCCACCACCTACATAAAATCCCAGATCAAGCCTTCTAATCATTTTCTTTTAAGTTTCCTTTACCTCAACCATACCAATGCTTTGGTTACCCATAACCATCACCGGTTTCACTTAAACCAACATCACCATCCTGCATCGACGCGTTAATCTCTCGTGTTTTACCCTCAGACCAAGAACAGAGCCTAAATTCTCCACCAAATACGTAAAGCAGCCCAAAACTAGACCATGACCAGTACCAATAATACTCCGATAGAGACCTCGCCCTTCATATTAAATCATAGCTTAGTTTATTGTGAATGAAATTTCTTATTGTAATCAATCGAGATAACAAAATCATTTTAAATACAATAAGATTTCATTTACTATTAACATTGAATTGTTTTAAATAGTGGATTGATAGCCTTATAGAGAGTATCACACTTCCCAAAAATAGCTTATGCTAGGTAGTCCACTGTCATATGCTATTTAATCTCTTTTGGTGGTCTTGTTGTTCATTTTAGGTATTTCCTCCTAGCCAAAAGGAAGATCTCATGATCGGTTATGGATCAAGAAGTCATACGTGTGCAACAACCTTCAACCAACCAGACTAGTATTCCTCCTAGCCCTTTTACACTTATCTATTTTGTCACATTCCTAGAAATGATCTAAGAATCGGTGAAACATTTTGGTATCCCTAGTGGGACCCATTTGGGGTTCCGTGCATTTATTTATTTCTAGGTGAAAATCGTATGTTTTTTTCCTTTCGAAAGGTTTTCACATTAAAATTCTCCCTGGAATATTCTCTCCTTTCTATTGTCTCAAAGCAATCATGTTTTGGTGCTATAAAAATAATTCTTCTTCTCTTTCATTTGTACTGCATTAGTGAAAGATCATACTCTCTCCTATTCATCTTTTTGTGTCATCGAATTCAATATTTCGATTTGGGCTTAAAATCAACTACATTTCATTCTGCTTTACTACATTAGCTCACATTAAATGAGGGAAACATATATGCTTGGAAGTCTTTCCCAACCGATGGTTAACAAAAGAATCGTAAAAATCATGTTTTCTTTCTCTCCGAGTCTTACCAAACTACACAAATTCAAATTAACACATCTTTCTTAAACAACATATTACCTAGAACATCTCATTAGTGATCACACGGTCCGATTGGTAGGTACTCTCCACTCGTTGCTCATGTTGAGTCATTATCTCAAGAGACACCGCCCCACCATAACATACCAAACCTCTCCTTTTAGATATCCTTCTTCATAGGAATCCTTCCCAACCAAAAATTCTATTCTAAATACACACAAGCTTAGTCCTTAATAGCGTAAGTTTGAACAAAAAGGAAAGAGAACTCTTAGGATCATATTTTTCTTAGTGTTTCTATTTGGCTTGTGTTTTGAGGTGAGAGGACACGTTATTCATATTTTTATTTTCTCCTTACATGTTCCCCATCATAGATTCCAACTTCATTTGAGTGTGCTTGGATCCCATTTTCATCATTCTCAAAATTTTTGGTTTGATTCCACACTTGATTTTAAATCGCAACCACCTTTTTCTTCATCTCTATTTCAAATTCACAAGAACTCAGTGTCGGTAGTGACTATCATTGGTTACCCTCTAATTGTCATTGATTTTACTAAACCAAAGATCGATTTACTTGTTCTTTTGGTTAACCTACCTAAAAGGAAACCTATTTCATATTATTTTTTTTTCAAAGTCTCTGTAACTCTCATCATCTTCTCTCGTCTGATTAAAATCCATCTACAACTTACCTACTGGTAGATTATTAGCCTTTTGCCTTGTTTTGGAAAACTGTTCTTTTTCCACAAAGTGAATGACCGTAGTTACTGTGATCGACATCGCTTTATCTTAACTAGCGTCGCTTAGCTCGTGTAATTTTTGAGCTGAAATTTTTACCTAATCCACCTACCACTACCTGTTTTTCCTATTTCTGCTATATTTTTGTGTCATTTACAGAAAGTAATCCTACCAAATCAGTACTTGTTCACATGGTGCTAACTCATAGCCAAGCCAATGCCCTCATATTCCATGTTATTTTTCAACCACTCCCACCTAGTCCTTCACCACCTTCCATTCTATCACCCATGGATCCTACCCAACCTATCACTATCACCATAGGTGACGAGGAGTTCACACGACTCCTTGACCAGAACCTTGCCACCTTACAGTTCTATCTTTCCCACTCATCCACTCGAGATGCCTCAGGTTAGTTGATATATGACATGCTCGTATCTATCCCCCCGACTCTTGTTCCTACTTCCACGTCAGCCCCTTCTAGCTCCGCACTACTTGCACTCTCGCTTGCATCTTGCCAGGTCATCTCGTAGCTAGTCCCTATACATACTATGATTGCCATGTCCTGCCACATCTATTACACCCGCAACATCCACTATACCTTCATCAACCACCTAGAACATAACCTCATCTATGCCTATTGTCTCATATATACCTATAACAACACAACCACCCCCGGTGTCGATGACCCCTATCCTATTTCAAAACATTATGCTTTCTATTCCATAGTCCTTAGTCCCCATTGCTACTAGGGTTATCTCGACCCTTTCACCTCTATATACGTACTATCAGTAGCCTCCTGTTTCATGTCATTCATTCTAGGTATGTACACCCTATCTCACTCCCTCATTCTCAACCTACCTATGTGGTATCGCCATACACTAGAATGCCACCTCCTTCATATGTCCAATATCAAACCTCTTACACTACAGAGGTACCCATCCATCACCACCTACCAATGACCTCATCAAGTTAATGATGGACAAGATACTGATAATGAGGCATTGGTTTCTAGCTCATGAAACTCTCTCACCTACGATGAAACTTGTAATGAGCCCATACACCCATCCATTCCTATTCATTCATATCCCATACATTAGGAGATACCTAAATTTAATCGCTTCAACAAGAAAGAGGACTCTGCAACAACATTTGCGGTCTTTCAAACATGGGTGTTTTCTGATCACCCATGATGACGCTTAACTTCTAAGGACCTTTCCCATATCTCTAACCGGACCCATATTAGACTGGTATAGTGGGTTACCTAGACATTCTATCTACTCATTTAATCAGGTAGCCCAAGCCTTCTTGGATCACTTCTCCATCAACGTTGTTAAGAAGGTTACCATGACTGACCTCTACTCTACACGTCAATATGACGATGAGTCTATTGCAGATTTTTTCACTCATTGGCGTAGCCTGATCAATCAACTCACATTCCAATTACCACAAACCGAACTCATAGAGATCTTTACATAGGCTTGTGTTAGACATATCTCACTCGAACCTTGTAGGTGTAGACTTTCCAAACCTTCGATGAGGCATTCACCATGGCACGAAAGCTAGAGATTTGGGCCATCAAAGAAAAGAAAATCCAACTACAAAATAAGAACATAATATTTAAGTCAAATGATGCCTCTTCTTCTTCAAAACCATAGAATAATTATTCAAAAGCCAAGGGAACTGCTAACGCAGTGGTACTCAAGGCCGGCCTAGCTCATCCATCAAATCAAGCTAAGCCCTCATCTAATCTTTCCCCTATCCAAAATTTTCAATTCAGATGAGAACAATGGAAATACACCCCAAGTAGGGATCCTTATTCTTATGTTTTAGAAAATCTCATTAAAACTGGGGCCATCACCCTTCCTCCTATAAAACCACACATTGGTTTTGATCCTCGCTTGCCCCACACCTACTTGGTACGAAGAGCACGAATTCTACAAATATCATCGGGTAAAAGGTCATAATGACGGTAATTTCAGCACATTCAAGAACATTGTCCAGAAATGCTTGAGAGTGGCGAGTTAGTCTTTGTTAATCCAAATGTACCTACTAACCAAAACCTGCACATCTTCAAGAAACCATTTCCTAATCACGCCCCTTCTTCTCACCAAACCGGGAGAGACCTCAACTAATGATAGAAATACCTGCGAGGTCCATGTTATTTTCAAAGTGACACACCGTTACTTCCCAATTACCTCATATTCCTTCTATAAATGAAATCCTAGCCCGAAGTCCTCCACCTACACATGAACCTACTTCACCTATTTCTCCACCCATAGAGGAATCCCCTTCATCTACTCCCTCACCCGTGAAGGAGCCTTCTATTAATATCAAGACCACTTCACCTTTGGCTTCTCCACTTAGAGAGCTGACACCAGCCACTTCTCTAACCCATGGGAGACACTTGTTCATCTCCTCCACCCATGAGGAGTACCCATCATCTCCTTCACTTATCGAGATCTAGTAGAAATTTCGTTACCTCTAGGTGACCATTCTTCATCAACCACCCAAGACCCTATTGACTTACTTTTGGCTCTCTTACCCATAGAGGCTGAAGCTAGTGATTTCCCTATTTCTAAAACACATTTTACAGAATCACCATTAGATCCACATCAACCTCACCCATAGCATTTCCGTTCTCATGCTTAGGTGATCACTGGATTATGTTGATAGAGCCTTACTTTGGAGGCATCTTCTACTTCATGTCTCAACACAAATGCAAATGTCACTTCATCGAAACCTCCACTATCTATCCAAAAGTGTTTTGGATGACAAAAGCAAATACAACCACAACTATCACAAATTCTCCCCATGATACCACTCATGGCTCATCTCACACCTCTACCCATAACCCCCACACATCTATATCCAAGCTCCCACCTACATCATCTTCCTTGCCTAAACCTATCACTACTTTAGGGGACATCTCAATGGCCACCTTACTCATCCACCCATCAAATTAGATTTAGCTATGCCCTCTAAAGCTAACACCAAATTTAACCCGAACCCCAAACAGAAGAACCAATCCCCTAGATTTCATACCCCAACCTTGCCAATCACACCCTTATCACCTTCACCCCTTGACCATGGCTAAGAAACCTCCACCCGATGGTAAACCAAGAATGCAACAACCCATTTCTCCCTCGAAAATCTCTAATATAACCAAGCTCCCGCATAACCTCTACCCACATCTCGTAACCTTTTACCACCCATACCTCCAATACCATCAATAACTTCCTCGCACCCATGACACTTTATTCCCGTCCCCTCACACCCCCTACCCAACCTATGCCATCTACCTCCACAAGACCTCGCTTATCCCCCATGGGTAACCCACCCTCTTCCATCATTCACTTTTCCCTCTACATATCGTACACCCATACCACCTTTACCTAAGAAGGTGTAACCTACAGAGAGAAGATCTACTACCCTCCAATAAGGTAGTTAGACCAACCACACACTCTATTTCCAATTCATCTACCATGCCCCTACCCAAGGAGACACGACCGACACTTAAGACCACACCACATAGCAAGTTAGTAGCCCAACTTGCTCCCCCTCTTGTAAAGAATCTTCCTATAAAATCAAATTGCACTGTACTCCAAACCCACATTCACCTGCCATTGTGATCCACTAGCAGGCTCCAACCTCCTTGAAACTTCTATCATCACATTACCACCTCTTAGACCTTACGACCAACTCAAACCCAAACCAAAAGGGTTAGAAAAAACCAAAATTTATGCCTACCATCGTGTGCTAGGACATGATGTAGAGGACTGTAAGGCTTTGAAAGCCGCTCTTGTCTAGTTGTGTCCTCCTCGAAGAAAACTTTGACGATGATGACCTTCTTGATGAGGACCTTATTTTTACAAAGACTAATTTCCATAGTTATTCCCTCATTTCCTACCATGCGACCAAAATATCCACCCCCACAACTCTTAGATCCACCTCGAGATTTGAAATTAACATGGTTTGTATCAAAGAACTCACCAAACCCCCACCCAAAGTTCGGTGTGCCTAACACATTTCACAAGATTCCTTCCCACCTCTTGGCTTCGCCCTTCCTATCATTATACCTTTCATGGATCACCTAATTCATCCACCTATCCACCTCAAATCAACATGATCCACATTGCTACCTGCACTCAGAAGGAAAAAGGAAAGGA
Source organism: Taxus wallichiana var. yunnanensis (assembly GCA_018340775.1). NCBI lineage: Eukaryota > Viridiplantae > Streptophyta > Pinopsida > Cupressales > Taxaceae > Taxus > Taxus wallichiana. The sequence goes on along the minus strand of CM031242.1, from coordinate 642,083,934 downwards.
AAAGGAAACCGACCCACCAACCAACCCCATACCCAACATACCATCTGCACCCACACCTAAAGTCACTATCAACGGCCCCACATATCCTATCTCTATTGGGGTTACACATCACATGATGCTCAAAAAATTACACCAATCCTCCCTCAAAATGTCCCTATATCACCTCATTCAAACCTTTGAATCCCATCATCAAGCTCTCATAGAGGTTCTTCGATCCTATTGAGGTTTTACCCAATGACCCCATGCCCGTAGCCTCCATTATTACACCTCATCATGTAGCCTCTCTCACCAAAGTACCACCTTCTTCTACACCTTCACCTACTCACCAAGTGGCCACCTCAACTTCTCGGATGAAGAGATCACACCAAACAAAACTGATGACCTTGATCCAACGCTTTTCATTTCTATCCATATTGATAATATACGTGTACAATGTGTTATGATTGATGGGGACGCTAGCATTAACATCATCTCCTCCCATGCATTCGACCAAATGCACATACTCGATAATTACATGCATAAACATCTCATCATCTTGTGTTCGTTTAATGATTCTATCACCTTTACACTTGGCACCATCATCCTCCATGTTTGCATGGGCCCCCGTACTATTCCAGAGTTATTTTACATCTTGGAGGGGGAATTTCAATATAACATGTTTCTTAGTAGACCCTGGATTTGTGTTATGGGTTGTGTTCCTTCCACTTTGCATCGTTGTGTGAAGTTTGAGCATGAGGGTCACACCTATACCATTCATGTTGACCCATCACCTTTCAAAACTTGCAACATGCTTTACCGATCCAATAACATGCTTTTACCCATTAAGGCATCTATGTCCATGGCCACTTCCTCTTCACCTACACCTCTACTCACCAATGTTGCCGCTACCTCAACCGCACCTAAATCCTCCATCCCTACCACTACCATGACCTCCACTGCTGACCCATCAACCTCCCAATTAGTTAGCTCCACCTCCAATCCAATCTCTAACACATCGTCTATCCCAGCTACCCACATATCAACCACCGATCCCTTGGAAGGTGTTTTTCAATGCGTCACTCTGGGGGAGTATCGCCTATATAATGTCAACACATTCCTTACTCCGTAAGAATATGGAAGACTTCAACAACACCCTTACTATGATCACCACATAGAGAGCATATCCTTTATGGTCCTCCCCACCTTCGCACCAATTTCACCTATGGGGGACTTGATACTTGCACTTAAACACCCGAACCACGATCACAAACCCACCCATTTTCTTTTGACCTCTAGTCACTCACCAATCATCATTTTTCCCACACCTTCCTGCACTAATGTGCATGGAAAGGTTTTGGTTTTGGATTTTACGAGAAAGGCCGTCACACTGTTATTCCATGTACTACCCGCAAACATAACGACTATAGTGGTATTGGCTTTGTTGAACTACCTACCAAGAAGGCTCGCATTGAACTCATTGAGGATATCAACCCTTCTCCACCTTCTTCACCTGCTCTACCTCCTTCACCACCTTCATCGACAAAGTCGATGGATCTAGAATCCATTCCTCCTAACTTTTTTTTTTCATAAACAACATTTTGTTAGGGCCTCTAACTTATCAAAGCAAGGCAAGGCCCCCTTCTCTTCCTTCATGTATCCTGAAATGATTGATGATGATACACCTTCTATTAATGTCGTTAAATGTCAAGATGATGAATCTAAACTCACCTATCTTGGTACATGAAGACTCTTATATTCATTGGTCATTACCATCTCGAGACATAAACCATGTTGAATGAATCGATTATCAAAATCAACATCTATACTCGGGATGACCCACGCATTCTAAAGATCGACCAATCTTTAGATATTGTTGAACAGAAGCCATCACTTCTTTTCTCAAAAATCATAGCCATGATTTTGCTTGGTCTTATGCTGACATGCTTGGTATTGACCCCACCATAGTGGTCAACAATATCATGACCATTCCTAATGCCAAACCCATCAAACAAAAGCTGAGGAAAATGCACCCTCGCATTGCTCTTTTGGTCAAAGAAGAACTTCAATGCCTTCTTTCCGTTTCCTTCATCTTACCCATTGATTATCCCCGATGGATTTATAACATTTTCCCTGTCACTAAGGTGACAGGGGGACTTCACATTTGCACAAATTTCTGTGACCTCAACCTAGCTTGCCCCAAAGATGACTTTCCTCTACTTGGTATTGACCAAATTGGTTGACCTTACTACTGGTCATGAGATGCTATCACTCATGGATGGTTTCTTGGGTTATAACCAAATCTTGCTTTCCCTAGAGGATCAACACAAAACCACATTCATCACCCCTTGGGGACCTTCTACTATCGAGTCATGCCTTTTGGCCTTAAAATGTTGGTGCCACATATCGGTGGGCTATGAATTACATCTTCCATGACATCATGCACTGTATATTGGAAGATTACATAGACGATATCCTTGCCAAATCTAAATGCCACTCCGAGCACCTCACCATCCTAAAACCATTTTTACCACATCATTGATTATTGTGTTCGCCTTGCCCAAGAAGTGTGTCTTCGTGGTTCTCTCGAGAAATCTCCTAGGATTTATATTTTCCTTACATGGTATAGAGGTTGACCCTACTAAGGTCAAGGACATTCTCGAAATGTCTCCGCCCACCAACCTGTGGCAACTTCGTAGCCTACATGGTAAGTTGCAGTCTATTTTCCATTTCATTTTTCTACTTTCTGATCGATGTCAGCCATTTCATCATCTTCTCAAAAAGGATGTCTCCTTTAAATGGGATGATGAGTGCCACAAAGCTTTTGAGGCCTTGAAACAATACCTTCTCCAAACACTCATACTAATTCCACCTAAAGACGATAAACCCTTCTACCTATACATCTCTGCTACCGATCACTCCTTATGGGCCATGCTTGCTCATCATGATGAAAAACATAGGGATCGGTGGTTTATTACATAAGCCGTACTCTTCTTGACTAAAAACTTGATACACACATGTAGAAAAACTTTTCTTAGCCTTAGTTTTTATTGCCACCAAACTTCTCCATTACCTACTCAACCAAAAACCTATGTCGTGACCAACACCAACCCTTTACACTTCATGTATGCCAAACCTTACCAATATCAACATGTCGTATGTTGGCTTATGCTTCTGGATGACCTCGACGTCCGATTCATGCATTAAAAGTCCATTAAGGCCCAAGCTATCACCGACCAATTGGCTAATGCACCTATTTCCAAGGATCAACCCTCTAATTTTTACTTTCCGGATGAGTCAATTGCTACAAGCTTTCCCTGGATGAACCAACTTACCAAATGACACTCTTCTTCAATGATTCTAAGTGTCGGTGTGGGGTGAGGATGGTGTTATCCTCATTTCACTTGATGGTGAACCCATGCCTTTATCTTTCAAACTCGATCTTGATTGTATAAACAATATTGCTAAATACGAAGCACTCGTATTGGGTCTCTAGGATGCTTATGCCTTAGATGTCAAGTCCATCAACATATTTTGTGATTCTGAATTGGTCATCAACCAAGTCAATGGTATATACCAGTGTCGTAATGAGATACTTCAAAGTATAAGCAACATGTGGACATACTTTTGAACACCTTCGACTCGTATGCCCTTCAAACCGTCCCATGTTCTACTAACAAATTTATAGATACCATGGCCTACTTGGCTTCTCAGATACCCGCTTCACCTACCGAATCTAAAATCTTTGTCACCATATAAAGACACCAATCACCCTCTTCTTTTCCTAGTGAATTTTACTCTATCAAAACCGCTTCTCTTAACCTGAGTGACCTTTGGTATAAATAATACTTAGATTATATTTCCTTCTCCATCTTACCTCCTGACCTTACTCGTAATGGAAAATGCACCTTTCTCAAAGGGCCTCCCATTATGTCATCATGGGTGGCCTCCTCTATAAGTGCATCTTTGATGGTATTCTCTTACGATGCCTTACAAGTTCTGAAATTCCCTATACCATTAAGGAAATTCATGATGGCATATGTGGAGGTCACTTCGGTGGTCTCACGGTTACTAAGCTTATTCTTCACCTAGGCTACTACTGGTTAACCCTTAATCATGATTTTTGTGAGTACATTAAGTGTTGTGTAAAATTCCAACAACATGCCAATATTCATCGTATGCCCAAATCATGCCTTACAGTCACCCGTGACCTTTGGCCCTTCTCTTAATGGGGTTTGGATCTTGTCAGAGAAATCAATCCCCATTCTTCCCAAAGACATTAATGGATAATCACTACTACCGAATATTACACCAAATGGGTTGAAGCCATACCTCTCATCTCCATGAAAGCCAAGAAAATATGTGAGTTCATCAATCATCACATTATTTATCACTTCGCATTCAACATCGCCTCATCACCGATAATAGGAAACAATTCAAAAATAAAACCTTACGTAAAAATTTACGACACCTTCGGTATTCAACTAAGTTTCTCATCACCATATTACCCACAAACCAATGTCCAAGCCGAATCTACTAATAAAACCCTGAATAAAATTCTCATGAAAGTGGTTAATGATACTGGGAAGGAATGGCATACGCACATTCCTTTTGCCCTGTGGGCATACCATACTAGTATTCATACTTCCACTCACCGCCACTCCTTTTTCACCGGTCTATGGTACAAAGGTTGTTCGCCTCTCGAATTATAGATTCGATCTCTTCATATTTCTCTCCATGACATGCTCAATGATGATGAATTTTTCCAGGACCATTTAGCACAACTTGAGTTATTAGACAAACACCGTCTTCATGCTCATGACCATCTCCAAGTTTACGAAAAGCGCATCAAATGTGCCTATGACAAACGTGTTCATGAACAAACATTCTAAGTTGGTGACCTCTTCCCGAAGGAAAATCAACATGTAACCAAAGTGGAAAAAATTAAATGAGGAAAGTTTTCTCTAATTGGTTTGGACCATACATCATGACTCATGATTATGGATCGGTACTTATCATTTATCTTCACTAGATGGTAAACTTGAACCTAAGCCCCTTAATGCCTTACATCTTCAATAATTCTACTATTGAATTTTAGTCCTACCTCACCTTCTCGCATATTTTAATGCTTGTCCCTTAAGATCTATTCACTTCCATCCTTTCACTATGCGATCCCCAATGATTAAACAAGAATCATGTGCTTACCTATCACTCTTTTACCCTCTCTTAAATATGTGTACCACGACTCTACACATGGCATGACTCTCATGGATACTTTTTGTCTGCTTTCAGATGAGATTCCATGGTTGTTTTGCCTTGATTTTTGAACAAGAATCTGATTTCTCACCTTAATCTTGTCCATGACTTAAAAGCCCTCACATGGGACCCAAATCCTTGAGTCAAACTTCTAATAAAAATATGAATCCCTAAAAAGGACATCTTTCTTTCTACATCGCTATTATAAATAGACTTCTCCTTGAAGGACAACTATGTAAATCCTACTTTAAAAAAAAAAGAGAGAAAGAAACGAGAATCAAGCTTCCCGCATCGATCGGTCTATCTCAAATATAAGTTAAAAAAAAAAAAAAAATTACATCATGGACTTGCTCATTATGATCTTGAATCTCTTGCCAAAAGGCATGCTACCTCATACCATATAACCTAACCACTTTTCACCTTCTCACCATTTGCACCTTCATTTCCTACAACCTCAAGGGACCTGCTAGAACCGTGACATTTGGTGATCATGTGACTATTCTTCACCTTTAGGATAATCAATCATACAATGTATTTAGGGTCTTACGTTCATTATCCTACCTAAGGTATGGTCCACTAGTTATGATCCTCACCAATCGGTGGCTCTTTTTCCTCCTCTTATCTTCCATCTTCTTCATTAAGTATTGATCATCCTATACATGACTAGACCCTCGATGCTTATCTCTAGGAAATTTTTCTCTTTCACATAATCAACTTAAAATCACCCATACCAATGTTCCCACAATTCAACCATACCTAAAATCCTCGACTCAATCTTGTCTATAACCTACCAGCCCATTCTCATATCTCCTTGCATTTTTCCCTAGCTTATGGGAGAACTACATCGGCTTGAGGTCCCTGTTCACCGAGACTATGTAGGTAGCACTCCAAGGGCATGGGGCCCTTAGAGGTTAGTTGAAGAGTTCTTCTCTGAAGTGCCTAAACCACAAACCCAACTCAATGAAGTTGAAAAAACCTTGTGTTTTGGGTCTTTTTGTGTGATTTTTTCCATCACTGTCGGTTAACTTTTTGTCCCATCTCTATCCCAAGTACAAATAAAGTGCATTACTTTCCCCGATCGGCAAAATTTTGAAATCCCAAAAGTGCTGTCCCATTTTCGGGCCCGTCGGAAAATTTTGTCCCAAGTGTCCCATTTCCCAAAACTTATTTTGCGTGTTGTTCCAATTTCGGCCGAATCATCCTTCCGCGTACTTCGCACTTTCTGTCCCAAATGTCCCAAAGTTAAAAGTCGAGCTTTCCCATTTTCGGCCGATTTGCCAGAACCGCGTCCTTGAACTTTTTGTCCCAAATGCCCCATTTGAAAAAGTCACGAAGCTTTCCTAATTTTTCGTTAAATGTAGAGCCAAAAAAGTGGTCAGTCGCGTCAAGTCTTGAACTTTTTGTCCCGAATGTCCCAAGTCCAAATGGGCCCGCTGTTCCAATTTCGGCCGAAACACCCGAATCGCGTACTTCACACATTTTCGTCCCATTTGTCCCAAATGCATTTGTGCGTCCTCTCCCTGTTTCACCCGAACCGGCCGAGCCGCGTGTTTCGCGCATTCGCGTCTCACATGTCCCAAGCGTACCTAGTGTCATTCACACTTAGTTTTTCCCGCTCGCTCCAAGTATGATATTTTTCAAATTGGTGGTTGTGTATTCAATGCGCATTAAAGTCATTTCTCTCTCCAAACGGCTATATAACGAGCATTCCCCTTTGCATTTTCGCATTGCTTCCATGCTATCTTTTGCTCGAACCCTCGCCATTTGAAAACCTGCGCGATTCCCCCTCCATTTGCAAATTCCTTCCAGAGTCTGGGTCGCAGCTCCGAATCTATCAATATGAAGATCAAGTTTCAGGGACAGGAGCAAATTTCTCCACTTGAGTCTGCCGTTAGCAATATCGGAGACAGTGAAGCTCGTCATCTCGACTTCGGTGATTTTGGTCAAGAATGACGGATCAAACCCTACGCCATAGCACGAGATGATTAACGATAGCGGTTTAGCTTTCACCGGAGGATTCCCTATCTCGGTGCGGTGTCGTCTTTGTACTTTCATGCGGAGCTCATTTGACCCAGCTACGGGTTGACAAACGTACACGGGAGCTCATTGCCAGGCTGGAGCGCCGCCATTGGAGCTGCTCGAGGATTCCGGAGATGGACAATGCTATAGTCGTCTCTCGGGATCAAGCACAGGCCATGTTCGACCAAGACAGTGATAAATATAAAGCTCGAGTGGCGAAGTCTTGGTTGAAGAACCCTAAGAAAGGTCCTTCTCGTCTGACCAAAACCCTTTTCCGGGCAGATTTCAATGAAGAACTATCAGACTTCATAATACTGCTGGCTCGGGTTATGGGTTTGCCCTCCACCAATGAATTTCATTTCTGGATGTGCCCGCTCATCAGCATGGTGTGCGAGGGAACACAAAGTATCAACTGGGCAGAGATCATCAGTATGAATTTGGCTGAGCAGCTATCCAACGTCCAACAAACAAAGAAGTTCTACATGACTTCATATCTGATGTATACCCTAGCAGCATCCAGGCAGTGGTTTGGTTTCTCCTATGTAGATGCACACAAAGATGATCCAGTGTATGCCTATTGCCCGCAGTTCACCTTGGAGACCAGCAACCGCAATTTCAGAAGGGTCAATGATGCTTTCACCATGTACGTGGTCAGATTGCTCGAAGGTGATACTGCTAGAAGGTTTTCAGATGAAGCCATGAACTTGATATCGCAGTATGGAGCCTATTTCATTCAATTCAGGAAATTCTCCTATATCAGGCTGGCTGGCTATGAGAGCACCCCTCTGCGGCTCCCCATGTTCTGCAACGACAAAATGGCCCTGATTGAAATATGCAGGCAACTAGACAAGTTGCACAGAACTTGCAGAGACAAGAAGATTTCTGGCTTGCACTTTCCCATCTCTCTGGGAAACTATACATGCAAAACAGCTCTGGATGCTCAGAACATAGAAAGAGCCCTGGTCCCTATCACTGTTCATTTCTTCAAGCCTAGAACCTGTTTTGACTTGAAGAAGTTCATTGAACAGAACCTCAAGATAATATATCATCATAGGGCGGAATCTGAGAAGACTCTTTGGGTGGTGTGCGGATGATTTTGAAGCCGAGAAGAAGGCATTGTGGCGGGTTCTCCTGCATTGATCAAGAACTCGGTCTGCCAAGTTCTGAAGGTCTCGGGATGATAATTCTGAGCTATACTCTTATGAGTATGAAAATGTGATTAAGCACACTCCTCTGGAGGACTGGATTGGAGCAGAGGAAAGAGAGATGATCGGCTGAGATTCTTGCTCCGGTCTTGATCGGAACTAGGTGCAGTTCGATAAGAAGATCAGAATTCAAGAGGCACTCGGGAGAATCTAGCTCCAAAGATGATTCGACACCCATAAGAGAGGCATCGGTTCAGTGCGGAACACCGGTGAAAACCCCTCTGCCTCAACGGCTCGGGGACACATGGAATCTACTCCTTCTCCATCTACCCAGGTATACAAGAAGAAACTCAAAGAGGTAAAGAAGGAGCCTGCAGAGAATGATCCTCCAAGAAAACGGGCAGAGTTGCCTATAGGGCCAGAGAACATCATCGTTCTCAGTGAAAGTGAAGACAGTGAGATGCCAACTCCTGCAAGTGTTCCTGAAGATCCAGCAGATAAAGATAAGGAGGTCGAGCCTTTGAACTTCCGGGTGCTACTGATTCTTCTACCGCCATTACCTCCAGTGTTCTACCCACATCTCAGCTTGAGTCAGCAGCTGCACAGACCTTGAGTGTCATGAGCTCCCTGTCTCTTGGTCCCCTTGCTTCTCCTGCAGATTCTTCTTCCTCTTTTGCTTGGGTGCAACCTCTGGTTGACAAAAGGAAGAGGAAATCCTCCTCTCAAAGCTTGGGACCAAATTTTGATGCTGTAGCAGCCTTGTTGGGCACCACTCCTTCTCGTGCCAAGAAAGCCAGAACTACTTCCAGGATTGTGTCTGATGCTCAAGGTCAGCAGTTCTTGGAGATTGCTAAGCCTACAGTGGATAAGTCAGAATCAGACTTGCTGACATCTGACTTGGAGCTTTCAAGGATCCCTATGGGAGAGTCTACTCCCTGAAGGTGAGATTCATAACCTCCAGGAGACAGTCACCAGAGTCATTGGAAGGGTAGAGAAAGGGCGCAGACTATTGAGCAGCTAGAAGAACAAGCCCAAGTTCTCACAGTTTTATCAAGTCACTTTTGTCTAAGGACAAAGTTTTGGACCCTACCCCCTTGGCTGCTCTACCACCTCCTGTAATTCTAAGCCAAGATGAAGTGCAAAGTATTAAAGATATGCACAAGTATTACATGTCATGGCGAGCTATCGAAGCCATGGTAGATGACATGCTTGTTGCCGGACTAAACTTCATCGATGAAGCTTTTAAGCTACATGGAAAGGTAGATAATTTGCAACAGAAGCTGTCCTCTACTATTGGGGTAATGGATAAAGAGCTTAAGCTCTGGAGTAGTTGCATTGTAGACCTTCGCCTCATGGGCCAGACAGATGAGAACATCTTACTGGCGAACAAGATTTTCGATGATGCTAAGGACAATCTGTCAAAATCTTGGGTCTACAGCGTGGAGTGGAAAATCAAAGTCCTGGAGGAAGCTGTAGGAGAAATGAAGAATAGGCTGGCGAAGGAGAAGCTTTTGAAGACAACTTTGCATTTCTTTGCGTTCAAAGATATGCATTGTCATCTTGGGATGAAAACTCTGGCGTTCCCTTGTCCTTGCGAAAATCAAAGCTCGGTTCGAGCTTTTGTCAAAGATAATCTTTTCAAGAGAAGACTCCATCTCTAAGGACAAGATAAAGGAAATTTGTTCTCTTGATGCTGCCATTGAAGAAGCAAACAAAGACTATCATACTCACGTCGAGTTTGATAAAGAGATGGAGAAATATGCAGGATTTTGGACTCAGTCTGCAACCAACACGTCAGTCCCTCGTGGCAGAGATATAGCTGAGTCATTGAAGAAGTTCAGGCAGCGGATTCTGAAGACAGTGGGTCCCTCCCAATAGCCGGCCACCTGTCTCCTTCTCCTTTCTTTCCTCTTCTTTCCTTTCTTTTCGTATTCTTTGTAATTAGTTAAGGTATTGCAATTGGCGGTACTTAACTATTCTTTGGTTAAAAGAAACGGTTACGAAGAGTAACTGACTTGTAATCTATATAATGGCCTTTCCACGCCATTTTCCGGGGAGGAAGAACTTGGATATTTGCTGAAAGTGTAAATAGATCTTAAAGAAATCAATACAAAAGGGCTTTCCATTCTTTGTCTATCTGATTCTTGTTGTCTCTGTGTTTTCCTTTAATATTGTGAAGATCATTTTGTTCCTAACTTTCGTTTAGTCTCTCGATTGCATCTTGTTTAGTTTTGCAAATACGGTGATCTTGTATCTGACCAAGAAGGAACTTTGTGTCCTTGATTAACAAATCTGAAGAAGGTTATTTACGGAACTTTGTGTCTTTAAATTTAATCCCATTCAGCTAATGCAAATGATCTTGTCTTAAATCCTTTGAAGCTTCGCATACACGAAGAATTATTCTGCTATCTATAATTCTGAATGTTGCTATTCTGCTCATCTTCTTATTCCCCTTCCTCGATCTGGCGTAATCAGTGATCCTTGTGGAAAACACTTTCGTAATATCCAAGTTTGACCATAAAATAATGTTCTGTGTATTTGTAAATAAGTTCGTTTCAGAATAAGGGAACCTCTCCCATTAAAGAGGAGGGACTTTTTGTCCCCTGACTGTTGCTCTTCTAAAAAGTCCTATTTGACGACCAACAGTTTTTGGCGACTCCGCTGGGGAAAATCGCATTCCAGTACTGCAATTTTTTCGATCATCCTTTGATCTGGCGACTCCGCGTTTCACTCGAGGGAGAAGGACCCTTGGTATTGAAGATTCTCAGTTTCAGCTTTTGGAGCAACAGGGTTTTCCTTTCCCTTCAAATAGAAGAACTCGTTCGACGAGCACTCCGCCTGTTCAAGATAGAAGTCCTACGGGTGGTATTCCTTCAGAGCCTGCTAGTCCCAATCTACGAGCTTTGATCCTTGCTGGTGTTAAAGTTCCCCTCCAAGCCGTATTTCCAAGAATGGCGGCACAATTGCCATGGGGTCAACGTGTCGGGCCCCTGGCTCTTGCGAAGCCTTTGCATGAGTTACCTAGAGGTAACCGAAAGAACTTCCCAAAATTTAAAGGAGATGGCAAAGTACACCACACGATGAACATATTGCAGCCTTCATAGTTGCATGTGGAGTTTTGGGGTTGAGCATGAAAGGCGTCTCGGTAAGGCTTCGTTGAGGCGTTACGGGATAATCTTCTTGTTGGTTCTATCACCTTAAGTTGGTGCCATCACCATTGGACTACCATGAGAACTTCGGTTGAAAGCCGTTTCAAGCGGCGAGAAGATGTGCATGCCACCTGCTTTGCCCGATTTCTCGAGATAAAGAAAGATCCATCGAGAACCCATGAGAGAATTTGTGGCTCGGTTCAGAGTTGATCAACAAGATTCTGTAAATACTCGACCGGTTGATCAAATTCAAAAATGTTTCTTTTTGAATGCCCAAACGCCTAAAGTCGTTATGCCCTAAGAAGGGCTAATCTTGGAAACGCTAATTGGATCAAGAAGCTGGGTTGTTAGTGTCGAGATGACACGATCATGTCGGGAAGTTGAGAAGAGATCCTCCTAAATCTAAATCTGCTGCTTCTTCCTCTTCCACCTCTGGACCCAATACTGATCCATTAGTCCAGAAACTTGCAAATGATCTAGTGGCTATAAAGAAACAATTAGCCCAGCATGCACCATATGCAGACGTTCGAGAAGAAATTTTCAACCCGAGAACCGTTTGCCGGCTCCCCACAAAGGCGCGCTTGAAGGACCTCCTGTCAAAGTTCCGGTGAATGCAACTTGTGAGGTTGAAGAGCCAGAAGATGATAATGAAGCTTGTGAGGAGTTCCTGGAGGAATTCGATGATGAGGCAGAAGAACTCGAAGGATCTCGAGTCAATTTCTTTACCACTGAAGGCATTGATGATGGAGATAACTATGATGAAGTGGTAGCAGATATGAACAGTGAATCATTTGCTGTCATGACTCGAGAACAGACGAGGCAGAAGGAGAAAGTAACACAGCCCACGAAGAAATCTAAGGAGCAACCAGCAACTATTCCTGTAATTGCCAGAAGAGGATCTCCTATCCCTACCTCATCTGCACCAAAGGTAAGTACTGTCCATCCTGCTCCCAAAGTTGCTTCTTCTTCTTTTTCTCCTAAGGTTGATAAGCCTAGAATTTCAAATGATGATGGCCCATCCACCTCTGGATCCTTTGACATTGTGGATCACCTAAAAAGGACCAAGGTTCAAATTTCAGAAGCTGAATACTACCAAACCCATCCCAAAGCTTTTGCCAAGATGATCCAATTTGTAAATTCCCATTCCAAGACCACCTCTAAAGGCCTTTTGCCCACTCCTCCTTCTATACCACAACCTAGTCTGGTAGCTGCTGTCACCTCGCCTGGTGACAAAATCAAGCCCTTTTATGTAACACTTCTTATAGCGGGCCATAGGCTCGATGGCTGTCATCATAGATTCGGAGCCTCGAGATAACGTAATGCACTGCTAAAGTAGCCCATGCTTTAGGCTTGACCCTTACTCGTACTTATGGATCTTGCTACTCCATGGAAAGTAAGGAAGTACCTTTGGTTGGAAGGATTAAAGATGCACAAGTGGCTTTTGCTGCTTTACCTGAAAAGAAAGTCTTGGCCACCATCCTAGTAGCAGACATTCCTCCTTCTTACGGAATGTTGCTAAGTCGGAACTTCTGTAAAGATGTGGGTGGGGAGATTGAATGGATTGGTCACACGCCCTCATACTGTCAATCGATGGACAAATGAAGAAGTTACTCACAGAAACTTGATCAGTATATTGTGCGAGAAAAGCAGATGATCCTAAGGCACAAATACTCTATGAAGACATAGGTCATGGTAATTACATGATTACGTCCCCAGTGAAATCCACCCTCTCAAAATATCACCCAAAGATCCCATGGTGTTTGGATTTTGGAATTTGATGGAAGTTGTTCCTCGGCTGGTTACGGAGGCTGGTGTCTGCTAGTGTCACTGAAGGCTGCCTACACCCTTTTTCGTTTAAGTTGCGGTTCGAGAATACTAACAATACAGCGAGTATGAGGCTCTCCTTCTTGGGTGCAGTGGCCAAAGAGCGAGTGTAAAAATCTTACGGCTCGTGGTGATGCGAGGCTGATTGTGAAACAAGTCGAAGCATTTTCGGGTAAAAATGGGAGGCTGAAGCATTACGGAATCGGGTTTGGGATTGATTGAATTCCTTGATGCCTTCTCTATTGAAGCAATACCCGGAGAAAAGAGCAGCGAGGGCTGATTCAGCTTTGTTTGTCTCGGGGTCATTATTGATTCCCCATCTGAATTCTCTCGGGACAAGTTCACTTTATTGAAATGGTCCACCGGCCTAGTGTTCTGACAATACTAATAAGCGGCAAGTTTTCAACGATGACCAGCATCTGCTTTCCTTCACGGAACTCAAGGGAACTTGAACAACTATATTTTGAGGAAGTGACAACTTTGCCTCGTGAGAGTGTGTCCTCGACAAGTTGTCACCCAGGAAAAAAGCAGATCGGGAAGGGTGCATTAAACTCAAAGGAAACAAGATTCCCAAAGGTTTGGTGAGTTTGGAGGAGTTGTTTGATAAACATGACAGATACGTGAGATCTAAAGCCTCTTTGGACCTCGTGATCAAGTGAGTATGATAAAATTGATATTGGGAGTTCGATGACCCGAGCCCCAATTGGTGAATATTGGGAAATGTTGCACATCAGATGAGAGGAGGAGAGCAATTGATCTTCTAAGGAAGTATAAGGATGTTCTTGCATATTCTTATGAAGATCTAAAAGCCTTCAAGCCAAAAGAAATGCAACACTCTATCCCTCTCAAACCAGGAATCAAGCCTTTCAAGCAGAAACAAAGGCAGTATAATCCAAAAATAGCCGACACCATCTTTCAGGAGATCCAGAAATTGTTGAAGGCTAAAATCATTTTTCCCATTCACCATTCAACATGGATTGCAAACATTGTGCCTGTCAGGAAGAAGAATGGTGAGATCCGCATCTGTGTTGATTTCAGAAACCTGAATCAAGCCTCTCTGAAAGATAACTACCCTCTGCCTATGATGGATCAGATTTTGCAAGCAGTAACAGGATCCGAGATGTTATCTATGCTTGATGGATTCTCGGGATACAATCAGGTAGAGGTTGATACTGTAGATCAACACAAGACAGCCTTCACCACTCCTTGGGGTACCTTTGCCTACAAGAGAATGCCTTTTGGGCTGATTAATGCTGGTGCCACTTTCCAGAGAGCTATGGATTTGGCTTTTGGAAGCTTGAAAGGAAAATGTATTGTCATATACCTTGATGACCTGACGGTGTTTTCAAAGACAAGAGCGGATCACTTCGACCACTTGGAAACTTGATTAAAGATGCACGAGAGCATGGGATTTCTTTAAATCCTAAAAAATCATCTTACGTATTCTGAAGGGAAGCTATTAGGGCACATTGTCTCGAGGATGGCATATCAATTGATCTGAGCGAGTTCAAGCCATCCAGCAAATTCCTCTCCCAACCGATAAAAAAGGCGTGCATTCCTTTTCGGTAAGATCAATTTCTTAAGAAGATTCATCCACGATTTTGCTGAATTAACTTTGAACATCTCTCGATGATGATGAAAGGAAAGCAAACATTTGGTTGGTCTTACGAAGGAAAGGAATCCTTTGAGGGTATCGAAAGCCATTGCTAAAACTCCGATTTTGGCACATGCACGACTTGAATGAAAGATTTCATCATCTATTGCTATCTACTGAGATAATACCACAGCTGCTTGTCTTAACCCAAGAAGACTACGATGGACATGAGCTACCAATTGCCTTCATGAGCTATATCTGAAGAATCATGAGCTGAAATACACCATGATGGAGAAGCATGCTTTTGCGGTAGTCAAAGCTGTCAAGCGATTCCTTTCTATATCCTCAACTCTCACTCTATGTAGTCTTTGGTTCCCGAGATCATTTGTTAAGTCAATTCTTACACAATGACAAGAATTTGGGTCCAAGAGAGGAAGCTGGGTGGCTAAAGTCGAGAGTATGACATTGATATCAAACCAACCAAGCTGGTTCGTGGCAAGGGTCTTTGTGAGCTCATTCTTTGAAGGAGCCAAACATGAGTTCTTTGGAGGAGAAAGGCGACATTCCTCTTGTTCTATTCCTTAGTTCGATCGATGAATGGTATTCGACATTGCCCATTTTCTCACCTATGGGAATGCCCCTCTCATTTAACTACCAGGAAAAGAGGAATTAAATTGAGATCAGCGCATGATATGTCTTGTGTGGGAAAATGCCTTGTTGACGTGGTTTAGATGGGAGATTTACTGAAGTGTGTGGACAAGGAGCAGCGAGAAAAGTTGCTCTCGGCTTTCCATGATCGAGGCATGTGGAGGGCACTATTCATCAGCATCACGACTCACAAGATACTCAGGGAGGATATTACTGGCCTTCCTTGTTCAGAGATGCATCCAAGTGGGTGGATAAATGCGAGGCCTGTCAAACCTTTGTGGGAAGACCCAAACTGGCCGCTTTGCCTCTCAAGCCAGTTGTGATTGAGGAACCATTTCAACAGTGGGGTCTAGACTTCATTGGTACACTGAATCCTGCCTCTAGTGCTGGCCACACGCATGTGCTAACTGCCACTGACTACTTCACCAAATGGGTGGAAGCTATTCCGGTCAAGAGCACTACTTCTGAAGTTGTATGCAACTTCCTCAAAGAGAACATCTTGGTAAGGTATGGTGTACCTAACAAGATTGTAACAGACAATGCTTCGAACTTCTCCTCAACTGAGATAATGGATTTCTGCTACGGGTATGGCATCTCTCTGGCTCATTCTTCAGATTATTATCCCCAGGGGAATGGACAAGCAGAATCCACCAACAAAAATCTGGTGAATATCATAAGGAAGTTGGTCAATGAGTCTCGTGGCGGCATAAGAAGCTTTATGATGCTCTTTGGGCAGACAGGATCACACCTAAAAGAGCCATTGGAATGTCCCCCTTTCAAGTAGTGTATGGAGTAGAGGCCCAATTGCCAGTGACAGTGGAACTACCAGCCTTGCACCTGATGAAGGCCATTGAAGACACTAGTTTCAGTGATGCTCTGGACAAAAGAATCATGTACCTGCACAAACTGAACGAGGATAGATTGGAGGTTGCTGACAGAATATCTGCTCACCAGCAGAAGGTGAAGGTTCTTTTGATAAGAAAGCTAGGTCCAGAGAGTTCCAAGTTGGTGATACCGTGCTGTTATGGGACAAAAGACATGAACCTCGTGGCAGCCATGGAAAATTTGATTCTCTGTGGCTTGGACCTTTCAAGATAAGACACTTTGCTGGTAAGGACTCTTTCTATCTTGATTACATGGATGGTTCTCCCCTCCCACTTCCTTATAGTGGGCAGTATTTGAAGTTGTTCAAGTCCTAGGTGACTAGGGAGTCCCTTTGTATATTATGTACAGTGTTTTTGCTTTTTCGCTTTTGGTGTGTTTCCCTTACATTGTGTGTGTTGCCCTCTGTGTATTGGTTTGTTTTTGACTCCTTTGCCCAATGGATAAGGCCTTTGATGCCTTCACTTCAGAGTTCTCTAAGTTCTTGCCTTGTCTCATTCTATGAATTTACACCAAGTCATCCCCAGAAGGAGCCAGTTGTTGTCCACTCAAAATTTCCCGCTCTGATAAGAGTAAAATTTTCAAAATTTTGAGTTGAAGAGTTCTTCTCTGAAGTGCCTAAGTTGTGAAGTTGAAAAAATCTGTGTTTTGGGTCTTTTTGTGTGATTTTCGGGCCTGTCGGAACTTTTTGTCCCATCTGTCCCAAGTACTAAAGTGCATTCTGTTCCCCGATCGGCCGAAATCCCCGAAGCTGTCCCATTTTCGGGCCCGTCGGAAAATTTTGTCCCAAGTGTCCCAAAACTTATTTTGCGTGTTGTTCCAATTTCGGCCGAATCATCCTTCCCGCGTACTTCGCACTTTCCTGTCCCAAATGTCCCAAAGTTAAAAAGTGCGAGCTTTCCCATTTTCGGCCGATTTGCCCGAACCGCGTCCTTCGGAACTTTTTGTCCCAACTGCCCCATTTAAAAAAGTCTGAAGCTTTCCTAATTTCATTTTCGGCCAGGCAGTCAAGTCGCGTGCTTGAACTTTTTGTCCCGAATGTCCCAAGTCCAAATGGGCCCTTGTTCCAATTTCGGCGAAACACCGAATCGCGTACTTCGCACATTTTCGTCCCATTTGTCCCAAATGCATTTGTGCGTCCTCTCCTGTTTTTTAGAACCGGTAGAGCCGCGTGTTTCGCGCATTCGCGTCTCACATGTCCCAGCGTACCTAGTGTCATTCACACTTAGTTTTCCCACTCGCTCCAAGTATGATATTTTTCAAATTGGTGGTTGTGTATTGATGCGCATTAAATTCATTTCTCTCTCAAACGGCTATATAACCAGCATTCCCCTTTGCATTTTCGCATTGCTTCCTTGCTTATCTTTGCTCGAACCCTTGCCATTTAGAAAACCTGCGCGAAATATCCCTCCATTTGCAAATTCCTTCCAGAGTCTGGGTCGCAGCTCCGAATCTATCAATATGAAGATCAAGTTTCAGGGGCAGGAGCAAATTTCTCCACTTGAGTCTGCCGTTAGCAATATCGGAGACAGTGAAGCTCGTCATCTCGACTTGGTGATTTTTGGTCAAGAATGACGGATCTGAAACCCTACGCCAATGGCACAGATGATTAACGATAGCGGTTTAGCTTTCGCCGGAGGATTCCCTATCTCAGTGCAGTGTGCTGATACTGTACTTTCATGCGGAGCTCACTTCGACCCCGCTACGAGCGAATTGACAAACGTACACGGGGAGCTCATTGCCAAGCTGGACGCTGCCGCCATTGGAGCTGCTCTGAGGATTCCGGAGATGGACAATGCTATAGTCGTCTCTCGGGATCAAGCACAGGCCATGTTCGACCAAGACAGTGATAAATATAAAGCTCGAGTGGCGAAGTCTTGGTTGAAGAACCCTAAGAAAGGTCCTTCTCGTCTGACCAAAACCCTTTTCCGGGCAGATTTCAATGAAGAACTGTCAGACTTCATAATACTGCTGGCTCGGGTTATGGGTTTGCCCTCCACCAATGAATTTCATTTCTGGATGTGCCCGCTCATCAGCATGGTGTGCGAGGGAACACAAAGTATCAACTGGGCAGAGATCATCAGTATGAATTTGGCTGAGCAGCTATCCAACGTCCAGCAAACAAAGAAGTTCTACATGACTTCATATCTGATGTATACCCTAGCAGCATCCAGGCAGTGGTTTGGTTTCTCCTATGTAGATGCACACAAAGATGATCCAGTGTATGCCTATTGCCCGCAGTTCACCTTGGAGACCAGCAACCGCAATTTCAGAAGGGTCAATGATGCTTTCACCATGTACGTGGTCAGATTGCTCGAAGGTGATCTTTGCTTAAAGGTTTTGAGATGAAGCCATGAACTTGATATCGCGATATGGAGCCTATTTCATTCAATTCGGAAATTCTCCTATATCGGTGCTTTGGTGGTATGAGAGCACCCCTCTGCGGCTCCCCATGTTCTGCAACGACAAAATGGCCCTGATTGAAATATGCAGGCAACTAGACAAGTTGCACAGAACTTGCAGAGACAAGAAGATTTCTGGCTTGCACTTTCCCATCTCTCTGGGAAACTATACATGCAAAACAGCTCTGGATGCTCAGAACATAGAAAGAGCCCTGGTCCCTATCACTGTTCATTTCTTCAAGCCTAGAACCTGTTTTGACTTGAAGAAGTTCATTGAACAGAACCTCAAGATAATATATCATCATAGGGCAGATACAGAAGACTACTGGGCTGACTGTGCAGATGATTTTGAAGCCAGAAGAAGGCATTGTGGCAGGTTCTCCTGCAGATTGATCCAGAACTCGATGTCATGCCCAAGTTCTGAAGGTCTCGGGATGATAATTCTGAGCTATACTCTTATGAGTATGAAAATGTGATTAAGCACACTCCTCTGGAGGACTGGATTGGAGCAGGGAAGAGAGATGATCATTTGAGATTCTTGCTCCGGTCTTGATCGGAACTAGGTGCAGTTCGATAAAAGATCCGAGAATTCAAGAGGCACTCGGAGAATCTAGCTCGAGATGATTCGACACCCATAAGAGGAGGCATCGGTTCAGTGCGGAACACCGGTGAAAACCCCTCCTACCTCAACAGCTCGGGGACCTGTGGAATCTACTCCTTCTCCATCTACCCAGGTATACAAGAAGAAACTCAAAGAGGTAAAGAAGGAGCCTGCAGAGAACGATCCTCCAAGAAAACGGGCAGAGTTGCCTATAGGGCCAGAGAACATCATCGTTCTCAGTGAAAGTGAAGACAGTGAGATGCCAACTCCTGCAAGTGTTCCTGAAGATCCAGCAGATAAAGATAAGGAGGTCCAGAGCACTGAACTTCCGGGTGCTACTGATTCTTCTACCGCCATTACCTCCAGTGTTCTACCCACATCTCAGCTTGAGTCAGCAGCTGCACAGACCTTGAGTGTCATGAGCTCCCTGTCTCTTGGTCCCCTTGCTTCTCCTGCAGATTCTTCTTCCTCTTTTGCTTGGTGCGACCTCGGTTGACAAAGGAAGAGGAAATCCTCCTCTCAAAGCTTGGGACCAAATTTTGATCTTTGTGCTTGACCTTGTTGGGCACCACTCCTTCTCGTGCCAAGAAAGCCAGAACTACTTCCAGGATTGTGTCTGATGCTCAAGGTCAGCAGTTCTTGGAGATTGCTAAGCCCACGGTGGATAAATCGAGAATCGAGACTTGCTTTGACATCGACTTGGAGCTTTCAAGGATCCCTATGGGAGAGTCTACTCCCTGAAGGTGAGATTCATAACCTCCGGGAAGCAGATCACGAGGTCATTGGAAGGGTAGAAAGGGCAGCGAGACTATTGAGCATTAGAAGAACAAGCCCAAGTTCTCACAAGTTTTATCAAGTCACTTTTGTCTAAGGACAAAGTTTTGGACCCTACCCCCTTGACTGCTCTACCGCCTCCTGTAATTCTAAGCCAAGATGAAGTGCAAAGTATTAAAGATATGCACAAGTATTCTATCTATGGCAGAGCTATCGAAGCCATGGTAGATGACATGCTTGTTGCTGGACTAAACTTCATCGATGAAGCTTTTAAGCTACATGGAAAGGTAGATAATTTGCAACAGAAGCTGTCCTCTACTATTGGGGTAATGGATAAAGAGCTTAAGCTCTGGAGTAGTTGCATTGTAGACCTTCGCCTCATGGGCCAGACAGATGAGAACATCTTACTGGCGAACAAGATTTTCGATGATGCTAAGGATAATCTGTCAAAATCTTGGGTCTACAGCGTGGAGTGGAAAATCAAAGTCCTGGAGGAAGCTGTAGGAGAAATGAAGAATAGCTGGCAGAAGGGAGAAGCTTTCAAGACACTGGCAGCTGCTGCGTTCAAAGATATGCATTGTCATCTTCAGGATGAAAACTCTGGCGTTCCCTTGTCCTTGCAAGAAATCAAAGCTCAGTTCAGAGCTTTTGTCAAAGATAATCTTTTCAAGGAAGACTCCATCTCTAAGGACAAGATAAAGGAAATTTGTTCTCTTCAGTCTGCCATTGAAGAAGCAAACAAAGACTATCATACTCACGTCGAGTTTGATAAAGAGATGGAGAAATGTCTGGGATTTTGGACTCAGTCTGCAACCAACACGTCAGTCCCTCGTGGCAGAGATATAGCTGAGTCATTGAAGAAGTTCAGGCAGCGGATTCTGAAGACAGTGGGTCCCTCCCAATAGCCGGCCACCTGTCTCCTTCTCCTTTCTTTCCTCTTCTTTCCTTTCTTTTCGTATTCTTTGTAATTAGTTAAGGTATTGCAATTGGCGGTACTTAACTATTCTTTAGTTAAAAGAAATGGTTACGAAGAGTAACTGACTTGTAATCTATATAATGGCCTTTCCACGCCATTTTCCAGGGAGGAAGAACTTGGATATTTGCTGAAAGTGTAAATAGATCTTAAAGAAATCAATACAAAAGGGCTTTCCGTTCTTTGTCTATCTGATTCTTGTTGTCTCTGTGTTTTCCTTTAATATTGTGAAGATCATTTTGTTCCTAACTTTGTTTAGTCTCTCGATTGCATCTTTGTTTAGTTTTGCAAATACAGTGATCTTGTATAACCAAGAAGGAACTTTGTGTCCTTGATTAACAAATCTGAAGAAGGTTATTTACGGAACTTTGTGTCTTTAAATTTAATCCCATTCAGCTAATGCAAATGATCTTGTCTTAAATCCTTTGAAGCTTCGCATACACGAAGAATTATTACTGCTATCTATAATTACAATGTTGCTTTATCTGCTCATCTTCTTATTCTCATCTTCTTATTCCCCTTCCTCGATCTGGCGTAAATAAGTTCGTTTGATGATCCTTGTGGAAAACACTTTATGTAATATCCAAGTTTGACCATAAAATAATGTTACGTGTATTTGTAAATAAGTCCATCAAATGATTCTAATAGTATCTCAAATCACCGATGGCATTTCTCAACGTAGCGCAGTTACCTAACCCGTCCCTGTGGTGGTGCCATCGCCTCTCGACTTATCCCTACCCATATGGTGGTGCCATCGGGCCCCTGATATATGATAAGATATATATCTCCATATATTCTAGGCCTCGAAGGGCCACTATCTATGCATGTGCAAGCAGACCCTAACCCATAGCCATGCAAACCTATAACCTATCCACTCGCGCCATGGCCAATTGGCCCTACAAACCACTGTCACCTATGCCTCGTAAGGGTAATAACTTGCACCCCATCTCCATCTCCACCCTATCCCTCTGGTGTGGGTGCTGGTCCCTTTACTCCTTGTTCTGAAAAATGTCCACTGTGCTCGCAGAGTCGCAACTCGTACCTCGGTCCCTATCAAATGTCCTGTACTATACCCAACCGTCGGGTCACTAAGGTAGGAACCTGCCCATGTAGGACATCTCTACGAACCATGATAGTAGCCAAATCCAACTACCCTTGCCTTGGTAGTACTACTCATAGCTGTGCAGCCCACCATTGTCTATACCTATTTCTCACCCCGACATCATCTATCTGTTAGTCGATCGGCTACTCCTCCTACATGGTCGGCATCATGTCATGGCAGAGACATAGGCCTCTCCACATCATATTTCATATACTGAGGGAAGGGTGGAGGTATATCCTATGGCAAACCGAACTGCCATCTGACCTGGTCTACGGGTATCATCTCATGCTCCCCGACCCGCCACCCCTCTATCCACCTATAAATCTGTAACCCATCCAACTCGCCGCCATTTTCCTATATGAAGGATAGCCTACATATGGCCTCCAAATAATTTCCATGCCGATAACCCCTCTAGTAATCACCTCTAAAAGGCTACATCATGTGTCATTATCCCCATTCGATGCTCTCCCATAACCAACACCCATCACATCTAGCCCACTCAAACAAAACCTAGCTCGAATGCATCGACCCGGGGCATATCAACTAGGCGCACACACATAGAATGTGCTCATAGGCCCAATAATGTAACAAAAATATACATCATAAGCTGAATCATCGTAGTTACCCATAAACACACAACTCCTGTATAAATGTCAGTACTAAAAATGCAGTGCCCATGCAAACCGAGTCCTACTTCCACCATGTTGTATAGTACCCCATCGCTGACTATTGGAATCTTCCACCCTCTACATTTTGTAGTGCAAAATAGAAGACTCGACTCCATCAAAAGCACTACTAGCCTCATCTCCTTGGGGTAGGCTCAATACATCACCCCGTAGCTCATACCGGTACTATGGAATCCTATTAATGCCAGCCCCTCTCCGAATACCGTAACAATAACTCCTTAGATACCTCTCGAGGAGATCAAATAAACCTATGTACTCTATAGGTAGTTCCGTGATCCTATAAGCATCCTCTCACCCATCGGTAAATGGAATGTATTGGTTTCTAAATCCCATCTATCGATGAGGAAAACCATCAAACTCACCTCCGACTACGTGTCGCAGCTGGCTCGACCCCAATCGGGCTCACATCTATGACATGGATCCACTCCTCACATGTTGTGATCCCCTATATCTCCATGAGTAAGGGAGGTTCCTTATCCCTCATCCGTAGCCGATCCCTAGCTTGTATACAACCAATTATAATATTAACACTTGACCACACCTGCATGCCACCTTGCCACCGCCACTATACCGATTACCCTAACTAACTCAACCTTTCACCTATATCTATGCCCTAAATCAACACCACTTATCTACCCATGCCTCGAGACCCTCACCTATTTTCATTTTTCCCTCTCACCAATCTTCCTTATTCACCCACCTACCCATACCCATAACTTTCCCCCTACCTAACTCTCCCTACCCCTACCTATTTGTCTATAACCCATCCATTTTAGCTCCTTGAGGGCTTTCCTCTTTAGCCTACTAACCAACATTAGTTAGCATCGACCGACCACGGTCCAACAATAACCGACATTAGTCGTCACATCTATGACCGATACCGTCCTTACTCACCACCTCGCTAAGAGAAACCAACGTTAGTCACCGCCGCAGTGATGACAAACCCATGACACCCTACCCTATTTCTCCCTACACTTCTCCTTTCTACCCATTTCCCCCACCAATGTCTACCCAATACCTATTCCCACCCCTCACTTACCTAAACCTACCCTCCCTTGTTCCCCTTTTCTCATTACATTCCCTCTATTCAAATTTTAAATATTCCCCCCCCCAAAACCCATTTTCCTCCTACTTGATTTCCCTCCTCCACCTACTCACAACAAACAAACAATCAGAATAGGCTCTTACCTCATCATGCTTCCATTTTTGTGGTGGAATTTTGAGTTTCTCTGACAGTCCACCCGATCCCTCTCCTGCCTCTGCCATCACCAATTTCCCACTAGCTCAATCAAATCCAATCAATCCCCTAATCAAATCACACCACGCTCGTAGACTCACCTATCGACCAATTATCACTCGACAACTTAGCTCTCCATGTTGTTTGGTTTCTTTGCATGTCTCTCTCTGCTCTCTCTCTTGTCATTTTCTCCTATGTGGCAAATGACAAATGATTTTAAAAAACATGGCACTTTTTTTTTAAATCTTTCCCCGACTTGACCGGAGATGGTTTTACCTTGACCGACATCGGTTCTATGCCCTAGTCTACCATGGTTGGTCCATGACGATCGACATCAATTCACTATGACTATTTTTGATTATCTTGCTTAGTATTCTTCCTACCCATTACCCCCAATTTGCTGGTTTGAATACTTTCTACCTTATTCACACCGACTCATACATTTCCTTTAGCCTCATGGCCTCATCATTTACCACTTATCATATTCATCATTTGGGGACTCATTATTTTTCCCATACCTCGGCCTTACTCCGTGCCATGACCTAGCTACTTGACCAAGAACATTGCTAGTGACTTGTGACCTCATGTGCTCACTATGCCTTGGAAAAATCTTACCCGTGTTTTTGATATAATGAACTTACCTTACCTCTTGTTGTGATCATTTATCTTGACCCAACCTTTGGTGTACCGTAACATACCTAAAAGTTTTTGCACCTAACCTACGAAGTGCTTCCGCACCATATCCTATAATTTGGATACCAGACTCACCTCAACTTTTTTAGATAAACCTATCAACCTTAGACAATGTAGAGTTTGCATGCTCTTCAAACTAGTACCATGCTATAGTTTATATGTGTGCATGCATTAAATTGTTACTACCTTTGACCCTGACCCATTACCTAGATTCATTGATTGGACCTTTTACCCATTTAACTCGTTAGCCACCTTCATCGTTCATCACATTTACCTTTAATCAAACCACTCACCGATTCTACCTTCTACCTCATCATTTCCTAGTTTGAAGGGGATCACCTTCACCCACACATGGGGTAACCCCATCTTATTTTTTTCAGCATCGCTTACCAATACAAGCTACACAACAAAAAGGGGCAAAATGTAGACACCAAAATTGGGTCACACTCCCCTTGGTCCTCATAAAATAATCACCTTGAACACACTCACCTAACCATGGCCCCTTACACCCACACTAATATTAATTTAATTAAATTAACCCATGATCTCACAATATTTGTTATTTAATTATCCTAATTAAGATAATTCCCACACCACCACCTCACCTATACACCTCACCTAGCCACCTCACCCTAGACCTATTCTTAGTATGTTGCCATAACTAACTAAGACCTACCTAAACCCTAAAAATCAAAGCCTACATTCCCTTTAATCACATTCCTACCGTCACAAAATAAGCTTCCCTTCTAATCCACAAAAAGGAACAAGATCCAAGAAATCAAGCAAATTTTCCCATTTTAGGAAAACCTAGGAAATCCCACCCTAATCGACATCGATCACCCTAAACCATCGCTAGTCAACTCCGGAACTGTCTTTGGTTACATTTTATTCCCTTTAGAAACCTTATTTTTGGGTTGGTACATTCAGAGAGTAAAAAAATGAGACTTTAGTAGTTGTATGCAAGTAGAACCAACATTCGTATACACATCCAAACATCCACAACCAACATCAGAAGTGACCACAGAGCCATTTTGCATTCATAGGAGCATCTTGGGAAGTACCATCACCACACCAAACTCCATCCACCTGATCAACTACCATTTCCATCTAGCCATCAAGCTCATATAACAGTAAGTATACCTCCACCAACTTGGTCTAATACATTATAATAGATTTTATTATTTCTATTATCAGATTAAGTTGTTGCATCTCCATTTCTTCATTTCCTATCAGTTTGTAACTGGGAATTTTTTGTTATTTACATCATTAGATTACCCATCCTCATTTTCTGCTCATCCTTGACAACATTCGAAACCTATGCAACCTCAAACCTACTCCACCACCTACATAAAATCCTAGATCAAGCCTTATAATAATTTTCTTTTAAGTTTCCTTTACCTCGACCATACCGATGTTGGTTACCCATAACTATCACCGGTGTAACTTAAACTGACATTGGTCATACTGCATCGATGTCGGTCTCTATGTTTTACCCTCAGACCAAGAACATAGCCTAAATTCTCTGCCAAATACATAAAGCAACCCAAAACTAGACCCCGACTAGTACCAAGATTCTCTACCGTAGATCTCGCCCTTCGATTCAATCATAGCTTAGCATGTTGTGAATGAATTTTCTTATTTTAATCGAATGAGATACCAAAATCATTTTAACTATAGTATGATTTCATTTATTGTTAACATTGAATTATTTTAAACAAAGTGGATTAACACCTTTCTAGAAGTATCACACTTTCCGTAACTATCATACGCTAGGTAGTCCACCGTTATATGATATTTAATTTCTTTTTTGTGGTCTTATTATTCATTTCAGGAAGTTCCTCCTAGCCAAAAGGAAGATCTCACGATTATTTGTTGATAAAGAAGTCATACGCACACAACAACCTTGAACCAACTTTAACCGGTATTCCTCCTAGTCATTTTACCCTTATCTATTTCGTCACATTCCAAGAAATTCTCTAAGAATAAGGTGAAACACCCAGAGAAACTATTGGTGCCTATAAAGGAAGAAGCTAAGTTTGCTATGTACCAACACTTTTTCATAGGTAGATTCAAGTTGGTGGATGAAAGCATGAGCCCATGGTGTAAATTCCCATTCTCCTTCACCTCCCAAGTACTTCCAAGTGGGAGATAACATGTTCAAAGAAACAAAGAGACTAAGTTTTGACTTTAGTGATGTTGATCAAGACCACAACGATATGCATTGGATGCTTTGGTCTACCCTAAGAAGTGTATATATTTGGAAAAGTAAGTAGTGCATGAAGTCGAATGATGAAACCTCGACTCTACCAATTACAGGAAATTCCACAGCGCATGTATATCTCCTCATTAGGCCAAAGTTCGAGAATGGTGCATACCTGGAGAATGATGTCACCATACCTGAAGATCCCATGGGTAGAAGAAAGCCCACACTCAGAAAGGAAGAGAGAAGAAGAAAAAGCACCAAGTGTGCGAGACCGCCTAGCTAGTAAGTGCACCATTGGAAAGTGCCAAACCTAAGCACCTATATGTGTAGGAAGAAGTCCCAGAAAGGAGAACACCCTGGAAGAAGAGGTGCTAGAGTAACCCCTTGCCAAGGAGAAGTCGACAAAGGAAGTAGAGAGAGATGGATCTCATGTGGAAGAGTCACCTCTTAGAAGAAGGAGAGGATAGCATAGGGAGGCCAACTCGGAAGAAATGGAGATCCTCGAGGCCTACATAGGTGAAAAGGATGATGAAGATGAAGAAGATGATTTTGAAGAGGACTAAGAACCACTTGTTTTCAGCATGCATGGTTCAGAAGAAGAAGGTAGAGAAGAAGAACATGAGTTCCTTTTCATGTGGCACAAGGGTAGCCAGGAGGAGGAAGGTGCCCAAGACATGGGAAGAAGTGAGGAGGTTGGTGTGCAGGAGAAGAAAACTCCAAGCCTTACGTAGGAGCAAGTAAACGAGGCAGTAAAAAGAGAAGCAACAAAAATAATTGAGGCCTTAGTAGAATAAGAATTAGAGTGCAACGCTAACATAGTGATGGAAGAGGATAAGGAGGAAAGTGTTGAGAAAGAACAAGTTAGTGTGGGAGGAGGTCCCAATCTAATAGTGAGTTTCCCCAAAGCCACACACTTAGGAAGGAAGAGCCTTGATATAGAATAAGGATAGGTCATGGGCTATGTTGCTGACCCAAGGAAGGTGCTACACACATGCTTCTAGAGAACTATACCCATGGAAAAACTTCTATCTATGGCATCATTTGATGAGGAGGGTGCATACCCTAGGACAAGGAAGATTCTCTCTTGGGCGTTTGAGTCCCATATTGATGAGCCAAAGTTTGAAGTATACCAAGGGGAAATCATGCCAATATTGGAGTCTAAGGGAGCCAAGCCCTTGGTAAATTCCCAGAAATCTTGGATGAGTAGTTACTTAATGTGCATCAACAAGGTTGTAGTCGAGGTTGAGGCTAGGTTCTTTGGAAGAAATGATAGAGTAAAATTTCTAGAGAGAGAGATAGAAAAGAAGGAAGAGGAGCTGGACGAGAAGACTAAGTGATTGAAACAAGAAGAGTTAATCGCTTGCACACCAAGCATGGACTAAGGGATGAGAAGGTGAAGGTGCATGAAGTATACAAAAATATGGAGTCTATCACAAGCACCATTATGTTAAAGCATCCAGGACCTAACACTGCCTGTGTAGAAGTACGGATTCAGTCTTGAATGCTTAGAAGACCTAAAGCACATCCTTACCATGGAGAGACAACTAGTTGGTCCTAGAGTTTGTGGAAGAAGTGACAACACACTTGGTGAGGGATGAAAAATTGAAAGTGGTAGCCGCTGTCATTCTGAGTATAGCAAGGTACTTGTAGATGTCAAGATTGCTACCTAGTCTGCTTGAGGCTACGTACGATAATTGTGCAAACAAGGATAGAGTGACAAACATCTTGGTCACCACTCATGAAGCAGAGCTGAATGAATTTCAAGAAAATAATAAGGGAAATAGAGTGGAAAGGGATAGAATCCTTATCGAGGTAAAAAAATAAATCCAAGGCCATTGAAACCTTAAGGGGTTCAATAAAAAACCGGTTGAAGGAACTGTACCCATAAATCACAAGAAGAATGGACACACTTGAGGACATGGGAAAACAATTGGAAGGGGTAGTTGAGACTATGAATACCCAGGAGATGGGTTAAGCTTTAAGGAAGTGAGCACCTTAGTTAGCGACCTCTTCCAGAGAGCACAGAATGAAGTAGATGCCTGGAACAAGCTGGAGGCTGACCTAAAAAGGGACTTCCCACTCCTTTTGCAACAATAATTACCCTTCCATTCTTTTATTCTTTCCCATTCCTTCATCCCCTTATTCTTACTCTTCCCAAATTATTTCATTCTTTTGGAACATACTGTAATTCTTTATTCATTGGAGAAGTGTTCCTGCAGATGGAGAATAGGTGAAGTGTGGGGTGATGTTGGGCCCCTAAAATATTGGCTAAGTACACAAAGGCACATGGGTGTGCAAGGCCTAGGTTGAAGATGGACGCGCAAGGAGAAGGCACATAAGGAAAGGTTCTAGGAGGGTTTTAGAAAGGCCGTGTTGCACACCGGAAGACAAGGTCTCAAGACTTAGCCATATTTGGCATATCAGAAGGACACGAGAAAAGCATGACCCAATAGTGAATGAGGAGTGGATAATGTGCCAACCTAAAAATTTGATGCCAACGAAAGGAATATGCTTAGCAATGGAGGATTCTAGAAGACCATCATTACAAGGAGTGGAGAGCTTGGATATGAAGGAGCATGCTTCTATGGAGGACCACTTGGACACTTGGTGATGGATCTGTAGCCCCTAAAAGAAAGTCGGTGGTTGAAGAAACCTATAAATACAAGCACCCATAGAAGAAAAAAAAAGGGAAGATCGGATATATGTTAGAGGAGAATATAGAGAGCAGAGATCTACAAAAATACCACAAGAACTCTGTGGGATTGGGTAGAGGCTATATAAGGGAGTAATGTATTAAGGGGTTGGGATATAAAATTTTCTTCGTATGAATGGAGGATGATCCTGTTGTGATGTATGACTTGATCGATCAAGTCAGGTAGTCTAATGGATCCATTGAATGTAATGAGGTTACAAATATGAATGATTATGAATTTAATTGATTCAGTTCATATCGATATATTTTTATTTCTATTCATGGAAGTTATGGAATAGATGTAAATCCTTACATATTTTTCTTTCTACGTAAGTTATATCTATTATCTATAAGTACCCTCTATTTGGAATCAATACATTTTTCTAGAGGCGATTCTAAGCTCTATGATGATCAGTATGTCTCATTTCCACCTTTATTCATTAAGTTCCTAACATAGATGGTAGTTTCCAACTTAAATCACAAAAAGAGAGAATCGGTGCCCACATGTGCTTTGGGTGAGCGCCCACTGGGTGAAAGTATGACACGCATGGGATTCCCTTGTTCTTTGGTGGGTGTAAAATGATTATAACATTGAAAGCTAGAAGTGAGAAACAAACAATTTTACATAGGTAAATCACTATGGATCAAGAGTTTTATATGTATCTAGGCTAGATGGTGAGCATGGAAAGTTATATCATGTTTTCATGGTGCTTCATGTAAAATTTTAGGTCATTCTGAAGAATATTTTTCAAGATATGCAAGTTTTAGTGAAACCAGGTAAGTAATAATGTGTTTTTAAGACAAAGTTGGACCTTCTGATGCTCATTGTGAACTATGTTCTTTACATGGGGACATGATATATTTGGGGTATATTTTAAGGTAATTTATAAAGGTTATTCAATAATAATTAGGTTGTTTGATAACCATGTTTTTATGACTCGATTATTAAGAAGATAAAGTGGTTTGAAACCCTAGCTAAACCTAGCTAGGAGCAACTTGCGAAAAGTCAAGTATATCAAACCAGCTTTTAATTGGTTCATCAAAAGTGACAATTGTATGTTTTATAGAAATCTTCCATATTTCCAGAAGGTGTATTAGACCATGTGGTCACATGTGGGTAACACTCGAAAATGATAGTTTCAAGAGTTTCATTTGGGAAAGGGTTGTCAAAGGAGATGTAAAATAAATTGCTGTTATGTGATTCATGAGAGTTTTTATTTATTTAGAAATAGGTTTCAGGTCATGATAATGTAGTTACATGTTCAAGTGTGCCCTATTTAGGTTTACTAGTCAAAGGGTAGTTTTGGGGCGGTAAAAGTAGTCCTCGAGAAATGATCATAAAGCTAAAGCTAAAGATATATTTAGGAGGTGATTCAAGTTTAACTGGAAAGATAATTAATATATATTTCTAGTGATATAACTTTTTATTTATGATGATGATATTTTCTATTCTTTCTAGGTTAGTCTGTGGACAAGAATATTGTTGACTACCAAGGATAGAACTCGTATTTATTGAAGTATTGAGTTGTTTGAGGAGTGAGATGGATGAGTTGAAGCTTAATATAACTTGTAAATTAAATATGAGTGAATTTATAACCTATTTAATCCATTTTGAGGTATTGTAAGTGACATAAAGTATGTTTATTAGCTGAGTTTGGAAAACATGTTTTTGGGTAGCTTGATTTGGTGAAGACAAAAGTTGTTGTGGTTTGAACCAGGGGATGTTTCATGAGCTCTAAATTGATTAGATGTGTTTTAAATGTATTAAAATTTCCATATAGTGGTCACATTCAATATTTTAGTTCATATTAAGGGGTATTTAGTCCCAAAGTTAGATTCAAGGTGTTGGAAGTAGTTGTTTGGTGAAGGCAATTAGTCATTGGGCCCATTAAACGAAATAATTTGATTGGTTAATGTAAATTAAGAAAATGGATGATTTTTAAATTTTATTTATAAAATGTGTGATGAATTTAATATCTTTACTAAAAATTATTTTGGTATAAGGATATATTTGGCATTCCAATGGTAAGGTTTTAAGGCACTTTGGTGCGGAAATGTGGTTTTGGATAGGAAAACATATTTGGGTCATATGTTAGATTTCAATGATGTTATTTGAATTTAATTAAGGTTTATGGGTTGAATTTATCATGAGGTACTGACCTCCTTTGGGTTGGAGAGAAGAAAATCATATAAAAGTGAAGTTCAAACTCATTTCGTGAGCTAGTCTTGCATGGGTGAGAAGTGCAACCCATAAGTGAGTGAATTGCAGGTATGATGGAATGTTTTGAGAGATGATAATTTTTTTTATAGGTTTAATAATGTTTTAAGACATGTGTGTAAGTGTTTATAGGTAATAAAATTCCAAGAAGACCTAAAGAGAGTAAGTTGAAGGTGTGTTTGAGAGAAAGTTTGAAGGAATTTGGAGCTAAACTTTGGGATCACTATCAGCTGTGGTATCAAATTTTTTTAATGGTAATAATAATGTAAATATATTATGATGAGTCATATTCATAGGAGTATCTTATTGTGAGTCATATAAAAAATGGTTTAAGGATTGGTTTTCCTTGTGGGGTTGGTGCCTCACTAAAGAAATCTCTTGTGATGTGTAATATTCACTTGAGTCCTTTGTTGTGCACAATATTGATGTGAATCCAGCTGCAAGAGGTTGAAATACCTCCAAAACACACATAAACAACTTTGCAAATAAAACCAGGAGTTTCAAAATAGCTTACTTCTCATTCTGGAATTCACACTGATCTATTACATCATTACAATCCTCCTTTTATTTCAAGACTACTCTAAAACCCTAAAATGCCAAAACCCTAAAATGCCAAAAACCCTAGAATGAAAAAAAAATAATAGGATTGACCCCAAAATTTGTGTGCCAAATATGCATTCATAAATTAAGGCTCACGCAAAATTTGGACTTATTTTGACAAGCACAACAAAAGTTATTAAAGTTCTAATACCTAGTCAAAAGCGGAAAAAACATTCAGAGCCAATTTTAGGCCACTAGATGACGGAATCCGAGCCCAAAATGTGCCAAATTGAGCACAATCTTGCATGCAAATTTGTCCCCAGCATAGTACTAATGTATATCTACCACCTTGTAAAATTTCAGGACGATCCAACGGTCGGATCAAAAGTTATGGCCTCTGCAAGTTATGCTCCCGCATCATTCTCCCCTGGTTGAAAAGAATTCAGCTCCTGCAAATTCTGTTGACGGAACTCATCTAATTTTGCACTGTCAATTTTCCTCAACTCCCACTCAGGAATCCAAGTGTTTTCTTCTTGCTGCAAACCTTCCCACTGTACCAAATATCTGTTGTAGCTCCCATGTCTAGTAGTGATTGTCTTTTGGTCCAAGACACGCATTACCCTCTCCTTTTTCTCCTTCGGCATCTATTTCTTCTAGTTTATTTCTTCCTCCTCTGCAACATTTTCATCATGACCTAGAAACTTATATAAATCAGAAACATTAAAAACTGGTGAGATAGCAAAGTTTTCAGGTAGCTCCACCTTGTAGGCATTATCACTCATTTTCTTCAGAATCCTACATGGCCCAATCTTCTTATACTTGAGTTTATTATATGTTCCCTTTGGAAACCTCTCTTTTCTAAGATGAACCATCACCATATCTCCTTCTTCAAATACACTTACTCTCCTACTGGCATCTACAACTGTTTTATATTGTGCATTACTCACTTTTAGCTTTTCCCTCACTTCATCTTGTAGCTATAGAATGTGTTCTGCAAATGCTTCTGCATCATCACTAGTTTCATCTTCACCTGGTAGAACAATTAGATCTAGGACCCCCTTCGGATTCCTACCATATACAATCTAGAAAGGAGACCTCCCTGTTGACCTATTTACCGAGCTATTATATGCAAACTCAGCTTGAGGTAAAGCTAAGTCCCATTGTTTTGGCTTTTCTCCAACTATACAACGTAGGAGATTTCCCAAGCTTCTGTTCACTACTTCTGTCTACCCATCATTCTGGGGTGATATGCACTATTGAACTGTAGTTGTGTCCCCAATTTCTTCCACAGAGTCCTCCAAAAGTGACTCAAAAACTTCGTGTCCTGATCTGAAGTGATCGTTCTTGGAATTCCATGCAATCTAACCACTTCTGAAAAAAAAACAAATCTGCAATTCTGGAAGCATCATTAGTTTTCTTACAAGAAATAAAATGTTCCATCTTAGAGAATCTATCAACCACAAAAAGATAGAATCATTCCCTCATTGTGTGTTAGGAAGCCCTAACACAAAATTCATACTCAGATCAACCCATGGCCCTGTAGGGATATGCAATGGCATATATAACCCAGTATTCTGTGCATGACCCTTAGCCATTTGACACACTCTACATCTTGCTACAACCCTACTGATGTCCCTCTTTACCTTTGGCCAATAATACTTTTCTACGACAAGAGAAATTGTCTTACTTATACCAAAGTGTCTAGCCAACCCCCCACTATGCAATTCTCTTATAATATTTTCTCTCATTGAACCAACAGGGATGCACAATTGTTTCCCCTAAACAAATAACCATCCTGTATCAAATAATCAAAAGAATCACTACCTACTGTAGGCTCCTTAAGCTTTCTGACAACATCACTAAAATCAAGATCACCTTCATACAATTCCTTAACTGCCTCAAACCCTAGGACTTTATTTTCCATTGTTGTCAAAAGGGCTACATGCCTACTCAAGGCATCAAGAAACTTGATTCTCGCTTACCGACTTATGCTTTAAAACAAAAGTATATTCTTACAAAAATGAAACCCATTTTACATGCCTACTATTTAGTTTCTTCGTGTGTTTACATGCCTCAAGGCTTCATGGTCAGTGAAGAGTACAAATTCCTTTGCTACCAAGTAATGTCTCCAATGCCTTAATGCTTGAACAATAGCGTAAAATTCCACATCATAAGTAGAATATTTCCTCCTGACTTCATTTAGCTTTTCACTAAAGAATGCCACAAGTCGTCCTTCTTGACTCAACACAACTCCAATCCCAACATGTGAGGCATCACAATCAACCTCAAAGACCTTGCTAAAATCTGGCAATACCAAAATAGGTGCTTCTGACACTTTCTTCTTCAACAATTCAAAACTATCTATTGCTGCCTTGGTCCATACAAACTCCCTCCCTTTTGTACACTCTGTTATGGGTGCAGCAATGCTACTTGAAATTCTTGATGAACTTCCTATAAAAAGTTGCCAATCCATGAAAACTACGAACCTTTGTCACATTCCTTGGAATAGGCCATTCCAAAATTGCCTTTACTTTTTCCTCATCCATCCTCACTCCATCCCCTGATATGACAAATCCCAAAAAAAAAAATACTCTTTTGAAGGAATCTACACTTCTTTAAGTTTACATATAGACTCTCTTTACGTAACAAGTCTAGCACCAATTTTAGATGTAACAAGTGTTCTTCCACTGTCTTACTGAATATCAAAATATCATCAAAATAGACAACAACAAACTTACCATTGTATTCTCGGAGTACTTGTTCATCAACCTCATGAATGTAATGGGTGCATTAGATAGCCCAAATGGCATCACCATCCACTCGTATAATCCATCTTTTGTTTTAAAAGTAGTTTTCCATTCATCCCCTTCACGGATTCGGATCTGGTAGTAACCACTCCGTAGGTCAATCTTGCTAAAATATCGGGCTCCCGCTAGCACATCCATCATATCA
Source organism: Taxus wallichiana var. yunnanensis (assembly GCA_018340775.1). Classification (NCBI taxonomy): domain Eukaryota; kingdom Viridiplantae; phylum Streptophyta; class Pinopsida; order Cupressales; family Taxaceae; genus Taxus; species Taxus wallichiana. The sequence continues at coordinate 642,048,368 of CM031242.1, read as the reverse complement.
TCCAATCGCGGAATTGGGAACCGATACTTAATTGTGATCTTGTTTATGGCTCTACTGTCTACACACATTCTCCAGTCTCCATATTTTTGGGAGTCAATAACGCTGGAGTTGCACATGGACTCATGCTTTCTCTCACTAACCCTTTCTGTATTAGATCTGTCACTTGTCTGTTCAACTCTTCACTCTATGTCGGACTCATCCGATAGGCTGCCTGAGTTTGGAAGGGCCGATCCTGGGATCAAATCAATATGGTGTTGAATATCTCACTTTGGGGGTAACCCATTTGGTAGCTCATCTGGTATGACATCTTTGTATTCTTTTAGTATCTTTTCTGCTGCAATAGGTATATTAAAGCCTTCTTTCTCCAGCTTCTTTGACATTAGTGCATAACAACATCCAACTTCTTCCATTTCTCTAACAAACTCTTTTTGTAGCCAATAAGCCCTCACTCTTCTCTTCTTCCTCAAGGGTAATAAGACCACCTTTACACCATCCTTCCAAAAGGTATATGTATTTTTCCCTCCATCATGTGTAACCTTTCTGTCATATTTCCAAGGCCTCCCCAATAATATATGACATGCATCCATTGGGATAACATCACACCAAACCTCATCCTTGTAGGTATTCCCAATTGAAAACTTTATAAGGCATATTTTATCTATGGTTACTTCATTTCCTTTCTTGAACCATGATATACCATAGGGATATGGGTGCTTATCATCACATCGATTCAGGTTTATAAACCATTACAAATTGAAACCATATTTTCACAACTACCACCATCAATAATAATTTTACATACCTTTCCTCCAGAGGTGCATCTTGTTCGAAGCCACGAATCAGCTCCAGCAACATCATGTTCTTTCTCCTTCCTTGGGACAATCATCATCCTCCTTATCATGAGGGTTTCACCCAAGTTTGCAGTAACCTCCATTTCTTCTTCCTCTTCAGCTTCAACCAGATTTACTCGTGGTTTTTCTCCTTGCCATCTATCTTGTGTAGGATAGTGTGGACACTCAAAAGCTCTGTGCCCCTCTTCACCACATCTGTAACATGTATATTGCCTTTGGGGGCTATTCCAGCCCCGTCCTCCATTATAACCTCTTCCCCTCTAAAATCCCCTACCTCTTTGGTAGTTACCATGGCTTTGACCAGAATCTTCATGCCCTTCTGTATTAGAGGATTCACCTTTTGTAGATTCAAATCTACCCCTACCCCTCATTGGAGATGATGATGGACCTCTCTTCACACCTCTTCTAAAATTACTCCTCTTGTTCTTTTCCTCTGCCTTTAATGCAAGTTGATAAGCATCATCTAGGCTATGGATCCGGAGCATACTCAACTCATCTTGTATGGTGTAACTCAACCCATTTATGTACCATGTAGCCTTTTGTTCTTTAGACTCTCCTTGTTCCACCCTGATTGATAACTTGTAAAATTCATTAGTATACTCCTCAATGCTGAGATCCTTCTGCCTTAGGTTTTGGAACCTTCAAAAGAGTGTCTGAGCATAATCTACAGGAAGAAAATTTTCTTTCACTTCTTTACCATTTTATTCCAGTTTCGGATCTTTCCCTTTCCATTCCTTTGTCTTTCATTTTGTAGGTGATCCCACCAGATCAATGCATGTCCAACTAACTTAGTGCATGCAAACTTAACCTTCTTCTCCTCTGAAAGGGTTTTCCACTCAAAGAATTTTTCCATGCGATTTAACCAGTCAATCAACTCCTCTGGTCGTAACCCTCCACCATAATCAGGAACATTAATCTTGATGTCGTCATTCTTTCCCTCTAAAGCCTTGATCAATCTCTCCTCAAATGGTCTCTCATTCAAGGTTTCTTTGTCTCTCTCATTTTCTTCTTCATCTCCTCCTTCATTCATTAATGGAGTCTCTTCTTCAATATCACTATCTGGGTTTGCATCCCCATTTGCATGTCTCCTTCTAAGGCGGGTAACTTCCCCGTGAGCTCAGCAACTTGTCTCTGTAGCTCCTGCATATGCCTATTCATTTGGGCATAACCTCCCCTCCCACGTCTAGCCATGGTTATATAAAACAGAGGTAAAAACTACACATAAAAATGTAATATGTTACCTTAACTATTTCCGCAAGATCAAAATCCAGCTCTGATACCAATTGATGTGAATCCAGCTGCAAGAGGTTGAAATACCTCCAAAAACACACATAAAAAGCTTTGCAAATAAAACCAGGAGTTTCAAAATAGCTTACTTCTCATTCTGGAATTCACACTGATCTATTACATCATTACAATTCTCCTTTTATTTCAAGACTACTCTAAAACCCTAAAATGCCAAAACCCTAAAATGCCAAAAAACCCTAAAATGTAAAACAACTTGGATTGACCCCAAAATTTTCGTGCCAAATATGCATTCATAAATTAGGGCTCACGCAAAATTTGGACTTATTTTGACAAGCACAACAAAAGTTATTAAAGTTCTAAGACCTAGTCAAAAGCGGAAAAAACATTCGAGCCAATTTTAGGCCACTAGATGACGGAATCCGAGCCCAAAACGTGCCAAAATGAGCACAACCTTGCACATAAAGTTTTTCCCAGCATAGTACTAATGTATATCTACCACCCTGTAAAATTTCAGGACGATCTAATGGTCGGATCAAAAGTTATGGCCTCTGCAAGTTATGCTCCCACATTAAATATCAAAAAGGTTTATTGGTTGATTATCATTTTGGGTTTTATTACTCACTAAAAAATCTTGTAGGATGTGTAATATTCTTTCAAGTCCTTACTTTGAGTAATATAAGCAATGGTTTCAGTGGGTTTTCTTCCCCTTGAGGGTTTCCCACTTATATCTGGTGTCTTGTGTTATCTCTCTTGATTATTACACATGTGATTGTTTATTTCACACATAATAAGTTTACATGGTTTATGGATATTGAATGGTTAAGTTGAATGATGAATCTAAGCAATGGAAAATGAAGTTGTAATTTTTGTATGACTGATTCACCCCCTCATAGTCACTGTGCTTCCAACAATTGGTATCATAGAAAGTACTTGAGAAGAAAGTTTCATCACTTGAAGGAGATCCTACTGAAGCATAGGTATGGGATCTATTTTGGCTCAAAAGAAAAAAAAATCCATTGGTCAGATTGAGAGCATGCTTAAAACCCTTAGGGTTTGATATTTGGTAGTATGTTCTTGGTGTTTGCACTCTATTTTCCAATCTAACTCATGAGGCAACCGATGAAGCCATTAAAGAAGCCATATACAATGATTTTAAAGTAAGTTGTCCTAATGGTGAGGATGAAGAAGATGAAATAGAATCTTATTTAGTTATATCTAGTCCTAAAGATGAGGATGGTGAAGTTGAATATGTCCAAGTTGTTTATCTTAAAGGTATGCTTGATACTTGTAACCCCGCCCCCAAAATGGATAAAAATGATAATGATTACCTAGAAGCTGAGTTTGAGAGTGTTTAAGAACCTAAAATTGAAAAGGTGGTATGTCATGAAACTCTAACCATGATAATAAGTAATAAACATATTTAAGAGTGTCTTAAGGTAGAGGTGTCTATCCATGTGAATCAAATCAGCTTATTTGAGGCAAGATTAAGGTTATATGCAGTATTGAAACCAAGAAGATGTTAAAACTCTCAAAAGAGGAGCTAGATGATGACCTCTCACTCTTTCATGCAAGGTATGAATGGTTCCTCTATGAATATATTCTCTTAATTAGGCTAAGGGATCATAGGACTATGGAAAAATGGAAGGAGGTGCAAATGACATGATTTGGAGCTTCAAGAGCATATTAGTTGTCATGGAGATGTATGTATGCATTTAGGTCTGTAGGGTTTGTATATAAGGAATACTAAGATTTTAAGATGCATTTAGAGGATCCTCAATGTCAAATTTTGGTATGTATATGCTCATGAAATTCATTAGTTGATTGAGTAACTAGTAGTTCTTTGTGCAAGTGATTCTATTATCCTAGATAGGTCTGTGATTTTGAGTCAAGTCCTAAAAAGTGTCAAAGGATTTTTATTCTAAATCATGAGTCAAGCCTATTGATGAGTTAAAAAGGAGTAATGATTTGTTTATGTACAATCTTTGTCAAAAGGTCTATAAAATTCTACATTTGAGGGTCTCAAAGGTCAAAGAAAATTTTTCCAATTTGTATTGTTTGCGAGTGAATGTAATGTTCTCTATCTATGTCATTCATCATTGTATTTAAGGTTTTATTTTCATGTATAAGGCGGTTTTTTGGAATAAGTATGAGTTCGATATGTCATTCATGTAAAGTTAATTGTCCTTCTTCAAAGATAAAGTGTTATCTCAATCTATAGTTTGTGTTTAAGAAATTCATGCATTTGAAGAATTTTATAAGGCCTTCAAGTAATCTTAAATTCCGAGTCAATGTCATATACTCGAGTTAGAGTCTTAAGGATAATGGTGAGATACTTAAAGGGGGATTCTACTTTTCCTAGAGTATGAAAGTTTTTATATCTATGATAAGATCCCTGTTGTGTACATTATGATCAAATCAACATTATGTAACCATATGAGGTTAGGATTATTATATAAGCTCTGTGTTTTTTTGTGCGTAGTCTCCTTAAAGGTGATTCAAGGTGTTATCAGTAATATGTATGGTCATACTTCATGTATGTTTTCTTAGTAAGGAGTCCAGTAAGGTCAAGTCAACTTTAAAAGGATGAAATCAGGGTATGAACCCATGTTCTTGGTTTGATCATCAAGTCCAATGGTAAAAGTGTAATCCTTTTCATGTCTTATGTGGTATATACAATTCAATTGCTTTAGTCTATGCATGGAATTATGGTTTGTAATCTATGTTTCAGAGTTGATGCTATGAGATGATTAGCCAAGAATGGATACCTATAAGTGTGTTAGCCTTATTAAGGAAAGATGATGGATTTTATCATCAAGGAAGAAGTAAAAGCTTTATCAAGGTCTCCTCATCGGGTAGCTCGAGTACAAGTTAATAATATAGTGATGCTACATGTGAGAATATGCCAAGGTGGTGTCTTAGATCAAGAGAATTTTGAATGTGATAGAAAAATATTCAAGTACCAAGAACATTTAAAGGATCAAGGGACTAAATAAGCATCTACGAGTCTCAGAAAGAGTCTCTTAGGGTAGGGGAGCTAATTTCTCCTTGATTCAAAGTTTATGGATTGTATACAAGGGTTGGAAAGACATTGAATATTACATTATATAGTAAGAGAAGGATTGATGATTCTTAAAAGAGTTCAAGGTCTATCAACATTGAAAGAAGTTGCAAGAATTTTTCATGCTCCCGTGGGGAGTTAAGTCTATGAAGGTGGTTGGTAAAATTATCAAAATGAATCAAGTTTAAAGGTATACTAGGATATCTTAATGGAATTATATAGGTTGAGGGTAAGTGTGTGACTCAAAGTTAGTGAAAAATGTCTTTTGTGCTCTGCAACAACATGATACAGATGGAAAGAAGTCTTAAGGCTCAAAGATAAGGTCCTCTTGTGAGTCTAAATGTGTTCAAGTACACTATGTAACAAAGTCTTAGTTGTTTCAATCATTAAGAGAGAGTGTGAAGGTATTGTTATGAATAGTCATCAATATTGAATGGTTCTAAATATCTATCATCATCGTACTAAGGTGTCAAGTTGGTTTTAATTATTGTTTCAAAGATGTACATGATTAAGGTCATTCATAAGGAGAGTTTATGATTATTTTTGGTGTGGTCCTTGATTAATCATAAGTATTTTTATTGTAAAAAGGGTGTTCCTCTGCCTGAGCTCATCTGAGTCTAAGTTGTGTGTCAAGTATGTTACAAGTGGTAAAGGTCGCTGCTAATGCACTCAAGGTAGAGAATATGAACTAAGTATAAGTAAAGATTGAAGTGATTTATCTATGTGGTTACATAAAATATGTGATTTAAAGTATGGTAAATAGTTTATAAGGATATCAAATGTAGGATTGGTCAATATAAGTTAAATTATGTAATGTACAAATCTCTGCAATTGTTATGAGTTCAAGTACAAATATTGACAAGCCATTTTTTGTGTGCATAAGTGAGGACTAAAAATATGTGTGGCTTGCACCCTATGTATGAATATTTATGAAACTAATCTCAGTGGTATTATAAGTGTCAATAGGCCAAGATGAAGCAAAGAAGAACCTATGCCTATTAAGAAGTTATCAAAGGTGGAGTCGGTGATGGTTGTCTTTTAAATATGCAAATATGTCATTCTATCAAGGTTCAAAGATGAGATTTTTGATGCATCAAGAAGCTCTAGTTATGTTTGCATAAGTGAAAGAGAGATCCTTCAGGTAAAAGGAACATGGATCAATAAGGTGCAATGCTCAAATTTTGATAGAGTGAGCATAAGTAGTGCTACAAAATCTTCAAGGTATGATAATTAGTTTTTGAGCCTAATTGATAAATAATTTTCATCAAAAGGACAAAATAAGCTATGTGCACTATTATAATTGAAGAATTTAATTCTATAGAGGTAGAGAGTGAGACTATTATTCAATAATTGAGTGATATCTCAGTAAAAAGAGCATGGTTGTGTGGTAAAATGAGTTATTCATGATTTAGGATCAAGTCAATTGGTCCGAGACATTTACCAAGTCAAGTAGAAAATAGATATACTCCATGAGTTTCAAGATATGTGGATGGTAAAAATGTTCAAGAATGGAAAGAGTATGCTTCAAAGAGGGTTTTTGTACTTAAAACCTAACACCGTGAAAAAGGCATGAGTTCATAGTATGAAGGAAGGTGGTAGAGATATTAACATATTCAAAATATTGGTACTATAAGATTACTATGGAGATTTTTCGAGAAAGGGATTGAGTATTGTGATATATGAGTTCCTTTCAAGAAATGAACATGAATAAGTCAAGCCTAAAGTATGAAAATATTTGAGTAAGTGTCTCGAGATCCTTTGAAGCTAGGGAATCTGAGTTCTTAAGAGTAGTTTTTGTATCCTACAAAGTAAGCACCTCATTAAAGGATCTGTGACTTATGATTAAACCTTATGAGTGTGAGAAATGGTCTATGATTTGTTTCAAAGCATGAAAGGAGCTTGAAGGATGAAAATTGGAATTTTGAGAATTGTAAGCATAGTCTATAGGTTAGTTACAAGGTTTAGGACAATAAGTTGATAAAATGAGTAAGTCTTTAGTGTCTAATTCTAAATACTTAGGTTGTTGGTCTAAAAATGCTTCTAAGTCAATGGTTCTTCAAATCAAGGTCTAAGTCCTAAAAAGGATACTGTGTGAACATTTTGAGACCTATCACGTTATATAAGATATTGATCAAGTGCCAAGATATGGTCATGATAAGGGCTAGTAAGGTAAATATTATCATTTTTCCATGTACTTTAACATATAAAGGATGATATAAGGTAAACTCAACTTCATCATGTGTGTAAGGAGGTTTAAATGAATGAAAGGAAGTTTTAGGTGCTATGAAAAATTGGTTGAACATATATAAAGCATTAAAGCAAGGTGTTGGAGATTAAATATTCATATGTCTCAAATCGATTGAATTAGTTCTTGCAACAACATGGGACTCTCCCCAAGTTATGGGAATAAAAATAAGATAAACCTTAGGAGAAGGAAGGATTCCTATGCCTACTCCTAACACTAACACTACTCCTAGAAAGGGAAATGTAACTACCTAACACTAACCTAAAATGCCAAGGGACTAGGGAGAGAGGGAGATGCATGAAATTAAAATCCTAAACTAAGGGAGGTGATAACAATAAGAGCAGGGTTGGAGAGATTCCTAGTGAGTGAAAATAGGAAGAAAATGAAGTAGGAGAGGGCATAAAGAATTTCCACAGTCTAAAACAACATTCAAATCCCTATCTTCATGGAGCACAACAAATTTGAGTCTTGCAAGAAGAAAAAATTATGCAAAAATATCTATAGATGAAAAGAAAGTCAAGAAACACAATACAACATAAGCTAGAGTAGAAAAAGCCACAAAACATGTATTTTATTTCTCAAAAGGCTGCATAATCCATTACATAATAGGCATAAGGAAAGTATCCTTTGTAAAATGCTCAAATTCGAGGCCTGCAACTCATAAAAGCTCGGAACAATTTTGACAAAGTACCCTTACATTTTCATAAAATACCCCTAAAAATGAGGGGTTTTACATATATATAGAAAAATTGCCTCACCTACCATGTATTAATTCCTGACAAGTAGTTGAGCTACCTAATTCTCAGTAACCATTAATTTTTAGATCGCAACTAATGTTCTTGGGATTTTCCAAAGATTGCATGCATGTTTTTCCCCCGGATGGTAGCATTTCATTTTCAATTGAGTGGTTACATAAACCCTTCTATGTTTGTCGGGTTCAAGCTCTCTCCTATCGCTTGATTGTATTCCTTTTCCTTTTCTCTTATTGTCATCCGGTAGTGCATACATTCCCATAATTGGTACCTTGAGCAAACACAAACCAAACACTACCTTTTTCCACAACCGAATGGCAGCAGAAATTTTTTTGTCACTATTAGCACATATTATGCTAATGCGATAGAATATGTAACACTTTCTACCTGTGCCCCTACACTTGAACGATACTCCATCGCTTCCTTCGTACATCGCAAGTAGTACTAAAAATGGTACTAACTGGTAGCACCAAAATGATACCGACCGGTAGCACCAAAAATTCTACCGGCTGGTAGTACCTAAAATTATATCAGTTGGTAGTATTTAAAATGATACCAACACTTCGTACTTCCACATCTCGTAGCCTACTACCGATCCTCGATGCCAACCTCCAGCACTTAAAATGTTACATGCTACATCGAACAATATCATTATAATTTCTACCTACCGATAACATCATTTTATGTTACCAAAGTGGGGTCTAAATTTTCCCATAGCCTACATAACTCACCTATTTTTTTCCTCCATCCCGCTTCAAACCGAATTTTGATGCTAAAATTAATGGTGGTTTGACGTCACATGCTCATGTAAAATGGTCAAGTCTAGATTATGCAAGTTGTCAAATTTTGTAAGGGTTGTAAAATTTGGAAAATATTTTTGCAACCTCTAGGGGATATCTTTCTGCTCGATGAAGGGATCAGTTACCTTGAAGCATCCATTGGGCATGGAGTTAGTCTGAGAACTGAAACTGATATGATATTTTATAATTTCACCCCTGAATTTCTCTGATGTACCGCATGGACTTGACCTTGATCTGAAAATTCTTAGATGGTAAATGATTATTCACATCAAAAAGATCTTTCCTAAACCTAGAAAGTATAAGAGCAATGAAATGCCCAACTATATACAAACATGAAATATAATACATGTCCTAAATGGGAACATGCATAGTGTGCATAATCACTTATTAAAATCAAATCTAAACTACCAAAAAAATAATGTGGTACAAGAACTTGGAGGAATTAAAAATATGATCTAATATGCACAATGATGAACCATGCTATCCTAATGAGAATGTTTAAGATAATACCCATTGACTAGGATTAGTAGTGCATTTCCATCAAGATCACTCACCAAAAGAATTTTCTTCTTTACAAGCAAGTAAGATGGCGTATGGACCACTCTAGATTGCATCAAATTTGGATTATCTCCATAGATTAGCTAGCATCCCACTTCAAGACAAAATCACCAAGATTGAAGATCTAAAACTTGGCCTTTTTATCAAACCACTTTTGGTTGATTCTTGATGCTGCCCTAATTTGATCATAGAAGAATTCCTTATTCAAACTCAACCAAATCTGTAATTATAATATCTCTTTGATTTTCTCCTTCAAATTCTAGGTGTTGGGCCAACTCAAGTGAAGGAAATTCTAATGAAAAAGGTAGCCTTACTTACTTGCCATAAAATAACTTGTAAGGTGAAGTGCCAATTACCTTTTTCATGGTAATATTTTCATCCCAAATATAATTCCTCACCTTGGTATGCCATTGCCTTTGATTGATATCCATTTTTTCTTCGTAATCCTAATTATATTCTTTTCAAGAGATTCTGCCAAACCATTACCTTGAGGGTAATAATTGGAAGAAGTTTTTAAATAAAAACCAAATCCAAGAGCCCAATCATAAATTTTAGATCCTAGAAAATCCTTTGCATTATCAGAAATTATGGTTTGTGGGATACCAAACCTTATGACAATCTCCTCAAGGAAGTCAAGAATGACTGATTTAGTTGCTTCCTTCAATGGCATAGCCTTGGTCCACCTGGTAAAATAATTTGTAGCTGTTAAGACCCACTTGTGGAAAAAAATTAATGGAGGATTGATCATTCCAATAAAATCTAGGCCTCATTGTGAAATTGGTTGATCTACTTTAATTGGATGAAGAGGAAGATATGCTAATCTCTTCTTGTTAGTGAAGAAAGGACATTCTCACATTTTTGACCCATTTGTGACAATTAGCAAACAATGTGGGCCAAAAATAGCATGCCTTTAGAATTTTCATCACTATGGCATTAGCAGAAAAATATCCACCTAAGAAACCATCAAGGAACTCGGTCAAAACCTTATCACACTACTTACCTTCAATTCACTTGAGAAGAAATGCATCCATGTTTCTCTTGAATAAAATTCCATCCACTAGCTCATAGGGAATGGAATGCAACCTTATATGTGTCCTTTTTGTTTTCTTAGACAAAGAGGGTATGCACTGTAGAAAGAAAAGATATCAATATTTTTGTGCCTATTAGTTGCATGTTCTTCATTCATGAAGGATCTATCCTTATCATCTTGAGCATCCAAATCAAGCTTCTTGCAAAGTCCTCTAACCCTTACCATTTTTGTGGTTGTGATAGTCACATCATACTCCATTATTTTAGTGAGCAATCCGCTCTCTTCTTATTGACATCTTCTCCCGTGACTAAGTCTCTCACACTATAATGTGAGACTAGAACTTATATATGACTAGTGGAAAGCATGGTTTTGATTTTGTCGAGATCCCTCATGATGGAAAAACCTCGTTTTCAATGTGACTATATTTCAATTCTTATTCCTTCAAGTGTTTGATCAAGAACACCATTGACGTTCCATACCTTCATCATTTTGTTGTGTTAAAATAATAGCAATACTAGCATCATCTCCATATGCATATAAAATAAAATCCTTACCATAGTTAGGATTGACCAAAGATTGGAGCCTCGAGTACTTTTCTATTTGATCTTGGAAAAAATTTCCTTCCATTTAGTAGTCCATTTGAAGGATGAATCCTTCTTTAGTGACAAAGTGATAGGCTTGAATAATCCTATAAAATTAGGAATAAATATCCTAACAAAATTAATCTTGATAAGAAATGATTGCAAGGATTTTTGTTGGTTGGAAAAGATAGAGAGAGAATGGCTGAAATTCTATTAGAATCAATGGCAATTTAATCCTTGAAATAATGTGTCCCCAAAACTTACCCCTAAGGACTGCAAAATTAGACTTTTGGGGTTACGAGACACCATAAACTCCCTACATCTCTAAAATACCCTTTTCAAGTGGCTTATGTGATCCTTGATCTACTTTGAGAAGATGGTAATATCATCCAAGTAAACAAGGATGAACTCACCGATGTAACCTTTGAAAGTAATAGCCATTGCTCTCTAAAATGTAGTGCCTACTCGGTTCACCTTTTTCTTAGATTGTTTCTTTGAAGTGTTGATGAAATAGATAGGTAACAGTGCGTAGGGAGAATACCTGCTCAAATGTCAATTGATGGGTTTTTGTGCATGCATGACTTCCAAATCCACAAACCTGATCGTGAGAGCTCCTTTTGGCTAGGAGGAACTACGTGTAATGAAAACAAGACCACCGAAGGAATTAAACAATATGGGTAGTGAACTACCTAGCGTAAAAAGTAAATCCTATTCTTATTTTAAAATGATTTAGGTATCTCACTTAAAACACAATAAGAAATAAATCTAATCTAACAGGCTAAGCTAGAATAGAATCTAAAGGTCAAATGATTGGTTTTAGGTCTCTGAAAGTCTGATAAAGGTCTTGGGTAGGTCACAGGTGAATGAGGGTGAGGTGAAATTAGGTGGGTAGGTCTCTGTTTAGGGATGTGTGGGAAAACACGAGACCGATGTCGGTTAGGGTGACCGATGGTGATTAGGTTTAACCGATGTCGGTTACTTATGAGATCTGGAAATATCACAGAACAAGCTGGGTCTCCTTTGTGATTGCACAAAGGACTTTGGTTGGTTAGGATGAGGTATTGGGTGACTGGAGTAGGCTTTTGTGAGGTTTTAATGGGTATATGGAGGTGAAAATGTGGAGAAGGTCAATAGGGAGCAAGATAAACAATGGATGATAAAATGAAATAACTAGGAAAGTATGATGTTGTACTTACTTGGATTTCATTCTTGAAGGCCTGTGTGTGAGGTATGGAGGTGTTGATGATGGGTTTGAAGGTTACAAGTGGTCACCAACTGAAGAAAATCTTCGCATGGGCTGCATGTACACTCCTCTTTGCTTGGATAGATCAGATCATGGTCTGGGATGGCTGTGCAGGAGAAGATGCTCAATCTCCTTCCTTGGATGTGAGTTTTTGCTGGAATTGGCTCTCTGAAGATGTGTTATCTCTCTGAGATGTGTTCTTTCTCGTCAAATTTCTCCCAATGTTTTCCAACTTCCAACCTTGAGAATAAGGTTGTTTTGGGGTTAAAATGGTAATCGACGATGGTTAGGGGTAACCGACATTTCGTCAAGGTGGGATTCCCTAGGTTTACTAAACTAGGAGATCCTCCCGATTTCCTTAGATCTTGTGTCGTTATCCCATGGATTATATTGAGAGCCTCTTGTGAGCATGTGGGAATGTGGTTAGAGGGAATGTAGGCATTGATTTTTATGGTTTGGGTAAGTCTTAGTTAGTTATGGGAACTTGCTAAGAATAGGTCTTAGGTTGAGTTAGCTTGGTGAGGTGTCTAAGTGAACTGTATGTGTGGAGATTATTTCAATAAGATATTTTAATAATAAATATAGTGAGGGTAATGAATTAATTTAATTTAATTAATTAAATTAATATTAGTGGGGTGAAGGGGGTCATGATTAGGTAAATGTAATAAAGGGTGTTTATATGTCAAGGGACAAAAGGGGAGTGTGACCTAATTTTAGTGTTCTACACCGCATTTGACAAACAAAAAGGAATATTTTGATAGAAATATGTAACCCACTTGGTTGCAAATGAAATATTAAATCGATCTTATTACCTAACCTTAATTTAATTAAAAACTAAATATCCATCCAACATGGAGAATCTTTCACCCCTTGTTGTCGTGTAAATGTGCAACAACGAAATTGACAATTTCTAAGCACAAAAACTATACCCATGTGCCAAAATTTTCATGTCCTATCATTCCTAGGAACACCAAGACCACCCAATAAGTCCAATGACCTCCTGATTGATATTATCTCATCCCCCTAGGTGATTTAGGAAAGTCCATTAAAAGTTGCAAGCTTCAGATAGTTGTGGGAAGGGCTAACACTGGCCTTCCTAGGACTGGAGCAACCCCATGAAGCGGAGAAGAAAAGAAAAAAATGGATGTGGAGGAAATTCAAAGGCATTAGGACATCATGGAATTGATTCATGAAGATTCTAGAAGGACTTGGAGAAGTTGGGGCAGTTTTACCAAAATTAGGGTTCACAGGCCAAAACAACTACCGGAAGTTCTCAAGGTGATTTCAAGAGCTCTAGATGGAGTTAGGAGAAAAACAAAATATCATTAGAAAGGGAATTCCAAGCCCTAAATATGGTAAAATTATTTTTTTCACAACACTTTGGTGTATTGGGTCTGCAAGAAGTTTTTTCTCATGCACAAGTGGAGTACCAGATCAAAAATCTGATTTTTGAGGGAAAAATGGATGAAAATCAAGACCTGAAAATCCCACCATTGGATTCATAAGGCCATTTATAGTTAGTATAATATACAATTTAATCAAAACAATCCATTGGGAGCTCAATATACTACCATCACAAGTTGTCCTCAAGGTTCAGAAGTTAGTCAAATTTTTAGGTCTAGGAGATTGGTGGGACTTTATGTCCCTCACGTACCTCAAGGTCGGGACATAAGAGTTAGGAAAATTATCCCAGCCCTGATGAAGCCCTCTAGACCCACATATGACCTCCAAGATCACCAATTCAGCCCCTAGGTGCTTGCATGGAGCTCAAAGCCTTCACCATTGGATCGCTGCCACATGTCATCACCTGGAGCACTATGAAATTTGATGTCCCTCATGTCCCTTTTAGGTGAGGGACATAACATAAAAATGTGACCATCCCCTAAGGGAGACTTCCGGTCACCCATATGACTAGCTTCCAGCCCCTCATTACTTTAAAGCTGATTTTTAGCCTTCATTCCCTTTCACAAATCTCCCCACATGTTGTTGCCTTAATCACCATGGAATTCAATGTTTCTCAAGTACCTCACAAGTTAGGGACATCAAAAATTGAAAAATTTACCCATCTCCCTTCTCAGATTTATTTCAAAATTTTAAAAACCCGTCTCGCTTCTCGCTTCTAACATCTAAGTCTTATGTGTAAAACTTCATTCCACAATAGCTCTTCAACTTTCCCACACCAAGTCACACCATTGATGAACCTTGAACCAGATCAACCACAAACAAAATCCTCAAAAACATAAAAAAATTCAGCTCCCAAAATAAATATTGATTAAACAAAGAACGAAGCAGAAGAAGTTTGAAAATATTCATTGTCGTGAAACCAAAAATCGAAGAGATCTTACAAACTGGCACAGATTGACAAACCATTTGTTGTTGAGTTCTTATCTCTTGAAAGCCATTAAAAATCATATTAAAACCTCCCATTCATAGCAAGGAATTATCACATAAAATAAATTTTTCTTCCGGCTCCACGAAGAACAAAGCTCAATTTCCCATCAAACCGACAACCAAATCGAAGAGAAATTTCACCAATGAGACAAAAATAAAGAACCTATTACAATGGAGTTGATTTCATCACAAACGAAGACAAAAATACCTAAAAATTTCAAGCTCCATTAATGGCTACCATGACATAGTAGTGGAAAAATCAGCGAGCTACCTCTCCACTTCTTAGGGTTCCAGTGGGTGAAATCATGCAAAAATTGGAGGGAATGATCATTGAAAAATATAGTTTCACATGAAATAGTTTTTGTACCATGAGGTACATATTTTTAGGGATAAAAACTAATTTTTCATCAGATTTTTTCCTATCACATGAAGAACATCTATGAAAAAGGCAAAGGAGCTACCTCTTCACTTTTCAGGGTTTAAGTGAGCAAAATTACACGAAAATCAAGGGAATGATCGTTGAAAATATAGTTTCATGTAAACTAGTTTTCATATGATGAAGTACCTAATTTTTATGGATATGGAGGGCTGTGTTTTTTGTTAGTATTCTTCCTCGCCAATGAAAATATCATTTTCCCACTTGTACAGACGAAGGAATTACTCAAAATGTGGAGCGTGGAACCATGAAATAAAACCTAGATTTTTAAGAGTTGTTTTGTCATGATCTAACATCCATGGTGAACTTACTAAAAATATCATCCCTTCCTGTATAGGTATCTATTGCTTCGTAAGACACCATTTGAAGAGGCTATGAATAAGGAAGCTAAAAAGAGGGAGTATCACATGAAAATTCATCAAATAGGTCATCTCGGCTCGAATTGTGACACTACTAAAAATAGTAAGTGGTTCCACAAGCCCCGCCATAAATAGATATTTGGTCCTAAAGGTGAGAGAAATAGAGTAAAAATAAATACTCCAAGATACCTTAACTGGTTGAGGTTGGGAAAAGCTAAACTATGCCACTTACTAAAAATAGTAAGTTACCCCATCTGTACTTACTAAAAATAGCAGGTTGTTCTCAAAGGGCAAGTTTGGCACAATGGGACATAAAGGGATGATCATTCAGGTCAAAACCATCATTTTGGATCATCCATGGGCATTGATCATAGGGAATTTGAGGTCCATCTCAGGGAACTGACAATGTTTTTCAACACTCACTACATAGTTTGGGTCACATGTATATCATGTGCAAAGCTAGAGTTATGGCCATCAAAGGAACAATTCATTCAACTTGGCAAGAATTCATGAGCTAATTTTAAGGAGTTTCTTAGGGTACAAGGAGTTCAAATATTCAGAGTCTCACTACACTTGAGTTTTCAATCAACAAGGATTTGCAGACTTCATAAGGGTGACATCCTTTCTTTTCCTCCTCCTTCCCCCAACATTCTCTCTCCTCTATGTTCTAATTTTGTGTTGAGGGTTTACACTTTTTGATATGTCTTAAAGTGACTTTAGAGACATGATGTAAAATTTAATTTGCCTTATTTTTATAAAAGGGACTTAATATTCGAATAGGAATATGAATAGTCTAAAGTCAAAATGAGGAATATGAAAGAGCATCAAGAAGATGAGGAGTCAAGTTTAGCACTATAAATTGTAATGAGCTATTCATTCCAAGGGGTTCTAATTCTAAAATTCTTCTAGTTAGTTATATTCTTGTAAGTTCATGAGAGATATTTTGCTCACTTGTGAATGAAAAGAGTTATCCACTTTTCCCCTATTCTCAATGTCTTCCATTCTCATACTATGTATAATTTCTACTTGATCATCAATACAAGAAGGAGTTTCAAGCATTTTTTGACTAAGGGGTTTACTAATAATTTTTGTTCATTAAATTCTAATTGGTCTTGTTGTTATTTGTAGTATTGTTTCTTCCTAATTTTAGTGCATGTGATGAAATTTCTAACTAGTGTGTGTAGGAATTTTATTTTCTACCTACAACATTAGTTCTCCTACCTCTTTTCTCACTCCCCTTTCCCACTCTTCAGAAAAAATTCTTCCCTAACAAGAGATTTATAGCTTTTCCACAGGGGTCTTTTGAGGTCCATTGTTAGATCCTCGACCAAAAGGCCACTAAGAAGATCCACCTTTTCTCATGCATGCATATATGAAAATTGCACTAGTTAAGTATAGGGACTTAGATTCCCAGAGTGTTGGAAAGAAATCTAAAAGTTTGTCCACCTGAAAAATGTTCTCACCAACACCCCTGGAATAGTTTTCAAAATATGTTCTATAGAACGTAATAAGTAGCGGATTAATGGGAAGCCACATTTAAATCTCAAGTATCAACACACGCTTTGACTTCCCATTATTTTTTCTGACCGGAAAAATTGGCCACCCATGTCTAGAGTACTTGATTGGAAAAATTATTCTTTCCTCAATGAGTTTGGACAAATCCATTCTCATGAGGGGATCTATTATAAGGTTTACCGACTTTTAATTTTTCATAATTGGCTTTGACATTGGGATCAAGATCTATAGAATGTTGCATAATACCGGATTAAATCCCCTTAGATCTTCATAGTCCCATGAAATACATCACTGAATTTTTCGACATAAGGAAACAAATCTTGCTTCTCAATCTCATGACATACATTTCCAAGTATAAGTTCCTTTCCTTATGCAATGGTGACCGGTTGAAAATCCTCTTTCGTTTCTTCCAAATTAGTTTTATCCCCTTTGAATTCATCATTCAAGCCAAAAATCTTCTCCAAGGAGACTAGTACCTTTGGTATCCTATTTTTTAGCTGAATAATATGATCACCGTAAATTCTCTATAAATCGATTACATATTCAAAGAAAACTCAACCTCATTTTAGATGAACTGAGCAATATGCTCATCATCACAAATACCCGCTAACCGGTCTCATTTTCTAGAATGGATGGCCTAACCACCATATTTATGTGTTGTACATTCCCCTTAATCAAATCCTCAACAGTAATAATTGTTATCTAAAATATTCCCTTTTATCACCCTCTTTGTTCATCTTACTAGGAACAACCTTTAGATTAAGAGCATAAAATCTCTCCAATAGGTCCCAAACTCTATGTTTATAAGCTTTTAGTAGCTTATTCTTTGTGGAAAATTTCCCTCTCACCTGATGAATGACCAATTCCATGTCTCCAAAAATCTATAATCCTTTATCTTCCTCTTCTCAGCAATCAATAGACCATGAACCAATGCATCATATTCTTCTATGTTATTGGAACATGTAAACTGCAACCTATGGGAAAAGAATAGCCTTTCATCCATTGAGGAGACAAGCACAAAACCTTCCCCAACTCCATTTCTACTCCTAGAACCATAACATATTCCATAGTCCATAAGCATTTTCTTTTTATTCTTTGAGCATGCTGGGAAGCACAACTTATTCTTCAAGGATGCAGTAAGTACCAAGACAAGTATCAAAGGATTTAAGTTCTTCAAAGATAAGGATGAAATTTATGATCTCTTTCAGCCCATTCATCAAGAAATAGATTAGGCATGGGAGGAGCACTAGGATGCCCCTCTAAAACTAAATATTGTTCTTGATTTTCTTGGATTAGGTAGTTTTCTTAGAGAGGGGTGGGTTCATATGACTAATTATGATAAGAAAATATGGGCTCAACCTCTATGGTAAATATGGTACCATACCTAGTCCTTAAAAGCATATGGGTCCAGTCTGGAGAAAAATAACCACCCACCTTGGCTATGAAGTCCCTTGAAAATCCTATCAAAAACATAGGGGAAACTCAATGATTGATATTTCATGAGTTATAGTTAGGATTGGGAAATCATGAAGGGTCGGTTTCATATCTTGTATGACTCCCAAGACACAAATGGTTGATCCATCAAGATGTAAGACACTCTTAGTAACATGGATGTACTCTAGACCCAAGATATTAGTAATTTTCTTTGGCATAAGAGAAGTATTAACAATTCAATCTATCATTCAATTATGAATTAAGGGCTTCCCATAATTAATGACATATAAAATGGTGGGGTCTTGAAAAATTTACTTACTTACTCCTCTTTTTCTTGCAAGTATTAACGATAACAATGGTCTTTTTTGGATTATCGGATCAGCTAGGGAAGGTACTTGAGAGATTCACATAAGAGGTCCCTATGTGAGGGAATAGTCAAAGCATCCCACATTGTTACATTGAAATTCATCCTTTTCATTTGCTATACAATGTTAAAGGGGAGACCCATAGATTTCTACAACTAATGCTCATGATTATCCTTCCTCGATGTTGTAATGTTGAAATGGGAATATTTGGTTAGGAAGAATCCTTCCCGCTAAGAGCTTCATGTACTCTACTACTAACTTTGGCATCTTCCTTCTCTTTTTGACAACATTTCCCTGACTAAAAGAGGAGGGATGAGATTCCAACATTTGTTTCTTAGACCTTATTGTAGACACCAAATTTGGGTCACAATCAACTTGGTCCCCTTCATTCAATTAATGTAACACATTTAACTAATCCCGACCTCTTCATCTCATATTAATATTCATGCTCACATTATTAATTAATTTAATTATTTCAATTAAGTTAATTTCATCCTCACACCTCCAACTCATCATTATACCTCACCCTAGACCCATTCCAGGGGCATTTAACTCACAATGACCAATTCATCACTCTAAGTATTGAGTCATCCCTCCCAGTGCTGAGTCACTACTTGACCTAACTAATTAAGAATTCTTCCTAAACCTAACTAAACCTCTCATACATTCTTTCTGCCTTCTCTCATGTGAAATCCACTTTCCTAAGTGAACTTAATGAGGAAAGCATGCCAAATTTGGGAAGATCTACCTATTTTTGGTAAACCTGGACTTATATGCCTTAACCAAGGTTGGTTGTCCCTCACCGAGGATGACTACTTAACCACCATTAGTCACCCTATATACACTTTCAAAATCTTTACAGAGGTTGGTCATTTATCAGTTTTGAGAAAACTATTACATTCAAGTATGAATCCAAAGCATCTCACCATCCAAACAACACAAAAATACGTAACCATAGGCCCAAGCAAGCATCCGGTGCTCCTCCCGGAGTATTGGAATACGCATGAGAACACTAAGAGAGTAGTGCCATGTAACAGTACTACAGAATCTCTTCATGGATCAACTACCATCCACCTTTACCTATAAGATCTATAAAGGAAAGTAAGTATTCATGATTTTGATCATATTGTGCTTGCTTAAAGTATAGATTCCATACCTCTTTCATTATACTTTATTTCCACTTGTATTCATTTATCTCCACCTCCTCGTATCTACCAACACAACCACCTATAGCCTCTTTTCCTTCCGTGACTTCCCCCTCTCGTATCCGTGAGTCTTCTCGATAATACTATGAACCTAACCACACCCTTCTCACTCTCTGTGTGATCACAGAGAAGCCCAAAACCATTTTTATCAAGGTATAGTAAATTACCCCTATTGACACTTTGATTACCTAACTACGATCGGTTTCACCTCTATAGAAACATTGGTCACTTGACCAATATCAGTCTTTGTGTCATTTCATTCCTTCACCAACAAGCCTCTCGATCAACAAAACTAACCCAGACCTTACCCAATCAACCCAGACCTCACCGATCAATCCCGCACTCCTATCGACTTGCAAAACCTAGAATAACCTACCAAACTTCTAGATCTCATCATAACCTTTCCTACTAGATTAGATTTACTTATTGTATTAACATGAGATACCTAAATCATATAACTACAATAAGATTTCCTTATTTCATGATATTTGCAATATTAATTTATATCTGAAAGTGGATTGAAAGCCTTCAAGGAAGCATCACACTTCCCGGATCTAGCATTTTCTAGGCATCCCACTAACCTATATTATTAATACTATTTGGTGGTCTTGTTGTGTTTCTTATACATGTCATTTCTCCTAGCCAAAGGGAATCTCACACAATCAAATTGGATCAAAAGTATACAATGTGCATATTCTACCTTCCACATTTGCCTCATAGGTATTCCTCCTTAACCATTTTACCTTCTATGAGTTTCATCCTAAAAAGTAAAAAAAAAATATTGGTGATACATATTAATACGCTTTGGTGGGACCCATATGGGGTTCATTTCATTTTTCATTCCTAGGGAAAATCTTGTGTGTCTATTTTCATTTGAAACAATTTCACATTAAGCTTCTTCTCTAGAAATATTCTTTTCTTTTGATTGTCTCAGTGACACTTGTTTTTTAGGATTAAAAAGAAATCTTCTTTATTTTCTTGCATTACACTTAGTGAAAGTCATACCCTTAACCTCTTCATAATTTTTTCTCATCGAATATAATTTGTGGATTTGGGTTTTAAATATTGTGCACTTGCATTTTTGATTTTGTTGCATTATAACTAATATAAATTATGGGAAAGATATATCTTTGAAGTCATGCCCACCGATGGTTAGAAAATTGAACCATAGCTTACATTTTTCAAACTCTCTATATGAAATCATTGAAAAAAACTACATAGTTCTTGAATAACATCTTTCCCAAAAGAATATTTCAACGATCATGTGATCAAAGGATTGACAGTGGGCTCCAGATGGTTTCTCTATCTAGTCATCATCTTAGAGAAGGATCTCCCATGCCAAAAATTACCTGAAACTAGCCATAGTTGTCGATTTTATAGGGAACCTTTATTAACCATAATTTTTATCCTATTTACAGTTAGTCCTAAATGGCATAAGACACAACATAAAATCTACAACTTAGGATTTATTGTTTGTTAGCTTTTTTTTTCTTACATTTTGAGGTGTGAGTTATGTTTCTTCATTCTTTCTTATCCTTTTACACCCCACATCATGACTAGTGTATTCTGGTTTTATTCTGGGTTTATTAGGACTCCTCATAGCCATAATCAATCTTTGGGTTGGCCCTTTTATTTGATCTAAATCACCAAAACTTCATTTTTTCTTCTCTTCCTAGATTTCACAATAACCAATATCGATCTAGTGACCGACATCAGTTGTATCATCTTATTGACATCGGTTAACTGATCGATGTTGGTTTATATGATTTTTGGTTATTTTTTCTAGAATAGTATTCTCCACCTTCCTATTATTTTTGTGTCTTGTTCTACCATTTTAATCCCACTCTTGAGTCTCTGATATCATTTTTAAGATCTAGGTTGACCCATTTTAAAATTTCATTTCCAAATAATTCAATATCTTATTTTTCACAAGAGTCGACATCAGTCTTATCTAACCGTAATCTGGTTATTCCATACCAGCGTTGGTTAACCTAATCGATGGTTGTCTTTGTGTTTTGATTTTCCAATCAGAACATCGATATAATCACTCATTTTAGATTGATTTTTCCCCATTACATCTGTGTTTTTGCATCATCAGTGAAGCTCAGAATACATGTTTTATCATCAATCACATGGTTTTGAATTGTAAACAAGCTAACACTCTCGTGTTTCATGCTATCCTCTAGCCACTACCACCTATGTTAGGTTATGGAGCCTATTTTCATGTGTGAAAGTGTTGAAGACTGTATAACAATAAGAGTAATCTTGTACACTTTTCATGTAAATTTTTTTTTGGCCTCAAAAAAATACACCCGACATATCAGGAAACGTGCTCTTCTCATATGGGTGAGATTTTTGACCCATAGGTTTATGGGATGGGTTTTGCCCATGGTTTTGATACCCACGGTTTTGTAAAACTACTTAAGTAGTTGTCTATTTATATGGTTTTATGCATATGATAGAGACATGAAGAACATTACGAGATGTGCTTTGAATTCGCTATGAATTCTCAGTAGATTTTTTTTTTCATGAGCATAGCTCCAAATGGATCTGGTATTGTATTAAGAGAGCGGTGGCTTGTAATAAAATCCGAGCAAGTGATTCTTGGTGACGTAGCCCAAATTGTGTGAACCATGTTAAATACACGTGTCTTTGTGTTGTGTTATTTTATTCTCGTAATTTTATTTGATATCTCAGTATTAATTTTTGCATATTAGTTTCTACTTTGTTGATTCTCGTGAGGGTTATTCCGCATATTTTATCCCTTATTTCCTAACAACCTATCCCATCGCCTCTTTAATATCATCAACCATGGACCCCAATTAGGCTCTTGCCATACCCACTGTGATGAGGAGTTTTCGAGACTCCTTGATGACAACTCCATTACTCACGTAGTACTACCTCACTCATTCCTCTACCCGCATTCATTAGGGAAGCTTGTATGTGGAATGCCTATGTCCATTCCTCCTACCCTCTCACCAATGTCTACATCAACTACTACTAGTTTATCCTTACCCTATTCCACCTTACCACCTGTGGTTTCCTAGCTTGACCCTATATCATCAATATCGGTTGCACCTACAACATCCTGCCGTGCCTTTGATGTCTATCACTCCTATGATGTCAACAATGCCTTTATCAATTTTCTTTAGTGTAGGTCTATCTGCATTCACCACCTCTCATATACCTATTGCACGTCACCAACAATGGTGATGGCAGCTCATACTCCCTTACAAAACATTTTCCTCTCCATCCTATAGTATATTCCTCCGATTACTATGAGAGCATTTACATCCACTCCACCTACCAAAACTTATCACCAATATCCCCCTATTTCATCTATCGCTTATTCGAATACTTTCCATCTACATATATTCTCGCCTACATTCCTTCCTCACAATTTTCATACTTAGCACCAACAGATCTTGGGATGCTGCCCATGTCATACCCTCCTCATCTACCCCTTATACTAGAGGGAGTGCCTAGTCATCACAACCTACTAATGATCTTATCAAAATGATGATAGGAAAATATGTAGACATGAGAAGCTCAAGTGTCTCTAGCTCACGTAATGCTCTAACTTACGATGAGATTTGTAATGATCGTATTCAATTTTATGTACCAATTCATCCATACCCTAAGCATTGGGAAATGCCTAAATTCAATCGATTCAATAGAAAATAAGACCTGCAACAACACTTCTAATCTTTTAAACATATGTGTAATATGATTGCTCATGATATCTTGTGTTACTCCAACAAACATTTCCAATGTCGTGACAGACTCGCTTTGGATTGGTATAGTGCTCTATCTAGGCACTCCATTTTCTCATTTAACCAAGTAGCTCAAGCCTTCCTAGACCAATTTTCTATCAACATTGTTAAGAAGGTCACCATGAGTGACTTGTACACAACATGCCAATACAAAGACAAATCTATCACATATTTTTCGCTTGTTGGTGGAGCCTAATCAACCAGATCACATTCCAACCGGCTCAAACCGAGTCAATAGAGTTGTTCACTGATTTTGTGCTAGACACATCTTTCTAACTCTCCAAGTTCAAATATTCCACACATTTTAGGAGGCATTCACCATGTCCCGAAACATGAAATTTGTGCCATTAAAGAGAAGAATATACAATTACGTAACAAGAATGATGCGTTCAAAGAAAATGATACCTCTTCTTCTTCCAAACCAAAAAGTAATTATTATAAAGCAAAAGGATCTACCAATGCAGTAGTTTTGAAATCCAGCCCATCTCATCCATCCAACCAATCAAAGCCTTCTTCCAAGATTTCTCCTATTCATGCTTTCTAGTTTAAGTGGGAGCAATGAAAATATACTCCCATAAGAGAACCCTACCGTTTTTAGTTTTAGAATTTTTTTTAAAACTCGAGAAGTTACTCTTCCACCCATCAAACTAGATATTGGTTTTGACCCCTCTCTTCTTATGCCTTCATGATACAAAGAAAATGATTACTACAACTATCATCACGTTAGAGATCATAACGACGGTAATTATATAACTTTACCAACTAATCAAAACCTTCACATATTTAAGAATTTGTTCCCAAATCACACCCCGTCGTCTAACCAAACTAGTGAAACCTTGACCAATGATAGTAATGTTTGTGAGGTTCATGTTGTTTTTGACATCATACCAACTCTTCCTACTCAATTTCCTCCTACTCCATCTATTAAGGAGATTATTACACGAGCTCCTTCATCTATAGAGGGATTTTTTTCATCTACTCCTTTACCCACAGAGGAGTCTCCCTTATCTCCTCCTTCACCAATGGAGGAGTCCACCATATCCATCAATATAGTTTCCCTAGTCACCTCTCATCCTGATGAACAACCTGCAATAATTACTCTTCTACACACAGGAGAGTCACTCTTACCTTGTTCTTCACCAAAAGATAAACTTACCTCATCAAAATTGTCATCTCCCCTACCCACAAGGTATCCATTAGCAATGTGCCTTCCTATTGGTGACAATTATCCATTGGCTTTCAAGGATCTTGTTGATTTTCTCTCATCACTTTTACCCATAGAGTTTGAAGCCAACCATTTCCCTTTCTCATAGATATTATTTATAGGTATTAATACAAAATCAACATCATTCCCCACATAGGGGTGTCATTTTCACGTTTCACCAACTCATTGGGATTATGTTGAAAATTCCATGCTTTTGAGACACCTTTAACTATGTGTCTCAAATCAAATGCAATTTTTTTCTACTGAGTATTCCTTGATGTATTCAAAGGTATTTCATAAAACCAAACCCACCATGCCCATGCTAGTTGTAGTGACCCCTTCTTCATCACCCTCACCCAAACCTAAAACTATACCATCAAATAAAATTATTCATATTCCTAAAACCTTACCTTCACCTATATATTGATCCATGTCCAGATCCATTACCACATTAGGATTCATGCCGACATCAAGCCTAGTCCATCCTTATGTCAAACTAGATTTAGCCATGTCCTCACAAGCCATCACAAAGATTATTCCCCCACCTAAGAGGAAGACCTAACCTCTTAGGCCATATACACCAGCTTTTCCCACTACCCCTCTCTCACCTTCACCAATTCCATCTATCCTAGGTCTCAACCCATCAACCTTGGCCAAGAAACCTCCTACCTAGAGTAAACCAAAGCCATAGTAGCGCACCTTGGCACGATCTTATGATGCACCCAAATTAACTACATAGCTTACACTTTTGTCATCACCTAAATCCTTTCTACCTCCTATACCTACACCACTTCTAGTATCCTCATCATTACTTATGCCATTCCCTTGTCTTTGACCATTACATTTACTATTAATATAACCTTCACCACACCTCAATTATCACCTTGGAAAATCTGACCCCTTCCACCATCTACCTTCCCTTCTACATCACGCACTTCTTGTTCACCTTTACACAGAAGTCAGTAACTAAAGTGAAGAACCCACTACCCTTCAAAGAGTTATTTAAACATACACCACCTTTAACAACTAGTTCACCTGCTACATATTTACCCAAGAAGGTGTATTCCAAACCTAAAACCATAATATCTACCAAATAGGTGGTCAAACTTACTCAACCTCCAATTCCACCTTTGGTGGTGCCTCTCCCACAAAATTCACACACACTTCCATCCAGACCCACACTTACTTCACATTGTGATCCATTGGTAGGGTATTATGCCAACATCTTAGATAACCTTTTAAAAACCTATGTCATCACATTGCCACTAGTTAGACCTTATGACCCACTCAAATGTAAACTAGGAGGGTTTGATGATACCAAAATTTGTGCTTACCATCATGTGCCAGGGCATGATGTGGAAAGATGTAAGGATCTTAAGACTATTCTTCTCCAACTATGTCCTCTCGAAGAAATCTTTAACAATGATGATATTTTAGATGAGGACCCTATTCCACCTTCACCTATCACCCCACATCCTCATCTCTTACCTATTCATCAACCTTCATCTCCACCTCCATAACCCGTTTACCCCCTTCCAATATTTGAGATCAATATTATCTCGCATAAGAGAGCTATCCATACCTCCACCAAAATGCCAATGTGCTTTGCATTGTTTTCACAAAACCAGTATATGCCCTCACCATAGTTTTTCTCATCATGTCTCTATACCCATCATGAATCACTTTCTCCTTTACCACAGATTAATATATAGATAAGTTTTATGCTTTCTAGGATGAAACAAATATCATCACACTAAAAACTCATCTTAGCCTTAGTTTTTGTCACCACTAAAATTTTCCATTACCTACTCAACCAAAAACCTTTGTTGTCACCAATACTAATCCCTTACATTACATGTATGCTAATCCCTACCAATATCAACATGTTGCACATTGGATCATGATTTTTACGTAACTAGATCTCAAATTCATCCATAAAAATGCACCAAAGGACAAACAATTGCTGACCAACTCATAGGAGCACCTCTCTCCAAAACCGATCTTATAAATTTTATTTCCCTGATGAATCCATCACTACCCTCTCCTTGGATGATACCATTTACTAGATGACCTTATTATTCTATGGTTCCAAATGTCACCGTGGGGGTGGTTCCATGGTTATCCTCATTCCACTAGATGGCGATCCTATCCCATTATCTTTCAAACTAAATTTTGATTGTACTAACAATATCACCGAATATGCAGCACTAGTGTTAGGTCTTTAAACTTCCATAGGCTTATACGTTAAATCAATTAATATCTTTGGTGAATCTCAATTGGTTATGAACCAAGTTAATTGTCTATTCCAAGTTGTCGTAACAAGATAATTCAAAATTATAACCAACATGCTTTACATGATTTTGACTACCTTTGACCATTATGAACTTCCAACCACCTCACATTCCAATAATAAATTTATAGACACCATGGCTTGTCTTACTTCTCAAATCCCTGATTTTCCCTTCAATCAAAAATATTTGTCATGATATAAAGGTTTCTATTAGATTCTTATCTAATCCGAGACTTCAACTTTTTAGGAAACATTAAAATTAGCCCAAGTGACCTTTGGTATAAGTAGTTTGCTAACTATCTTTCAATTTTAATTATGCCTCTAGATGTAACTCCCAATAGACAACGAGACTTTCTCAAAAGTGTCTCTCACTATGTCATCATGGGTGGTATTCTTTATAAATTCAGATTTGATGCTATCCTATTATGATGCATTAAGAGTTTTGAAATTCCATACACCATCAAGGAAGTTCACGATAAAATTTGTGGGGGTCACTTCTGTGGCTTATCTATTGCTAAGTGCATCCTTCGTGGGCTATTATTGACCAACCCTAAACTATGATTATTATGACTATGTTAAGCATTGAGTGAAATATCAGTAACATGTTAATCTTCATCACACCCCTAGTCACACATTACAAGTCACATGAGACCTTTCGAATTTCTCTCAATGGGGTTTGGATCTTGTCGGAGAGATCAACCCTCATTCTTCCCAACATCATTAATGGATTATTCCTACTACTAATTATTACACTAAGTGGGTGGAATCTGTACCTCTTCTTTCTACAAACTTTGAGAAAATTTGTGAATTCACCAATCATCATATCATTTGTCACTTTGGTGTTTTTCATCGCCTCATCACCGATAACGGAAAACAATTCAAAAAAACTCGTGATGCCTTTGACATTCAAATCAATTTTTCTTCACCTTATTATCCTCAAAAAAATAGCCAAGGTGAATCAAATAACAAAACCCTAAATAAAATTACTATGAAGTAGTTGATGATACTTGGTAAGGATTGGAAAACACACATTCCTTTTTCCTTATGGGCTTATCGCACTAGTAATTACACCTCAACCGCTACACAATTTTTCTTTAGTCTATAGTATAGAGGTTGTCTTGCCTCTCGAATTCCAAATTCCATTTCTTCATATCTCACTCAAAGATATGCTCAATGATGATTTTTTTCTAGGATTTTTAGCACAACTTGAGTTATTAGATGAACACCATCTAAATGCTCTCAATCACCTCCAAATCTACCAAAAATGTATCAAATGTGCCTATGATAAATGTGTCTAAGAATGAACCTTCCAGGTCAGTGACCTTATCCTGAAGGAAAATAAACATGTAACAAAAGAGAAGAAAAGTAAACATGAAAATTTCACTCCTAATTGGCTTAGACCATATATCGTTACTCATTCCTATGGTCGGGTGCTTATTGTTTATCTTCACTCAAAGGTAGTCTCAAACCCGAGACCCTTAATACCTTGCATCTTCAACCATTCTATTGTTGAATCAGGTCCCGTATCATCTTTCAGTATATTAAACACTTGTCCCTTAAGAAACATCCACCTTCCACTTACCTATTTTAAGGATCAACGATTAAACAAGAATCATGTGATTACCCGTCACCTTTCAGCCTTATCTTCTATATGAGTATCACAACTCTACTCATGGCATGATTCTCATGGATAATTTTCTTCCTTTTCAAGATGGAATTCCATGGTCATTCATCACTTAAAACCTCTCTTTCATAGCTAACCCATGTGTGCTATGATTTTTTCTTCATAAAAGAAGCCTATACTTCTCTATAGTATTGTCTAAGACCTAAAAGTCCAAAACACATTTCAAAAGTAATATATGGTATTTTCAAATTCACACTCCTTGAGTCAAACTTCTAGAAAAATATGAATCCCTCAAAAGGATATCTATCTTTCTATCTTTCTGCTATAAATAGATTGCTCCCATGAAGGAAAACTATACAAAACTAGCCATACTTGTCGTAGTCTAGTAAAAAAGAAGAATATTTCAATTTTAAGACACCCCTATAAAATCAAGGTGGAAAATACCCTTTCGAATATCCCCGTAACCACTTTCAAATAAAGGCGAATTTGACAAAGATTAAAAACAAAATTTTCGCCCGGGTTTTTCAAGGCTAAATCGTAATCCTTAAAGACGCACGCCACAAAGCGCCGACAATAGCTCCTAATGACGCATGCAATCGAGCGACACTAGATCGTAATGACGCGCGATATTGAAACAAATGACGCGACACACGATAAAATTGAAGCTGGAAAATCCCCGTAATGACGCGCGCGAATTTGTATATCAAAACAAATGACGCGATGACATATCAGAAACAAATGACGCGCGATCATTGTAAAACAAATGACGCGCGACACGCGCGACATCAGTAAACAAATGACGCGCGATATCGAAACAAATGACAGAAACAAAACAAATGACGCGACGACATATCAGAAACAAATGACGCGCGACATCAAACAAATGACGCTACGCGACATCGTAAACAAATGACGCGCGATATCAGAAATCAAATGACGCTACGCGCGATATCAGAATCAAATGACGCTACGACATCAGAATCAAATGACGCGCGACACTCTAGACAAATGACGCGCGACACTATAACCAATTGACGCGCGACACTATGAAGAAATGACGCACGACATAGCAACCTATTGACGCGCGCCAAAGCAATCTATTGACGCGCGACACTATAATCAAATGACGCACGACACTGCTTCCTATTGACGCGCGTCATTTGAAGCAAATGACGCGCGTCAATAGGGGCAGTGACGCCTATATCTAGGTTATAAATACCCTTATTCCGCTCATTTTCTCGTTTACGTTTTCCTATTCTTGAATTTTTGCAGGTCGAAATCTTCTTCAAAGACGCAATTTCAGCTACAATGTCGACTTCACATGCCTCCCAATTGCAAGTTCAGCAAGAAAATGAAGAGAATCCAAGTCAATCGATTTCCAAGATAACCTACAGGAATCCCTTATGCCCTCACATCCATACGGCTTTAAGGATGTCTCCGTAATATCAAGGTATAATAAGAGTGTGGATTTACCGGTTAGTTAATATGCCCCATTTCAAACAGATCCCGATATTTTGAATTACCTTCACATGCTACAATTCGAGGATTCGTATATTTTATGTGACTCTGAACGATGGCCACATGTTCCAATTCTCTATCGATCCGAATGACATACATCGGTTTACCGGCCTTCCTATCAGAAACTTACCAAATGTTACAACCAAAGCAACACTCGTGGAAGAAAACAAGAAATTTCTCGAATCAAAGTACGGTTTCCATGTTGATTGTAAGTAATTTATTCTGTTTTTTATTCTGTTTTTTATTCTGTTTTTTATTCTGTTTTTTATTCTGTTTTTTATTCTGATACAATTTGCTGTTATAAATTGATGCTAATTTTCACTGTTTCGCATTTGCAGCCCATGTCAATAAATCCAGGCGTGGTGTAGATACACAATCAATTGCACACCACTTTCGCTGCACTTATTGCATTTTTTCAAGCCAAAATCATGTTATGCAGGTCGCCAAACAGATATCCCAAATTGGGCTATCAGATACATTTGTGCCACTATCTCAAAACAACAATTCGATTGGTGCACATTTATATCAAAAAAATTAGAGCCGACATATCAAATTCAAAATGTCGAAAACCTTTCATTTATTCAACCAACTATCTCCTCGGCTTCTACTATGAGGCACTTTTAAATTTAAAAGCTAAAGAAATTCCTACTTGCTCGATGAGGCTTTGATGAAATTCTCAATTCCATTTGCGTAACAACAGTATAAACTTTTAGTTTGTAAATTGTATTACAATTTTCTTCATTACAAATGGGTTATTAAAACTTAAATTTTAATGTTTTGCAGAGAAGATATCTCAAGCCATTCCCAAAAAAAAAAAAAAAGATGTCGAGAGGAAGAGGCCAACTACACGCGGAGGCTTCTGGGGACTCCCATTCCGAAATGGAAGCTCACTCCTCTCCGCACTTCAACAATTTGAACTCGTTAAACGCCGAGAAGTAATACATTCTCATATATTAATTACAAATTCCAAAGTTGCAGATTTATTTTTCAATTTAAATTTTATCAAACCGAATCGACAACACTTAATATTGATGAATAAAGCAGGACTATGGAACCTTCTTCCCCAACTCACTCAATACAAATCCCATGCATTGATATCTTCGTAATGCCACCGAGTACAACTCCTACAAGGCCACCCGTAAGACCGAAAAAAAAACCCTCGACAACAAGGTACAATTTTTGATAGAACGCTTAATTTCGTAGTTTTTAGTTTATGAAATGTTTTAATATTTTTAATTTTTCTTGTACTTTTCAGCACATGTCACCATGAGCAAGCCACGGCACCGACACCCACTCAACCATTAATTTTTAAAATGCCAACCAGAGGAACAAAGAAAAGACCATTGGTAAACGAATGCCTTTTGCCCGGCCCCTAGTGGGACATCGAACCTTGACTCCTCGCTTCAATTCCATCTCTCTCACTTGGTGGCTTGCCCAAAGGCAACGGCATATCTGCTTTCAACAATATAAATTTAGATGAAGATTATTTGGGCATCGATAAGAATGACCCAACCGGTTTTTTCGATACCCGCGAGATGATTCAAGGCCAAAGGTATACTTCACTCTTCAAATTTCAATTTTAATATTCTTTACAATTTTTAATTACATTCTGATTTATCTAAATCTAAATATTCAGTTTTCAAATTTATTTATCTAAATCTTGATTTATTTTTTCAACAACAGGATCAGCCCACCCAAAGACAGAAACAAGGAGCAGTTGATCTTGGTCATGGTGAAAGCCCCCACTCTTCTCCAAAGAAGATCTTCTCGCATCGATTCGTAAAGTGAAGAGTTTCCACATTTTCCTTTGAGAACCTAATTGGTAATGATCACAATCCCATGTCGCTGAGTTTATAATTCCTCAAATGCAACAAATTATAGAATGGGAAAAAGGGCTAAAATTTTATCAATGAGATTATTAGTCGTTATGAAAATTATTGGCAAAGGGATAGTTTATACGCTGCAAATTTAATCAACCCGCAAAGATGGATTCCCTACTTACCCAAGTAAAATGTGGACTGCACTTTTAACAACGACTATAAAGATGGCATTTTAGATAAAGCACTAAATGATTGAAAATATTAGTGCCGAGGCCTGCATATTTTAACAAATGGTCAAAGGACAAGGATTTGGTATCAATCGCAAATGCCGAAAGAGATAGAGCGGTTGTAAGTACTATTACATTCTAACAATCATTTTTGTTAATTTGAAATTTTGAATTTACATTAATACTTTGAATTGACGTTACTTTTTTTGCAGCAAATGAAATATGAAAATTTGAAGAGTCAAAGCGAAGGTTTTGCAAGTTCACTTGGAAACAAAGAAAGAACAAATTATCCGCAAAGAAAAATTTGAAG
The DNA here is from genome assembly GCA_018340775.1 of Taxus wallichiana var. yunnanensis. Taxonomy (NCBI): domain Eukaryota; kingdom Viridiplantae; phylum Streptophyta; class Pinopsida; order Cupressales; family Taxaceae; genus Taxus; species Taxus wallichiana. The sequence goes on along the minus strand of CM031242.1, from coordinate 642,015,531 downwards.
CAAAATATTGTTTTGGTTAACAAACAAAACAATACACTAAAGCGGATCATTAAAGAGCACGGTCTCGACCCTGACATCTTGTTCAAAGCCAAAGCAGTTGCTGATCCAAATTTGCTGTCTCATGGAGATGCAACAAATCAAGAAGAAAGAATTATAAAAATCTGACAAAGGTCAGCGCAAGATCTTATAAGTTCAGGGGTTATTTCTGCTGGGGAAAGGGTTACAACCATAGTGGAAGAAGCCGTTGGGGAAGGGAGCAGAGTTGTACAACTGGATAAAGAAAAAGAGGGTTGAAAACTAGAAACTTTTATTATTATTGGGGAAACTATAAATATTGAGTTTGAAAACTTCTAATATTGAGTATGGTATTTGAATTTAATTATATACAATCTTAAATTTTGATTACATTAGATGGTTGTGAAAATTAGAAACTTTTATTATTGACTAAACTTTTAATATTGAATTTGAAAACTTCAACTATTGAGTTTGTACTATGCTATTTGAATTTAATTATATGGTGATTAGATGGTGATTATCATGAATTATATGTATGTTTCTTGTTTACTTGCATTGTCATGAATAGTATGTGGACGTAGATGATGAATGATGACAATTGATAATCAATGATAGATGATGATGAAATACGATGATCGATTTAATGTGTATAATCTAAAATTTAGTGCCTGAATATCTTGTGGGACTTTAATTATCTTTAAAATTATGTCGTGGGACTTTAATTGTATCTGTGGGGTTATACTGTCTATGAAAGTAGACTTAAGGTTGATAGGTTAAGAATCTCTGTTGTACTATGATTTTTCAACGTGTTGAGGACTTCAAAGTGTGTTTGGATTTTATGAATGACCTTTATCAGTCTAAAATAAAGATAGCCAAGTCAATGATGCTAAGGTCTAGCAATCTGTCCTGTTATCTAGTTGGTAAAGCTCAATCAAATGCAAGTTACTCTGTCAGTGCTTCAAGCTGACTCAGTCCTAGTTGGTGATGAAAATTCTCTAAAAGTGGTATAAGTGGTAATTGGAAACAGTCTCTTCCAGTACAAGAAGATTCATGGTGTATGGTCAGGTTATCTAAGATGAGCTTTGTAACTTTGTTTGACCTGAGGAGTGCAAAGGGAAAAGTTTAAACAAAAAAAGATCTTAAGAAAACTCGATGGAACCAAGAAGGGCAAATTAATTGATGTTCCCAAACTTGATGCAAATCAAGCAGGAGGGAAGAATTCTGATCAATGTACTTTAATATTAACGGAGGGTGACTCAGCCAAGGCTCTTGTGGTTTGAATCAGGGAAATGTGAATATTGAATTTGGTAGTATTGTGACATGTTTCGACATCACTTTCCAATTTAATTTTTTGTTATTTTAGGTATCCTTATCCTATCAGGTGGCAGGAATATCTATTTTTTGGGAAGCTACCACTCACCAACAAATGGAGAATAAAGAGATAGTAAATAGAAAAAAAATCCTTGGTCTACAGGAAGATAAAATATATTAAAAATAAATAAAATATAATTCTAAGAAATCAAGAAAGAATCATCACTGGTAAGAAATTAAACATAATTGCAAATATGCTAGGATTTAGCTTACCTCATGTATTAGATTGCAGTGAAATCATCAAGGGTAACGTACAGATCTTTGTTTCACATGACATCAGAGATGGAGGGGTGAGTTGCTTGACATCACCCCCGAGAAGTGCCAAAGAACATCTTTAAATATATAGACCAACAATATCTTTAAAGGTCAAGTAAATATAAATATTATGTTGAAGAAGATACCTATTTAAAATTGAAATCATCAACTGTAATGTGCTAGATCTTTGTCTTAAAAATTCAACACAAAAATTGATTAGTAGATAGATGGGTGAGTTGCTCGACGTTGTCAAATTCCCGAGAAGTAAAAGCTTCCTGACGGATGTCAACCCACGCTTTCAAAAATAAAAATTTTGTATTTAACTAAATGTAAATACATACACCTGTAACATTTTTAATTATAACCAGAGTTGAAAAAATGAATAGTAACAAACAATAAGATTAAGGGGAAAAAGATACCTGCTTAAAGTTGAAATCATCACTGCCACTGGTAACAATATAGATCTTTGTTTTAAAAAAATCCAACACGAGAAATGGATTAGTAGATAGATGGGTGAATTGCCTGACATTTTTAGTATATAGACCTGTAACATCTTTAATGATAAAGATAAAAGATAGATAAAGAAGATACCTACTTAAAGTTGAAACAATCCATTATCAGTAGCTTCATCAAAGTCGATGTTGTCTTCTGTAGAATGTGACGAAGAGCCAACTACACTCTCAAGGTTAAGGGGAAAAAGATACTTGCTTAAAGTTGAAATCATCACTGCCATTGGTAATGAGCTAGATCTGTGATTTAAAAGAATCCAACACGTGAAATGGATTAGTAGATAGATGGGTGAATCGCCTGATATTTTTAGTATATAGACCTGTAACATCTTAAATGATAAAGATAAAAGATAGATAAAGAAGATACCTACTTAAAGTTGAAACAATCCATTATCAATAGCTTCATCAAAGTCGATGTTGTCTTCTGTAGAATGTGACGAAGAGCCAATTACACTCTCAAGGTTGGGTATATTTGTACTTGTAGCTGTATTATTTACACCTCTTCTTTCGCAAAGGGAATTCCAAAGGCGCAATTGTTTCTCACAAACGGAAAGGTTTCGAGGAGTATCGTGAAACGTAACACCTCATGCAACTTTCCGCATTTTTATCCAACCTGCTTTCGCTTTGATTTTATAAATGACAATGCACCGAAAACTCTTTCATCCTCCACACTCCCAAAATCATTGTCCGGCATAATTCATATAGTCCGAAATACTCACCGATATCTTCTTGTAAGATAGAACTTTGATAGATTCCTCTCCACACCTTTCTCAGTAATAGCACCACTTTCTTAAGGTTGATCTAAATTCTTATATTGGTTCCTCATTGTTGTTGCAAAATTGGTCGATCAAACTTTAATAAATCGGCATTCAAGATACCTTTGATTTCCGCACTTGAGCTCGACGCCTTAGTAAATTGTTCCATTATTGTACCCATTGATTTATGGAAATGCTTATCGACAAAGTCTCGCACGCCACCTTCTCGTATTCCAAAAATTCGATTCATCACACCCATGGCTTCCAGAAATTTTATCTTTACGTAAACGCTCCTAATTTCCTTCGACGACAAGGTTTCAAATTTTTTAAGCTTTATTCTCGTTTCAACTATCACGTACTCAAACAAATTACGTGTTACAGAACATCTTCTCGCTCCGAACCTGTAATATCTTGACGTCTTTGCAAAATGTGCATAGGTATTTCCTTCCCATTAACAGAGATGCATAGGTGATCGTGAATATTAAATCTCAAATAGGTGTTAGGATTTTTAAGATCTAATAAATCTCTCCAATTTTTAAAAACAGGTGCATCAAAACTATCCTGCGAACAATACAATATATCAAGACTTTGACATACCATTTTCCTCATCCTTATAAAATCCACAATATAGATCAATCTGCCCTGTGCATGCTTCATCAGTGTATTGATCTCCTTTAACATTGGAAGAATACCAAGCAATGTAAGCAAAGTCTCCAAATCAGTTAAGCGGAACAACAGGTCCCTTGCCCTATCAACTTCATGACGGTATTTGTGCATGAAACCAACCAATGAAGGATACTCCTCACGAACTCTGCATGCTGGTTCATACAAAGAGATCCATCTAGTCTCCACATCCTTCAGAAGTTTTTTGCCGTCTGTAATTCCAATTGCAAATTTTTGGAACTCCAGAAAACGTTTTGGGCTGCTTGACATATAGGCATGGAGTTCTCTTATTATGTCTTCTAATTTAGCAACATTTTCATGGTTGCTTACCATTTTATACGCTAAATTCATTCTGTGAGCCATGCAGTGAATCGGTAGCATATATGGGGCCACCGTTGTTTGTAATCTAACACAGAGCCCCGCTCGGTGACCCCGCATGACAGATGCACCATCTCGCCTCCAACGCATACCAACTTCGTAGCAATTTCATAATCACCATACCAAAGAACATCTTTCAAATGAGAAACAACTATTTTGTATAGGTTTTCAAAGATTGCAGCTTTTCAACCATTTTCATAACACCCAATGTATGAGGTGTCCTTATATGATTTTCTAATGTATAGATGTGGATACATACCCATGCGGTGTTGTCGACTGCTGTCACTTCATCAATTGAAACAGAGATAAAGTTTGCTTTTTTTACATTCTCTTTCAAATCTTCCTTCTCTATCATCGAGAGGCATTTTGCCATTTCCCATCCACTACTCTCGCACTAATGAGACCGAGGTACATTCAAAGATTCCGTTAAATTGATACAAAACTTTGAAATCAAGGAAATCTGACATCGCCCTTCCTTTTTTAAGTATTTGAAAAAGAGTAGAGAATTGTATGAATTTTGCATGTAGATTTGTTTCTTTCATCTTACCAATATGTGATGTGATTGTTCCTCCCTTTTCCAACAGATGTCTGTGTTTTTTCTGCTCTGCCTCATATTCCGCTGCGTATCTGACATGCATGCACTCCTTTTCAGTTTTCCACCTATGTGTTTTGATTTTCTGGCCATCCGCCCTCACATACGCTTAAATATTGTTTTCCACAATGTTTTTCTATCAGTGTCCAAATTTTCAGCTTGCATTTTTTTGTTGCTTTCCCAATTTCCACGCATATATTGTACATGTACATTCACATGGGATTTCTTCTTAATTTGATGATTGACAGTTTCAATAAATGGAAATTTAGCCGCCCAATCAAACTTGTATGTCCCGCCAATGGTCCACATATTCTTGTTTGTTTTCAATGCTTTACTTTTTTGAGTCGAATTTTGAGCAATATCGCAATCACCTGGTTTCTCTTTCTTGACCAGAGTTTGATATTGATTTCCTTCTTCCATTTTGCTCATGTTTGATCTCGTGATATCTAGCCGCACTTCTCGGTCGCACCCCAACAGAACAATATCTTCAAGATCTCGGCATATTATCGTAGGTTTCATTTGTTTGACCGTGATACTGCAAGTGCAATGCATGTCCACCTCAATAATGCCTTCCACACAAATCGCAAGATTCTCGATTCTTTTTGGTGGCATCTATATGATTGGTATTTACATTATCTCGTATCCGCAGAGTTTCCAAAATACTTGAAGAGTGATTTCGAGATTTCTTACTTACTTTTAGGTTATTCGTATTCTTTGAGGTGGCACCTTCCATTATTCTGAAAAGAGTCGTAAGGCCAAAGAAAAGAACCAAGAAGCGACTCAGATAGCCTCTCGAGGTCTTGTCGCGCGTGAACTGCCAGATGTCGCGCGTCAATATCGCCTGTGTCGCGCGCCAAGCCTTCATCTGCGCCGCGCAAGCCTTCCTCTCGCTCCAAGCCTGCGCCAAAGCCTTCCTCTCGCCGCGCCAAGCCTTCCTCCGCTGCCGCGCCTTCCTCTCTCGCCGCGCCGCCTTCCTCCTTCTCTCTCCGCGCGCGCATTTGTCGCGCTTCCTCCGCTCGCAAAGGGTATGCGAGTTCCACAGCCTTAGCCCGCTAGTCGGTTTTTATAAGATTTCTTTCAAATGAAGGCGGCACGCCACAATAATGCATTTGTCGCACCGACCACAACAATCACAGATAACAAACGAATACGAATCTCTCGTGCAAAGGGTATGCGAGTTCAAATTTCACAAGATTGGTAATTTGGTAAGCTACTGAGGTATACTACCCTATTAATCAAATAGGTTTTTATAGGAGATGTTTTCAAATGAAGGCGGTTTAATTTTAAAGGTTAGCCCAAAAAAATATACTTTATATTTTAGGCGAAATGTTGGACACCGACCCACTCCGAAATAATTCGCCATTTTTCAAATTTTCCTAAAATGAAATTTATGCCTATACCTGATTCCATCATGCATAGATGAAATAAACTCAATCATACCTAGCTCACTAGTTCCCATGGTACACAATAACAACGAAAATTAAAGAAAGAATACATAATCCATCCAAAAACATCATCAACTATGTAATGGGATTTTTGTGTATCAATACATATATACACAGATATAAATAAGTCTCAAATTATCTCAAAAAATATCATGTATAATATTACATCTTCGACATGTAGGCCAATAGATATATCAAAAATCAAAATGATAATACAATATTAGATATGGATATCAATCATCAACCCACTTTATTTCCTCCTCTCCAAAGATCACCTATCTCCTCCTCCCTACCAATCAAGTGCCCTACTAACCTCTCACTACCATTTTTGGTCCCTTCCTAGCCTCTATCTCCTCCTCCTTCCCTCTACAGACCTAGTCTCTGGGAACTAGTAACCTCACCTGGCCCTATCTTTGAGGCTAAAAACCCCATGTGTTACCCGAGATATGATTCCTAGATATAGTCTACTCATTGGGCTGATCACAGCTTGGTAATCAATGTAGAAGGGAACATCAATACCCAAAGTCACTAAATTAGTCCTAATAGTAGCAAGCCTCATTCAAGGCATCCCTAAACCTCACCATGGATACAATATACGAGGTGCCATTGGCCTCATTACCACATGTGAACTATGCCCTACCAAAAGTGGACCTTGTCTTGGTATAGGAGCCTGTAAAATGGGACCCTATCCTAGTGCTTCAGTGCTGGTACTGTAGCTTCTTGGGAATGTAAAGATTCAACCCGTGCTCTATGTTGTGGAAAATTGGCCTTGTAATTTAGCCACCTATTCCTATTAGGTGACTACCTACCCTCCATCCCCATCTCTACCCTATGCGGGATCCTATTCCCGTGCTACCAGGGATTGCGGGGTCATCACCTATGCCTATAAGATAGTCACCTATGCCTATGACCTGTCACCGTCCCCGCAACCCCGTAATCTATGCCCGTAGGGAAACCACCTTCCCCGGTAATGTATCTCTCGAACTATGACAATTGCTAAATTAGGATTCCTTGGCCTCATCGGTGCTACTTGTAGCTATACCACCCACCATAACTCGTATGTATCGGTGACACCCTTATCATCAATCCATCGATATCACACCTACTCCTCCTATCCCGTGGGATCAATCAGACATAGTAAAGACATGGGTCTCTCCACGTCATCTCTATGGTACTATGGGAAAGGTGGGGGCAAGTCCCGCCTCATTCCAAACAACCATCCGACAATATCCATGGGTATCATCTCATTCTCACCGACACGCCACTCCTATATCCATCTCAATAATTGAATCCCCTCTAACTCCTCATCCATGCCTCTATGATGGATAACAAACATATAGCCACCTCATGATATCCAATGATGATAGGGCCCTCTAATAGCCACCTGTAGTATGTAACATCATATGTTTCCTGCCACTCTCGGCTATGCCCTCACCGGTACCCATCTCCTGAAATGCACTCTATACAAACCACTCCCAAACCATTCATGTCGGTAACTCAACTAGATGCACACACATAATGTGCTCATACACCCAAGAATGTAAGAAGTATATACATCACACACCAAATCTCCTATACCTACCATAGGCCCATAGCTCCCTATATATTTGGACTAGAAAAGCTAGTGGCCAAGCAACACATATCCATTTGACCCACACTATGCCCAATTTGCCTAAAAATGTTGTTTTCTAACTTTTACCCTTCCCAAGACCTATTAAAAATCACCCACAAGCCTACATTAGCTACACATTTCCCGAATTGGGATTTAGGACATGTTATTTACCTATACCTCAGCCTTACCTATGCCCCGACCTATAAACCCTATCTTGAACCTCGCTCTATGACATTTAGTTTCATGTATTCAATATAACTTGTGATGATGATACTCGTGTGCTTTAGTCTAATGACCTTACCTTGTCTAATGTTGTGATGTTTATCCCCACCAAACCTTTTATTCCCTTGAACAAAACCTACTACCCATTCCTACACCTTTTCTAGTTGTGATTTAGGACCAAATCCTATACCTTGATACCTGAACCACTTCAACCTTGTTTAGATAAAGCTATCGACCTTTGATGAAGTAGAGTTTGTAATCTCTTTAACATGGTACCTTATCACAATCTATATATGTGCGTGAATTTTATTTTCATTACCTATTACCCAATCCGACCATTACCCTTACCTACAACCCATCCACCCTTGTTTTTATTAACAACCTATTTATCAAACCATTCATTGGCTCCATTTCCTACCTCATCAATTCCGGGTTTGAGGGGGATCACTTTCATCCATACTTGGGGCAACCTAACCCTCACTCATACCTGGAGCACCAAATTCCTATTTTTGTCAGCGTCACTTATCAATACAAGCTACATGATAAAAAGGGGAAAATGTAGACACCAAATTTGGGTCACACTCCCTTGGTCCCCTTCAATCAATTAACGTAACACATTTAACTAATCATGACCCCTTCATCCCATATTAATATTCATCCTCACATTATTAATTAATTTAATTATTTTAATTAAGTTAATTTCATCCTCACACCTCTACCTCATCATTATACCTCACCCTAAACCCATTTGAGGGGCATTTAACTCACAATGACCAAGTCATCACCCTTAAGTACTTGAGTCATAACTCCCAAAGGTGTTGAGTCACTACTTGACTTAACTAACTAAGAATTATTCCTAAACCTAATTGGACCTCTCCTAAGTTCTTCCCTGCCTTCTCTCATGTGAAATCCACTTTCCTAAGAAGACTTAATGAGGAAATCACGCCAAATCTGGGAAGATTTGCCTATTTTTTCTAAACCTAGACTTATCCACCTTAACCGACGTTTTTATCCCTTGGTGACATCGGTTACCTAAATGCCATCGGTCACCTTATATACAATTTGACAACTCTTTATAGAGGTTTTTCATTACAATATTAATTTACATTTGAAAGTGGATTGAAAGCCTTTTAGGAAGCATCACTCTTCTTGGATATAAAATTTTCTAGGTAGTCCACTAACCTATATTATTAATGTTATTTGGTGGTCTTATTATGTTTCTTATAGAGGTATTTCCTCTTAGCCAAAGAGAATATCACACAATCAACTTGTATCAAAGTATACAATGCACGCATTCTACCTTCCACCATCACATCACGGTATTCATCAACCATTTTACCTTCTATCTTTTTTTTTCCTGAAAGCGTAAAACTTATTGGTGAAACACTTGTATTATCGATAACATCTTGATTTAATGCACATAAATGTTTATCTCTAAAGAACATGAGAGTTGTGTCCTGGTTGGTCTTCCGAGCTCCTTCAAAACTAGAATTGGGTGCCTCTACTAATGACTCCGTTGATTGTAAGAAATCAAAATCTTAAAAGCTTGAACATGCAATGCCCTTCCAAAATAAGTTGATTGTGTGGTTACTTGCAAGGAAAACACCATTCTATTTCCTAAATCACATTATTTTACACCGAAACCAACACTTAACTAGAGCTAACAACAAGAGGTGGTTAAGGAGGAGAAACTCATTACAAGTGGAAGATAGGATTTTTGAGCTAGCCACCTATTATTCTACTGATTTTTCTCAGTAACTATAATTTGGTTATTTATTCTTGTATGGATGATAACCTTGATTGAATCCCTAGTTTAAAGACTACCCCGATTGGAATAATTTATGTAGGACAAGGCTTGCTATTTCTCCAAAGATATTACTTTATTAGAAAAAGTTCTAATCAAGGATTTCATGTCCTTGTCCTCATTTCGTTGTGTAGGAGAATCGAATGTGGAGGCGGTGGGTTGGGAATTATGCTCGAGAATAGGAGAAATAATAGGATGGGTACCTTGGGGTAATTCAGGGTATAAGGGAATACATGGCCTAGGAACTAATTTGACAACTTGAATTAAATAATTTTCATCCCTAATGGATATTGCATAAGCATTAGGAAATGTTGTGACACCCATAAAATGAATCATGACAACAATATTAGAATTTAATGCTCTTAGAAAGTAAATAAATGCACCTTCTACAGTTGATCTTACTAGGAAAAGAATTATGCCCTAGGTCTTTTGAAATCTAAAGCTGAATTCTTCCATGAGCTCATTAGGAGCTCTATTGATGGTTGTCAACTACTCAAGAAATGAAATATTGTATCCTTTGCTCCAAACTTATTACAAAGGGTTGTTCCTAGCTGATTCCAATTTTGAATTGATACCACTATTAGAATCCTAAACCATTACAAAGCTCTTCCCTTGAGTGAAGACGCTAAAATACTGATAGCCACATCTTGTTCAAAAATTTGATGGATAACACTGACATTTGAAATGTCATGGATACGGTCTACTAGAGTGGTTTGATTCTCCCAGTCCAAGAAAGGGATGCTCTTAAATGTATATGCTAGAATGGGATTGTTGGCATTAAGAGAAAGAGGACTGTTGCTATTAAAATTAACAAATGGTTGATTCTGTTGTGATGCCATTTCAATAGGTTTGAGAACTCTAGTTGAAAGTAAGAAGAGCTTACCATGGTGTGGATAGAGTCATGTTTAGTGGTGAAGGTGACCTTTGAACTTCTCTTCTTCTTCCCTTTGGTGATAATTGCAGATACTCAAAATCTCCTTCTTCTGTAGTTTAATATCTTGTCTCAATTCTTCTCATGAACCTGAATACTAGCACTAATGAAACCAATTGATTTGAATAAAGGATTTTCCAGATGTGTAGAATAAGCCTCTAAAGGCTGGAAATTACTGAGTTACACACCAAAAATCATCAATAATGAGACTAAATATTTCATTCTTCCACCGGTGTGCCAAAAATATTGGAGCTCAAATATGCAACCGTCCCAAATCAAATTGACATGGGGCTTGAGACAACATGGGACTATCTCCAAGTTGTGGGAATTAAACTAAAATAGACCTCCTGGAGAAGGAAAACTTTCTCTACCAACTCCTAACACTAAAAATACTCCTAAAAGGGAAATTCAACTACCTAACACTAACCTAAAATGCCAAGGTACAAGGAGAGAGGGAGATGCATGAAATTGAAATCTTAAACTAAGGGAGGTGATAACACCAAGAACAAGGTTGGAGATATTCCTAGTGAGTGAAAATAGGAATAAAACATGGTAGGAGATGGAAGAAAGAAGTTCCACAGTCCAAAACAACATTTAAATCCCTATCTTCATGGAGAAAAAAAAATTTGAGTCCTTTAAGGAGAAAAAAAGTATACATAATATATCTATAGATTTAAAGAAAGGAAAGAAACACAATACAACACAAACTAGAGAAAAAAAATATGCAAAACATGTATTTTAGTGCTCAAAAGGATGCACAATCCATTACATAATAGGCATAAGGAAAGAATCCTTTGCACAATGCTCAATTTTGAGGCATGTAACTCACAAAAGCTCTGGAATTTTTGTGACGAGTTCCCTTGCATTTTTAAAAATCCCCCAAAAATGAGGGGGCTTTACATATATATAGAAAATTTAACTCACCTATCATGTATTAATTCCCTCACAGGTAGTTGAGCTACCCAATTTTGTAACCATTAATTCCCATTTCATAGCTTGATGTTCTTATGATTTTCTTTGCATGCATGTTTTTCCCTGGATGGTAGCATTTATTTTTCAATTAATTGATTACATAAAAACTTTGATGTCATTTGGAAGCAAGTTCTCTCTTATCGATCAGTTGCATTCATTTACCTTTTCTCTTGCTATCATCTAGTAGCACATACATTCCCGCAATCAACCACCTTTGACATGACCCAAACACTTCATTTTTTCTGCTCTGCACCCAGAAGCGCATATTATGCTTTACCATCGGTAGCATTCGTACAACCTTCCACCTGTTCCCCATGCTTGAACACTCCTCCATTTCCTCCTTCATGCTACTGGATGGTAGCATTTAATATTCTATATATGCTTCACACTTCCACCTCTATGACCCCACCACTGGTCCCTCGCCATCTGTTTGATAGCACTTAAAATGCTACTCGAGCGGTAGCATCCGTACATGTTTTCCATTGATAACATTATAATTTCTACCGATGGATCAATATTTTCACATGAACTAAAAACTTAGACCATTTTGTTCCTCCATCTTGTTGTAGATAGAATTTTTATGTGAAAATTGATAGTCATCTCGCACGTCACATGGTTAAGTCTATATTATTTAAGTTGTCAAACTTTGTAAGGGTGAAAAATTTGGACAACACAAGGTATGAACTCAAAATTTTACATTCATAGCTAGATACAAAATGTATGAGTCTAGGGGAAGCATTGAATGTGTTTGATAGGTTGTGTCTAGATCTCTAGGGCTATGCAAAGTTGGCATATAAATCACCGAAAGGTTGGTTGAAGGATATCTATTTTTATGATGATTTGAAGTCCAAATTGGTAAGAGAAAATAAATTTTTGTGCCTTGTTAAGACAAGTATGTCCAAGAATGAAGGTAAGGATAATACTTTATTTTGTACATCATTTTTTATATGTTTATGGATAGTATGCTTCAATTACGATCTGGTATAATGGTCTCTTAAGGGAAGTAACAAATCTTGGAGGAAACATGGTGATTTGTGCATGAAATTAGACCTAAAGAGAGATGTAATGGGTAAATGAAGACAAAATGAAAGAGTACATGTTTAGGGGGATATTTTTATTTTTCTCTTATCATGTCCAGAGGATCCTTTTATATTATTGTTGGAGTCAAAGGAGAGAGAATTCAGTCCCAAGGGGATTTTCTTGGTCAATTAAGTTAATTTTGAGCATTGTTCTCATTGTTTATGGTCTTGTGTTGTCATTTCTCATGTCTAGGAGTTAGTGTAGCATTTTTCATATATGGAAAAGGGGGAGAGGCATTAAAAAAATGGAATTGAGGTCATGTAGGTGTTGGTCTTATTGGTTACCATCAATGTTTCTAAATGATGGTTACCATCAACAAACAAAGGGGGAGATTATTGGCCATTATGTGGTTTTTTTGTCATTGATGTCAACACAATTTTTTGAAAATGATGTTATGGTGTCATGTGAGTCCTCATATGATGTTATTCAGATGTCAAACATGAAGATTGAGTGCTTTATTAAGTTGTTATAATATCCTAGTGCTTGGTTGAGTATGTAGAATCATGGTTTGAGTCATTAAAGTTAGTTTGATGTTTTCATGAGGTAATTAATGGTCCATGAGGTATGTGTTAGGTGTATATTAATATCGTATGAGGTCATCATGGGTTGTCAACATTGAGTTAGGTCATTCGAGGCTTGTTTCTAGCCCTGAACATGCATAATGAGGTAGAGATGTGATTTTGGACCAAATCAGTCTTGTTGGAGTATTATTTCAGCTTGGAAGTAGTATATCTAAGGTTTATTTTTGTTTCAGGCCAATATTCGGTGATTTAGTGCAATGATGAGGTCCTTTGGAAAGCTAGAAGTGAGAAACAAATAGTTTGACATAGGAAAGTCACTATGGCTAGAGATTTTGAGATGTATCTAGGATATATGGTGAGTATTAAAATTTAAAAATGTTTTATATGGTGCTTCATGTCAAATTTCAGGTCATTCTGAATAATATTTTTCAAGATATGTAAGTTTTGGTGAAACCGGTAAGTAACAATGTGTTTTAAAGACAAAGTTGGACCTTCTGATGCTCGTTGTGAATTGTGTGATTTGCATGGGGACTTGAGATATTTGGGATATATTTTTAAGTAAGTTATTAATTTTTAAATAAATAATTAGGTTGTTTGATTATCACATTTTTTTGAACGATTGTTAAGATAAAGTGGTTTGAAACCCTGGTTAAACCCTACTAGAGAAACTTGTAGAAATGTTAGTATATCAAAATAATTTTGATTGGTTAATAAAAATTTATGATTTTATGTTTTATAGGACTCTTCCATATTTCGAGAAAGGTATGTTATAGTATGTGGTCACATGTGGGCCCCACTTGAAAAATGCTAGTTTTTGAAGAGTTTTAGTTTGGGAAAGGGTCATCCAAAGGAGATGCAAAATAAATTGCTATTGTGTGATTTATGTGAGTTTTTATTGATGTAAAAATTTATTTAAAATGATTATAATTTAGTTGCATTATCAAGTGTTCCCTATTTAGGTTGATTGGTCAAATGGTAGTTTTGGGGGCAAAAAACAATCCTCGAATAAGATGAGGATAACAGAGCTAAAGGTAGACTTAGGAGGTAATGCGAGGTTTCATTAGAAGTATAATTCAGATATATTTCCATTTATATAAATATTTCTTCATGATGATGACATTTTCTATGCTTTTAGGTCAGTTTATGGACAAGAATATCTCTAACTATCCAAGAAAGAACCGTATTTTTTGAAGTATTGAGTTGTTTGAGGAATGAGATGGATGATTTGAAGCTTGATATCACCTAGAAAGTGAAGTGGGGTGAATTTTGAACCTATTAAATTCATTTTGAGGTCTTGTAAATGATATAAAGTATGTTTATCATTGCGTTTGGAAAATAGGTTTTTGGGAAGTTGATTTGGGGAAGATAAAAGTTGTTGTGGTTTTAACCAATGGATGTTTCATGATCTATAACCTGATTATATTTTTTTATAGGTATTTAAATTTACATAGAGTGGTAAAACTCCATAGTTGAGTTCATATTTATGTTTATTAAGGCCCAAAGTCGATTTAGGGTGCTTAAGCAAGTGTTTATTGAAGGCATTTAGTCATGAGCCCATTAAACAAAATAATTTGATTGTTTCATGTAAATTAAGAACATGGAAAAATTTTAAATGTTATTTTAAACATGTGTGATGAAATTAAGTCTTGAATAAAAATGGTTTTTCTATAAGGATATTTTGGCATTCCAATGGTAGGGTTTTGAGGCACTTTGGTTCATGAAATGTGGTTTTTGGCTAGGATGACCTATTTGGGTCTTATGTGACCATTGAAATGATGTTATTTTAATTTAATAAATTTACATGGGTCAAATTTATCATGAGGGACTGACTTCCTTTGTGTTGGAAAGAAGAAAATCATATAAAAGTGAAGTTTAAGCTCATTTGGTGAGCTAGTCTTGCATGGGTGAGAAGTGTGATCCATAAGTGAGTGAATAATAGGTATGAGGAAAGGTTTTGAAATATGATCATATGTTTTATAGGTTAAATAATGTTTTAAGACATTTGTGAAAGTGTTTAGAGATAGGACAATTCTAATAAGACCTAGAGAGAGCAAGTTGAAGAAGGTGTGCTTGAGAGAGAGTTTGAAGGAATTTGGAGCTGAAATTTGGGATCACTATCAGCTGTGGTATCAACATATTTTCAGTGATCATACTTATGAAAATATATTATGATGAGTCATATTCATAGGAGTCTCTTTATTTTGAGTCATATCAATAAGGGTTTAGGGGTTGGTGCTCCTTGTGGGGTTGGTGCCTCACTAAATAAATATCTTGTGATGTGTAATATTCACTTGAGTCCTTTGTTGTGCATAATATAAGAAAATTTTTAGGGGTTGGTGCTCCTTGTGGGGTTGGTGCCTCACTAAAAAAATCTTGTAAGATGTGTAATATTATTGCAAGTCCTTTCTTTGAGTAATATAAACAATGGTTTCAATGGGTTTTCTTCCCCTTGAGGGTTTCCCACATATATCTGGTGTCTTGTGTTCTCTCTCTTGATTATTACACATGTGATTGTTTATTACACACATAATAATTTTACATGGTTTATGGATATTGAATGGTTAAGTTGAATGATGAATCTAAGCAATGGAAATTGAAGTTGTAATTATTATATGACTGATTCACCCCCTCTTAGTCACTGTGATTCCAAAATATTCATCATCTATCCACATGCATCTACTATATATATGTTATTAGTCGTAATAACACTTTAAATAATAAAATGTCGACACCTTAAAATACCCAATACACATTACAATGTCAAAAATAATTTTTGTTCCCCATTACAATCATACCCCATTCCTATCACTCTTATTATTCATCCCAATATCATTAGTAAATAATTTTATTAAAAAATAATTTGTCTAGGTTCCCCATTTAATTTTCACCAACACTACAGGACAAATGAATCATGAACATAAAATTTCATTCATTCATTCATCAAAATATTTTACACCCTTCTTGGTTATGCAAGATTGACACATTCACAAAGCTGGAGAGAGAGAGAGAAACATATGAAAAGGGAATAAAAGGGAATAGAGGAAATGTTATCTTTGCTTGTTTTTTGTAGTGCACTAGCTATCTACTCATGACTCACAAATTGACAACCCTTTGAAATGAGGGAGTCATACAATATATAGTTTTTCAAATGACTCTTTTCCTACCCCCACATGAATTTTCACTAACCTTTACAACATGTGACCTTTCATGTTCCTAGGAAAGAAATTGAGTCCTTTTTTATTAATTGAGGAAACTCATTACAAAGTATAACTATAGATCACATTTTAATGAATAAGACAAAAAGTGAAAAGTAAACCCCCTAATGAAGAAATAGAACATGAGAGAGAGAGGAGAGGGGGGTGGAAAGAGAAGAGAGGAGATAAATACTCTAAAGAAGATGATGCATTTTTTGATGAAGATTCACTTTGATATGACTCTTGAGAGTGCTTATGGAAATATCTTGATTCCCTTGAAATCCTTTTGAAATGAGCCACCATGTGGAGTAACCTTCTCTTTGAGGAATGTGTACAAAACTTAGAGCTTTGAGCCAATTCTCGAGGTGGCATTGATACTTTTGCATTTTGTGAACCATGCTTGATGCTCTTTTGTGGTGTTTGAGATAACAACTCTAATCTCTACAAAGATTTCATAATGTGTCTTCATTGAAAGGATAATGGGTCTCCCACCTCCTTCTTAACCAACTCTTCAAATGGTTTCACATGAGATCATTCACTGAAGTGTTTTCATTCACCATGGGTACCCCAAGTTTCTATACTTCCACATTGATATCTTCCTACATTTTTGAAGTGTGCTCATCATCGTATGATTCCAATTCATTAAGAGCATGATTTAGCATCTCATATCGAGAAACAAGAGTTCTGGACCAAATTTGAGACAGGTCTTCGATGCAGAGATTGAACACATTTCTTCCCACCAATACAAAAGAGTTGATTTTTCCCATTTCAGTCACTAGTGGAAACACCTGATCCCAATTTTTTCTCTTTTTTAATTTCATCCCTGATCATATTTACCTTTGTGGTAGTTGGAAATCATGTATTCAAACAATGAAAGAATTTTTGAAAGCAAGGTCCTACCTTTTCAAGAATTTTTCTCACCCACTTTGTCATTGGCCATGCCTTGCCTTGCATTGTGAAGCCTTGCACCCTCCTGATGGATTCTAGATCAATGCTACTAATGGGAGTGAATTATTCATATAGGAGAGATGGGGATGAAATTTGGATCCATGAAGGATTTGAACATATGAAGAGAGAGTTCTTACATGATCTTCCAGTTGTTCAATCTTCTCCTTATACTCCTCATTTCTTGCAAGAAGGTGAGTGGAAGATTATTTGAATAGATGGGCATCTCCTTCATGTGTTGTTTCCCCAAAGGAATGGTGCTCATTTCATAGTTAGATGGGGTCATCTCACCAATAGGATTGACTACCTTTGGCCAAGATACTTCCACATACTGATTCCCTGAAGCACCACTAAAGAAGTGGGAAGTAATTTGAGCTTTCTTACCTTTCTTTGTTTTCACCATCATTGAAATGGCTTGAAAATATGGCACCACTACTTTTAAATGGTGTGAGTCTCTCCTCCAATCATCTCTTGTACCCATGGGAATATTTTAGTTGTTTTAGGCTCAATATTGGGCATGATTTTTGTTTCCTGCTTTGAGTGAGAGGTACATCTTGCATATTGGTTGAGTTGGTACAATTGCAGAGGAGAGAACTTGAGAGACCATGAGGGATCGATGGATGAGATGGATCAATTTCTCCCTATCCAAACCTTCTATAGATCTTGGATTTCTCTTTTATTTCTTGTGCAACCTCCTGTAGTGGGGGACCTCAGATTCCATTGACTTTTCTTTTCATGAGCCTCTCAGTGAGAAGAGCTTGAAGTCTTCTCATGGTTTCCTTTGAAGTGGAGAGGTGAGATGCCTATCTTCTGAGAGTCTGGATACCTCCTAATTCAATGAGTGCAACCTATCTTCTTCTTGAACCATTCCTTGGATCTCTGGATTACCACCTCAGTTCATTCATTTATATCTCTTGATTCTCGAATGCTCCATGAGACCTATGGGAGAGGTGAGACCTTCACCGCTTAATACTCAGGATCATACAATTTAGTTCCATCATCTTCAACTCCATCCTCAAACCAATAAAATTTGAAATTTCTCATCTATCCAATAATCATCATTCTCATGTGATCATGCTCCCTAACCTCAAAATCATCTGATAAATTCACCCAATAATCCTTGATTTTTGGAACATGGTGCAAATCAGGAAGATGGAAGGTTTCAGGTTTCTCAATGTCAAAATCCACCCTTGGTGTGTATGAGTAGAGGTTCAAAGGAGTGAATGAAGCTTCCAAGTTTGAGGCATCATTGGAATTCTTACAAGAGAAGATTCCAAGAAAGATAGGAAATGACACAATTTTCTTCTTGTGATTCTTGAGTTTTCCATTGATGTGAGCAAGTTACTCTACATAACTCAACATCATGATCTTATCATTGAGGTACCTTGGGAGCTTACATAGAGTGAGATAAAACCATGATACTCTAATGTATGAGAATGTTGAGAACTGAGTGAAAAAGGACCCATACCTCTTGATCAAAGTGGTAGCTTGAGAAGACAGTCTTGACTCAGGATTACCCTCCAACAATCATATGAAAAACATAGTGAATGCATCATTCACTCTTGAGAAATGGTGGTTTCTCTCCTTGAGGGTCAGTTACAGTGATACCTTTCATAGGTGGGGGCCTTTTGAGAGATGTTTTAAGTGAGGTTCAGGCCTCTAAATGGTCTTGTACTCAAGAGCATAGACCAAGTAGGATGTCATCGAGAACTTCTTGGTAACCTACAACTAAAGAAATTGTTGATGAATGTTTTCATTGATTATATTTCCTCATCAATCATTTTTTTCCTTTGATGATGAATAAGGATGAACTATTCCATCCAATCTTGAAAATATTTTTGTGGCCTCTTCTCCCATTACCTACTCAATAGGATGATTGCATCTAAATATCCTTGTGAAACTCACTTCTGGATAGAGCTTTTGCATGTGAGATGGCTTCCTCCTTATTTCAACCATGACCCCAATGCAAGACCTTGAGATAGGATTTTATTTTTGACCATTCACCCTTGATGTAAATTCCTTCATGATGATGACCATGTTGTTTCATTGTCGAGATTTACATACAATTGTGAAATTCCTTTGGAGTGAGCATTGCAAGTATTGAGTTGTCATCTACCCTTATGATTCTTGATTCTAGATCATAGTGATGAGAACATACTAGTACTAATTCCATACTCTGAATAGACATGGTATGACCACCTGCAACATACAATCCACTCGTGAAAACCTTGTCTTCCACTGGTTCCCTGGGACCTCCGAGCATTCGGTTCTTCAGATCTTCTAAGTCCATATGAGAAACATCATTGTCACCCACTCCTATATATTTTGATACTAGGGATGAAATAGGATCTAGACCAAAAATTTAACTTCATATTTATAAAAATCAATAAGATGAGAGAAAATGAATAAGATAGAAACTTTTCAAAACTGAATCAAAACTTTCTATTTTTAAATTAGTAGGGTTCATGAGCTTATTTTTTTGGAAAAAGTTTTTTTCTCAAATTCAATTTTCTGAAGCCCCTAACATGCTAATAATACTTTCATTGATATTTATTTATTTTTTTTTTAAATTTTCTATTTTTGAAAGTTTCTTTTTTTTTTTTTTTTCTTTTTTGGGAAAAAGTTCATGTTTTGGCCTAGTTTGTCATCTTCATTATTTTTCAATGCTCTGATATGAGAGAACTTACTATTTTTGGTAATTTTTATTTTTAGTAAGTTAAGGCACCAAATACTTACTATTTTTATAATTCACTTATCCATGTCCATTTTTGCAATGAAAATTTCTTCATTAGATTCGATCATCTCTCTCCGGATCTCGTGCTCCAAATTTCACCATGATCCATCTTGCTAAATGCTTGGAAATTGAAAAATCAGCTTCTAGGGAAAAATTAGGGTTTATGACATAAAAAAATTAGGGCATCATTCATCTTATATAATTAAATCTTCTTATTGAAGGTGCTTAGAATGAGGAACTATTGAGAAAATTTAAATGGAAATCACTTACTTTTGAGAGAGTTATGAATTTTTTCTTTTTTCATGGTTTTTACATTCATGGCTGCCTAGAAGAATTTTAGCATCATGCATAGTAAATTTTCAGGTATTTAGAGGTTTAAATCAGAAAAATGGAGTCTTGGGTTGAACTAGAGGAATAAATGAGGTAGAAAGTAGCTTATTTTAAGTTTCTAATTCATTCGAGTGTTTTTGATTTTCATTAATGGAGTAGAAGAAGTAATTGATTTTTTAAAAACTAGGGTTTTTACTTCTTTTCTTGGGGTGAATTTTTGTGTCCCTATTTTAACCTTAGGAATGGGGAAAATGGGTGCAGAAAAAATTCACTCATATAGTCTTTCCACTTATCACTTTTAGATTACACATTAGGGAAATGGAGAAAACAACCCTTTAAACCTAGGAGTTGAGACTGGGTCATATGGAAAACCTTGAGAGGGAATAGAGTGGGGAATTTTTTTCCCTCTTTATCCCCTTGGGAATGGGGACAAGAGGGACATAAAATTTTCCCTCACCAAATGAGTTCAAGTGGTGGCATGAGATGTGATGAGGAGGAGATGGGGAAAAGCTACCTTTAACACTCGAGGGGCTTGAAAATTGGTCACATTGAAAACTGAGAGAGGTGTAGAGAGGGAATTTTTGTGTCCCATCTATCCCCTTAGGAAAGGGTAAAATAGGTATAATAAAATTCCCCTCACCCTATGTTTTCCAAGTGTCACCTTCACATTGTGAGATGGGAGGAATGAGATAGGCCAGATAAGCCCTCTAGAGTGTTTGTCTTGGTCATGTGAAGAACCTAGGAGGAAGGGTTGAGGAGGGGAAAATTTTTATCCCCTTATAGCCTTTGGAATGGGAAAATAGGGACACAAAAATGTGCCCCTCACCAGGTGATAAGTGTCCTCACCCAAAAATGGCTAAGTATGAGAAATGTACCTCGCGAGAGAGAAGACTTGAGACATGATTATCGGAGCTCTAGGAGTATTTTTTGATGAATTATTATATGATTTTGAATCAAAATATAATTAAAAGAACAATGGGATAGGGGTATCATACTCAATTATTATTGAATCATCAAATTTTTCCCCTTTTTCTTCTAGATAGGGTGTGTTTTCCAAAACTAAGCTTCCATGAGAAGCAATCAAGTGTTGTGAAATATTTTATGATTCCATCATGTAGAGGGTTCTTTAATATTTATAATGAATATTTTTTTCTTTCCAATTCATTATTTTGACACGAGGGGTTTGGGTGTCATGGTTCGATTAAATTTTTGTCCTTGTAAAATACATGAAAACAACCCAATAATAATATTTGGTTCCATATTACACTCATACCCCATTCTTATCACTCTTATTATTCATCCCTTATCACATTAACTAATTTTATTATCTAATTTCATATTAAAATAATTAAATATATCCTACACATATCCATTTCCACCTCACCTCTTCTCCACTTTTAGTTCACTAATTAACATCTTAAGTTAACTAGATAAAAATAAACCAATTGAAGATAAAATCATTAAATATATGAAAGAAGACATTTTTAGATTAAATCTAATCATGCATTTGAGTTAACTAAACATGTCCCATAAAGCATGACATTCAAAAATTAAAGCAAATCTCCCAAAGCTAAAAATCACGCTACTATTTTGGGTTAATAAAACAAAAGAAATGAATGTAATATTTTAATGTAAAATCTAAAAATATTCAAAATAGATGCCACCTTTTCCAAATCAATGATAAATCACTCAATAAAGCTCAAAAAGTAGTTCACGTTATCAATCAAGTTGGAAACTCAAACAAATCTCTCTAATCATACTCTATTTAGCTTTATATAAGATAAATCAATCACAAAAATTAAGTATGTAATGTAGTGATGAGGTACTAATATGGTTTGGGCCTTGCAGTGATGAGCATTGAGCATGATCATGGATATAATGGTAAATATGTTAATGCACACCATGCCTCCATATGTTTTTTAGGAGGGATCTTGGAGATATTTTATCACATCGTCGGGGAGTATGCTCACTTATTTGATCATATAGAAGTGGAAGCAACCACATGTATAGTTATATAATAAGAGAAAGATGAAACTAGGTTATAACTAACATGGGTGAGAGAGGTCAGCTTGAGTATATGTCCTAATAAAAAGCATGTTTGAGAGATTCGTGGAGCTCTAGGGCCAATATACGAGATATATTGTCTAAGAAATCATCACTACAAAATTATTTAGAGGAGTATTGGTCTTTAGAATAGAGGTGGAGATCTAGTGGCAAGGATTTGAGTTATAGATCTCCTATAATGGCCTCCACTAGTAGTGATGAGGATGTATGATATGTATGATTATATACAAGGAAAAATAAAATAAATGGATAAAAATACAATGAAAAATAAATGCAATTCTTCCTTTGAGTTATCTTACAACCTCAAATGAAATAGCTGAAGTGTGCAATGGAGTACCACACTTGTTGGATGTATTTAGATTATTTTTGGGGATTATCCAAACTTTATTCCAAATGGAAGAAGGATGTTATGAACAATGAATGATCAAATGAACAATGTTTCGGTATAAATTCTAGTAGAAATTTAGCATATTATTGTTGCAAATGCTTAAAGCTTGCAAGGAATGAATCGTGAAGGATTGGGACTCATATTTATACTTGAAGGAGAGGCCATGTATTATGGATCAAGGTTTGAATGAGTTATAGGTAAATGAATGCATTTTCCTAAATTAGCAAGTTTATTTGGTCTATGTAGTTGGATGGTTTGAATATTCATTTAAGGGGAAATGAATATTTAGTTGGATTTTGATTTTATTCAAAAAGGTGGTTGTACATGAATATTTTTCTTCCACCTTTGTAGGGTTATAGAACTTGAGTGGAGTGAGCTAGTTCAACTTGAGTGAGTTGGATGGTGAAGTGGAGATGAGTGGATAATTAGCTATTTATTTATTTAAATAGATAATTAAATTAGCCAAGGGGTGTGAGTGTATGATTTAAGCATGATAAAATTAATTAAATTAATTCTAAAGGGATGTGGGTGAATTCTAATGGAATGTGAGAGGGTAATAATCTAGAATGAATTTTATAATTAATTTAGCACATTGTGCAGGTAATAGGGAGGACTAAGAATATGTATGTATTTTTAGGTGCTTACATTTCCCCTTTTTAGAGTGTTATTATGAAGTAATAACATTTTAAAGATAGTAGACACATGTAAATCATTTAAATACATGAACAAATGATAGGTAAATGTGGTGGGCCTACTTGATATGCCTCAATGAAGCATTTGGATTCCCTAGAGAGTATGGATGCTAAGATATTTCCCCCTCAAGCAGATGGGTGACACAAAAAGTGGTGAACAAGGGGTTAATAGGAAGAAGGAGAAGGCATCTGATTTGAGAATGATTAGTAGGATAATGGGAGGGATTTTTCTCATAGCTTGAGCTTCCATTAAGATATTTAATTTTAGAGAAACTTTATTTTTTGTTGCAAAAAGAGAGTTGTCACCAGGATTATGAAAGAATCGTGACGTTTAACCCATTATGTGTGTAAACAAACACACACAAAGAAAACAAAAGATAAAAACATAAAATAAATCCAATATACACATTAAATATATATACCATGGTTATAAAAGAATCAAGGTGATAAAAAATACTTGTAATTGGTCCAAGGAAAACAAAAGATAAAAAGTAAAACAAACCCAATATACATAGTAAAAGTATACACCATGGTTATAAATGAACCAAGATGATAATGAAATATGTGTAATTGGTCAAGAAATAATGACAATAATGCAACACAACTGTAAATAAAGATAATTGGCTATGAAAGTAATGTGCTCCATAGTGATGTTTGAGTAGATTTAGATGCCCCCAAGCAAGGATTCATGCAAGGGGATTAGATTAGATTGAAAGAGTGGGGTCAAGTGAAACTCTTTGTTAGATTTTCATTGAAGATTACTATGAGATTTGTATGGGTCATTCCCCAAGAAAGGATGCATGCAAGAAAAAAATGAGATCTGAGGTTTCCCCAAGTGAGGATACATACAAGAGATATGATTGAATTGACTTGCCTCCAAATATGGATACATGCAAGGGGTAAGATGATTTGTATTTGATAGTTGTAGGATAGTTAGAATGATCACTAGGATAGGATTTAAAAGTTTGATTTCATTGAGTTGTGTTTATTGATTTTGATGTTTTTTTGTAAATTTTTAGGATTTTTGATTATTTGAATGTTTTTAGATTTTGATTATTTGATTTTTTTGAGTTTTGTGATTTTTGAATGTTTTTGAATTTTGCGTTTTGTGAATGTTTTCTATTTTTTGAGATTTTAAAAATGTTTTTGTAATATTTTGACTTGGTAAAGAGTGCACTTTTCAAACTCATGTGAAAATGATTTTAAATATTTCATTCCATTAATAATGGATTGTAGATGATAGAGTGATGAGATATCTAACTCCACTCTTTACCCCATGCAACTAGTAAGATTAAATGTCTCACTACCGAGAGCCAAAAAGATGGGAGACAAGTGAGATAGTGATATGCGAATGAAGATGATGGAAGAAAAGACACAAGGTGTAATAATGGTCCATTTGGGAAAGTGTAACTCATCTCCAGTCAAGATTACCTGACCAATTCCAAGATGATGTCACTTTATAGGTTTTGACTAGACTTAGATTCATTGGTGGCCTAATGATTAATAAGATCTTCTTTAAAGGATTTGTTATCTCTCTTAACATGAGAAACTAAATTATTTCTTCGAATTTGTATGATTAAGAACTTGTGATTTAAATTTTCTCGAAGGCTTACTTGTGTTTGATATTTTGAGATGACCTCTTACATCTTGCCCTGTGCCACCAAAAGAAGAGGAAAGGGCTTAACACCGAAGATAAAATATATGTGAGCAATGATACTCTTCCTCCATTCCCAACCTCACACTACCAAGAAGAAGTTTGGGATCAACACCAAAGACCTCAAAGGAAAAAAGGTGTAATAATTTAATTTTTTTTCTATTTTTCATTAATTTTGTCTTGTTTGTTTTTATTGTTATTGTTGGGAAGTAAAATTTTCCCTGAAATCTCAAATTCATGCAACTAACAAGATGTAAGGGTTCAATACATTGACCCACCGAGATGGGAAGAAAAATGAGCCAAGTAAATAAGTTGAGTTCCTTTTTTAAAAGAGATGGAGAACTTGTTTGTAAGAGGAATTTATCATCGTGAATCTTCTTTCATTCTTCCCTCTCTTGTGCCTCAGTCATAAAATTTTTTTTTTAGGGACTCAAAACTTTCTAGAAATGGCACCATTGGATAGAGCTCTTTCTCAGCTTTCCAGAAAGGTAAAGTTTTCCTCCTAACTCCATGTATTTTTGAAGTTATGGCTCGGTGGAGTTTTTGTGGGAAATTTTCCCCTGAAGGCCCGTAGCCAATGAGATGCCGCCACGTGTCCAAGGAAGTGGCGGGGGTCGGAGGAAAACTTGGAATTTTCACCAAGTGTTTGGAAAAAATTTTTCAAAAGGAAGGTTTTCCCCGCAGGCCCACCGCGAATCAGATGATGCCACGTGTCCAGGGGAAAAATTGAAAAATGACTAAGTGTTGGCGCAGGGAAAATTTTAATGAAGAAGGCCCGCGCCCAATCATATTGTGCCACATGTCCTATGGCACCACATGGACCGGAGCGGAGGGAGGAGAAAGGTTAAATTTTGGCAAGTGTTTTGCCAAATTTTAAAAGGAAATTTTTGGTCCGCCGCCCCCGACCAATCATGTGAAGGCCACGTGTCCTCGGGGCCCTGAGACCGGAGCAGCGCGGGAGGAGCTTGGGAAATTTTCCCAAAGTGTTGGCACAAAAGTAAAAATGTTTGCGGAGGGCCCGGGCTAATCAAATGATGCCACATGTCTCGACCGGCGGGGGGTGGGGAGAAATTGAGAAAATTTTCCCAAGGGAAAACAAAGGAAATTTAAAAGGAAAAAGCCCCCCCCAAAATGCGAGCCAATGGAATTATGCCACGTGTCCATGTGGCGGCGAAAAAGAGACAGCCCATGAGGAAAATTCAAAGGGGCAAGCCCGCATCCAATGGGGTTATGCCACATGTCCAGGTCGAAAATGGTCAAAATGGCCCATGGAAAAATTCAGGAAGGAAAGGTCCACGACCAATTAGCACATGCCACGTGTCCTCAACTCATCGGCCCGACGAGATTTTTTGGGAAATTTTTCCAAAGGGTAAAGCAATGGAAAATGAAGCATAGAGTCCCCACATCTAATCAAAACATGCCACATGTCCCAGAATGGTGGAGCATGGGGATTTTTGGGAAATTTTCCCAAATGCAAAAAAAGGTGAAAAATTCAAATTTTCACCCGCCAATCCGATTTGGCCCTGTTTTGCCCTAAAACTTCAAACGGCCATATCTTTCGATCCAGAGCTCGGTTTTTCACGTTCTTTATATCAATGGAAATATGGTGAAATTATCTACAAGATTCTGGGGTCATTTTTGTATTTTGATGGATTTTGGAGAGAGAAAATCAAAAAACCTCTGGCACGTGGTCATGGATAGAAATGACGTTTCAACCACCATTTTTAATGAAGAATGGCTCGCATTCTCTCCCAACATGGCTAAAAATGTCGGGGATGGGCCTGTAAGGATGCCCATGCTTGTTTTGATTGCATTTTGGTCAATGGTTGAATCTTCCCCATGTTTTCCCATGTTTCTCTCTCCTGGGGTCGTGGCTTGCACTGTAAAAGCCAGAATGGGTTCATTTTTGCAAGGGAGACACTTTTTCAGCTCTCTACTTTCCTTTTTCTTCCTCTTTGGTAGAATTTGTGAAAATTTTTACCTTTCCATGTAATACAACACCCCTTTTTTCCTCTTGATCACTGTAATGCATTGTATTGGATCTAAAATGTTAATATATGTTCTGTGATTAAAATCCCTCAATCCTTTCATATATCTATCATTGTTTTCCTGATCTTTCATTACATTTTGAGAAATTTGTGCATGCTTTGTGTTGTGTTCTCTTGTGGATTGTGTATGTATTGTAGTATCAGGTGTCTACAACTCCTTTGGTGCATCACTTCATTAGCATTAGCTTCATTTTCTTGCATTCCCTATCTTTGTCCCCTTGGAATTTAGAGTAGGAACTAGGAATTCAAACCTCTGCAACTTGTAAGTGACATATCTGATCAGAGGAGTTTGAGGAACCAGCCTCTAATCTGAGATTCCTCTCCCATTTTACAAGTCCCACACTTGGGGAGAGGATTCAATGTTGTGCAATCACACTGGATGTCCAAGATGTCAAACTAGAAGTCTGATCAACATCCAGGGGTGCTGCTGATTTGCAACAATAGTTTTGGCATGCCCGGTGGGACCTTAGAGGTCTTCATCTTCATTGCAACAAATTGATGTGCATTTTTGCAAGTTTCTTGCTTTAAAGAGCCCTAAATTACACATCTGGCGACTCCAAGGAAGAAGAATCAGCTGGTTTTAGCAGTGCAGGCCTGAAAACTCATGAGAAGAATCACCACAAGGTCAAGAGTTAGAGAAGAAGAAGTGTTGTTTGAGTATCTGTAGTTATCTCCAAGAAGAAGGCAAAGAGGGAGGAGAATTCAAAGGTCTCCATCTCCACCAAACAGAACTCTCTCAACTCCTCCACCTGGTAGGCCTTTCATTCAATCAACAAGGGTTCTAAGGCCAATCAAAATGGCACAAAACAACCCCTATGTCAATTTCACTGGCAGCAGCCCACTTGCTCTCAATGCACAAAATCCAATCCCAGTTGCAGCATTGAAGAACATTCCATACTTTACTGGAGAGAATCAGACTACTCCTGGTGATCATGTTAAGGATATTGCTAACATTTGTGCAATCCATGAGATCAATGAGATGCAAGTTGTTGTCAAACTGCACTGGCATCTTCATTCAAAGGGAAAGCTTTGCAATGGTTCAGGAGTCTTGCCTCAGGTTCTATTCAAAATTGGAACCAGTTATGTATAGCCCTCCATGAGTAGTTTGGAGAAAAGGGAGATAACTTGTCCCTTTTGGAGCAGTTGACAACCATCAAGAGAGCTCCCAATGAGCAGCTGACTGATTTTAATTTCAGATTTCAAAGGACTTGGGAGAGAATTCCAGTGGCAGTCAGGCCAACAGTAGAAGGTGCTTTCCTTTATTACCTTAAAGCTTTAAATTCTGATATTTCTATGTTAATTCAATCCATGGGAGGCACAACTATCCCCATTGCTTATAGCATTGCTATTAGAGCTGAAAATTGTTTGATTCAAGCTGGCAAGCTAGCTCCTAGGCCTCCAATGCCATTATTTCCAAGTTTAGAGAGCCCAAGTGCTAGCCAAGTGCCTATTTTAGCTCCTATTCCCACTCCAAGAAATCAGAATTCAAGTGAAGCTTCTACTTCATCTTCTAGTGCCTCAAATGAACTTCAAGAAGTCATGAAGCAATTACAAAATTTAGGTAATGAGCTGGTTACACTCAAAGGCAGCAAGCCCAAGGTTTTAGACCTCCTTTCCAGCCCCAAGCTCAGCCTAACAGGCAGCCATATCAACCCCAAAGACCACCCAATCCAGCTGCAAATCTAAATCAAGCAAGGCCTCCTGCCAATAGACCATTTCAGCCCTATAATCCCAATGCTACATCTACCTCTAAAGCATTAGTGCCAGTACAAAACAATATAGCTCAAGAGTATGATTGGTGTTTCCCATGCAATGAACCTCATAACCAGTCCATGTGCTTCAACGGTGCCTTGAATCAAGCATTAATGGTGACAACTACTGGTGTGGAAGGTGAAGGTAGCCAAGGAAGTAACCAACAACAAGAAACATTCCAACAACAATCAGCTCCAAATGATGCCACATTTGTAAACTGGCAGGCAGAAGATTTTTGTGGCATGAATCAAACAATTCCCCAAAGTGTTGCAGCCAACACAAGGTCAAAAAGGAGAAATTTGGGTGAAGAACAACCATTAGCCCCAAGCAATCCACAATCTTCTATCACTCCACAAACTATTGGCAAACAAAATCCAATCCCAAACACGCAAGGACTACCTAAAACAGCTCCTAAGCCAACTCAAATACCAGTTGCTGCTGCCCATGTGCAAGGAATGAATGTGCAGGCCAAGGGACAACAAAGGGATACTTCATCTCCATTCAATATCATTGATCAGATGAAGAAGAAAAATGTAAACATATCAATGTGGGAATCACTATCTATCCCAGGCCAAAGAGATTTGCTACAAGCTGCCATGAAGGACTGGTCAACTTCAAATCAGCAAGTCCAAATGCAAGAGAAGGTGCTCACAAATGCTGCCCAACCTGAGGGGAATCATGGAGGACAACAAGGTAAAATGTTGAAGCCCCCTCCATTCTATGTTTCATTGATCATTGGAAATCAATTAGTACACAATTGCATGATTGATTCCGGGGCAAGTAGTTCAGTAATGCCCAAGCAAAATAGCTGATCAGTTGGGAATTCAGTATGAAGTCATATCCAAAGGGGTAGTGCAATTGGATGGGACAGCAGTAACAATAGTTGGAGTGATAAAAAAACTTGAGTCTTACTTTGCATGCATGCCCCAACGTTGTTGTTTTGCAAGATGTCTCGGTAATAGACCTTCCACCACTCTTTTCCCTATGTCTATCAAGGGATTTCACAACCAAGATTGGAGGCTACTTATCTTACTTGATTGGTCACACATGTTGTTTAGAACAAGATATGGAACTAAAGCCACAATCAGATCTGAACCTATTGCAAACTTTCACATTGAGCCTTACACTCCAAGTCAAATCAATACCAATTGTTCAACATTTGATCAAGAAGATTATCCAAGCACTGATGAAGCTGACACCAAGGTTGGAAGTATCCCAGATCTAACTCTTGATGAATGGGCAAACAAGGTACATGCTTTTGATCCTTATCAAGAAATAGAAGAATCTGAGTTAGGAGTCTATTGCATGCATGAAGAAAATCAGCCTATTCCTAGCATCACCAAGCCAGACCACAAGGATGACAATGAGGTATGGCAGTTGTTTTTTGATGGATCAAGGAGTAGACAAGGTGCAGGAGGGGGAGCTATGCTTGTTTCACCACAAGGAGTTAAGTATTATTCAGCTTTTAGATTTCAGTTTGCATGCTCTAATAACACTTGCTGAATATGAAGCCTTGATACAAGGATTGCATTGGTCAATCAAGAGAGGAATAAAGAACTTGCAAGTCTTTGGTGACAGTGAGTTGATTGTCAACCAAGTTAAGGGGCAGCATGCTGTCAAGAATGATCTACTCAAGAGCTACAAAAATAGGGTGTGGGACCTCATTGAAGATTTTGAGGGTTTTGGCATAAAATCCATTCCTAGAAAAGAGAACCAAGCTGCTGACAGGCTTGCAGCAGTTGGGGCAGCCTTTGACGTTGTTGAAAGCATTCAAAAAGATAAGGTACAACCAAACATCCATGTGATTGTGAGGCCTTCAGTACCAAACAACAATGTAAGTTGGCAAGTGTTTGAAAATGATCAACAAATCATCCATTTCTTGCAAGAAGAGGCTGAGTTCTCAGCTAAAAATCAGGAAAAGTTGGAGCAGCATAGTGGTGACCAAGTGGTACAGCTGAGAACCAACAAACTACCAAAGGGACTTATTACTTTGGAGTCCATTTTCAATCCTAATGATCAGTTTAGGAAGGAGAAAGCAAAACATCCAAGTCAAGGGAGAAGATTCAGTGTCCATCTCGGTGGAAGAAGGAAAATCACTCCAAATTGGTAAGATGACAACTGAACAAGAAAGGTATGAGTTCATACAACTTTGTCAAGAATTCCCTGATGTGTTTTCTTGGAGCTATGAAGATTTGAAAGGTTTCAATCCCAAGTTAGCTCAACACACCATTGAATTGGATCCAAGTACTAAACCCATCAGGCAAAAACAAAGGCCAGTCAATCCACACATGGAGCCTCTCATGAGAAAAGAATTGAATAAGTTGATAGAATCAAGAATCATATTCCCTATCAAGCATTCTAGTTGGGTAGCCAACTTGGTTCCAGTAAGAAAGAAGAGTGGGGAAATCAGATTGTGTGTTGACTTCAGAGATCTGAATAGGGCATCTCTCAAGGATCATTATCCACTTCCTTCTATGGAGAAAATTTTACAAGTTGTTGCTGGCTCTGAGAGGTTTTCATTACTTGATGGCTATTCGGGTACAATCAGATTATGGTGAAAGAAGAAGATCAGTTCAAGACAGCCTTTACAACCAAATGGGGAACTTATGCATACAGGAAAATGCCATTTGGGTTGTCCAACGCTGGAGCTACTTTCCAAAGAGCAATGGACATGGCATTCAAGGATTTGATTAACAACATAGTGCTGATATATCTTGATGATATCACTATTTTTTCAAAAATGCAGCAGACCACCTCTTTCATTTGAGACAAGTGTTCCAAAGGTGCAGAAGATTTGGAGTATCCTTGAATCCTAAAAAGTGTATTTTTCTAGCCCATGAAGGAAAAATCCTTGGCCACATTGTCTCCAAAGAAGGATTAGCAATTGATCCAGAAAGAGTTGAAGCCATAAGAGCACTACCATTGCCAAGCCACAAGAAGGCCCTTCAAAGTTTCTTGGGGAGAATAAATTTTGTTCGGAGGTTTGTCCCAAATTTTGCAGCCCTTGTCAAGCCTATCACCAAGATGTTAAAGAAAAGCATGGCTTTCAAATGGACAACAGAAGGCAAGGAAAGTTTTGAAGCAATCAAAGAAGCCATCTCTCAAGCCCCAACTCTCATCAACCCGGATTTCTCCAAGGATTTCATCCTCTATGCATTTGGGGGTGATGATACTATTTCTACAATTTTGGTACAACAGAACAAAGACAATGATGAGCAGCCAATTGCTTTCTTCAGCCAAAGCCTGAGGACTATGAGGTGAAGTATTCCTTCATTGAGAAGCATGTTCTTGCAGTAATCAGGAGCTTGAAGAAATTCAAGCATCTAGTTTCAAACAACAAGGTTCAGTTGTTGGTTTCTCATGTGGGAGTTAAGGACTTCCTCCTCAACAAAGACTTGAATGAAAAAAGGGCAGGTTGGATTACTCGTGTCATGGAGTATGACATAGAGATCAAAGTCACCAAGTTGGTCAGAGGAAAAGGATTGTGTGAGCAGCTGATTTTGAGCAAACAAAAGGAAGCATGCAATGAGAAGGAGGTTGTTTTGGCGTTGCAAGACAGCCATGAGCAAGGAAGCACTCAAGAGGAAAATAATGGTGTTCCCATTCCTTGCTGGACCCAAGACATAATGCACTTCCTAAGCACAGGTCTATGCCCTCCAGAGATGAACAAGACCAAAAGAAGACACTTCAGATTGCAGGCTGTCCCATATGCCCTTGTTGATGGTGTTTTGTTCAAAAGGGATGTGAATGGAGTACTGCTGAGATGCATTGGTACAAATCAGATTCATAGGGTGTTGGAAGAGTTCCATGGTGGACCAGCTGGTGGTCATTTTGCACCAAGAGTGACAGCTCTAAAGATCATGAGGGCTGGCTATTATTGGCCCAAGATTTTCAATGATTGTTATGCATGGATCAAGAGGTGCAAGAATTGTGCATTCTTCACAGGTAAAGAGAGGCTAGCTGCCCTTCCATTGCATCCAATTTCAGTTGACCAGCCATTCATGCAATGGGGTTTAGACTTCATTGAGTCATTAATCCCAATTCAAGCCAAGGGCACAAATGGATTTTAACAGCCACAGATTATTTCACCAAATGGATTGAAGCAAGTAGCACTCAAGGAAGCAAATGAATCTAGCATCCTAGATTTCTATGAGGGAATAACAACCAGATTTGGCATACCTACTACAATAATATCAGATAATGCATTGGCATTCATTGGGTCCAAGGTGACTGAATGGGCTGTCAAGAATGGGATCTACCTAAGTACTTCATCAAACTATTACCCTCAGGGTAATGGCCAGGCTGAATCTACAAACAAGAACTTGTTGAGGATCATTAGGAGGACTCTTGATGAAAATCAGAGGTCTTGGCATACTAAGTTGAAATCAGCCTTATGGGCTGATAGGATAACTCCCAAGAGATCTACAGGTAACTCTCCATTTAAGCTTGTTTATGGGAGAGAGGCAATTTTTCCCATGTCACTTGAGTTGCCAACATTGGAACTCATGAAACAGTTGGAGTTGTTGGAGTTTGAGCCCATGGAGGTTAGATATGCAGAATTGATGGAGCTCCAAGAAATCAAAATCAAGCATCCCAAGCAATGGAGAAGGATCAAGCTTTGATAAAGAAGACCTTTGATAGAAGGCCAAGAATAGATCCTTCCAAGTTGGAGATCTAGTGTTAAAATGGGATGCGATAGAGAAAAAAACTGGGAAGGCATTCAAAATTTGATGCCATTTGGAGTGGCCCATACATGGTCACAAAGTGTAAGGACAACAATGCTTTCCAATTGTCTTCATTGGATGGCGAAGAACTACAGATTCCAGTCAATGGAATCCATCTAAAGCATTGCTATTGAAGGAACTCTCCACCTTGTACATATTAGCTTAGGTTTCCATTCCTCCAAGTGCTTGTGCACATTGTTTTGTATAGTTTAGTTTTTTTTTCCCTAAGTGCTTTGGCACAAGCTTGTTGTTCCTGGGAATGTGTTTGCAGGCCTTGCTCCATCAGATGATATTCCATCTTCCTCCTTGCAGTGTTCTAGTCAGTTGGGGTATCAAACAGAGAATTTGATGACTCCATGCCCAATGGATTGCTTCAGAAACTGGTAACTTCATCCAGCAGGCAGATGACCCCTCTGAGTCACCAAAATTGTTATCCAAAATGTACCCCTTGCTCATTTTGTGGCTAACTCCTTTCATTCTTCCCTCTCTTGTGCCTCAGTCATAAATTTTTTTTTTTTCAGGGACTCAAAACTTTCTAGAAATGGCACCATTGGATAGAGCTCTTTCTCATCTTTCCAGAAAGGTAAAGTTTTCCTCCTAACTCCATGTATTTTTGAAGTTATGGCTCGGCGGAGTTTTTGTGGGAAATTTTCCCCTGAAAGGCCCGCAGCCAATGAGATGCCACCACGTGTCCAAGGAAGTGGCGGGGGTCGGAGGAAAACTTGGAATTTTCACCAAGTGTTTGGAAAAAGTTTTCAAAAGGAAGGTTTTCCCCACAGGCCTGAATCAGATGATGCCACGTGTCCAGGGGAAAAAATTGAAAAAATGACTAAGTGTTGGCGCAGGGAGAATTTTAATGAAGAAGGCCCACGCCCAATCATATTGTGCCACGTGTGTCCTATGGCACCAGACCGGTGGAGCACGGAGGAAAGGTTAAAATTTTGGCAAAGTGTTTTGCCAAATTTCAAAAGGAAATTTTTGGTCCGCTGCCCCATCGACCAAACAGTGAAGGCCACGTGTCCTCGGTGGACCGGCGGAGCGCGGGGAGAAGCTTGGGAAATTTTCCCAAAGTGTTGGCACAAAAGTAAAAATGTTTGCGGAGGGCCCATGGCTAATGAAATGATGCCACGTGTCTCGGACTGGGGGGGGGGAGAAATTGAGAAAATTTTCCCAAGGGAAAACAAAGGAAATTTAAAAGGAAAAAGCCCGCCCCCCAAAATGCGAGCCAATGGAATTATGCCACGTGTCCATGTGGCGGTGAAAAAAATAGAGGACAGGCCCACAAGGAAAATTCAAAGGGGCAAGCCCACATCCAATGGGGTTATGCCACGTGTCCAAGGTCAAAATGGTCAAAATGGCCCATGAAAAATTTAGGAAGGAAAGGTCCGCGACCAATTAGCACATGCCACGTGTCCTCAACTCATCGGCCCGGTGGAGTTTTTGGGAAAATTTTTCCAAAGGGTAAAAACAAAGGAAAATGAAGCAGATAGAGTCCCCACATCTAATCAAACATGCCACGTGGCACCCAATGGCGGAGCATGGGGGGATTTTTGGGAAATTTTCCCAAATGCAAAAAAGGTGAAAAATTCAAATTTTCACCCGCCAATCCGATTTGGCCCTGTTTTTCCCTAAAACTTCAAAC
Source organism: Taxus wallichiana var. yunnanensis (assembly GCA_018340775.1). Classification (NCBI taxonomy): domain Eukaryota; kingdom Viridiplantae; phylum Streptophyta; class Pinopsida; order Cupressales; family Taxaceae; genus Taxus; species Taxus wallichiana. Next base: position 641,980,239 of record CM031242.1, on the reverse strand, counting down.
GGCCATATCTTTCGATCCAGAGCTCGGTTTTTCACGTTCTTTATATCAATGGAAAGATGGTGAAATTATCTACAAGATTCTGGGGTCATTTTTGTATTTTGATGGAGTTTGGAGAGAAAATTGAAAAAACACCTCTGGCACGTGGTCATGGATAGAAATGACGTTTCAACCACCATTTTTAATGAAGAATGGCTCGCATTCTCTCCCAGCATGGCTAAAAATGTCAGGGGATGGGCCTGTAAGGATGCCCATGCTGTTTTGATTGTGTTTTGGTCAATGGTTGAATCTTCCCCATGTTTTCCCATGTTTCTCTCTCCTGGGGTCGTGGCTTGCACTGTAAAAGCCAGAATGGGTTCATTTTTGCAAGGAGACACTTTTTCAGCTCTGCAACTTTCCTTTTTCTTCCTCTTTGCAGAATTTGTGAAAATTTTACCTTTCCATGTAATACAACACCCCTTTTTTCCTCTTGATCACTGTAATGCATTGTATTGGATCTGAAATGTTAATATATGTTCTGTGATTAAAATCCCTCAATCCTTTCATATATCTATCATTGTTTTCCTAATCTTTCATTACATTTTGAGCAATTTGTGCATGCTTTGTGTGTGTTTCTCTTGTGGATTGTGTATGTATTGCAGTATCATGTGTCTAAACTTTGGTGCATCACTTCATTAGCATTAGCTTCATTTTTTAGGAACTAGGAATTCAAACCTCTCGCATCTTTCCCCCCCTTGAGGAACCAACCTCTTAGAGTAGAGATTCTAGGATTTTACAAGTCTGATTTTTTATTTTTTATGGATTAGGGTTAGGAATGGACTCATGATTTTAGAAGAATTCCATGTTTATGTAAGTTGAATGGTCATTATTTATGAGCCTTATAGGTAGACGAGGTCTAGTTCAATGGAGTAGATAGAAATATTTTTAATGAATTTATGATTTGATGAGTCCTATTTTATGAGACTTGGGTGGATGAGGTCCAATTCAATAGAGTAGATATAAATATTTTAAACAAATATATGATTTTATTTTTCCTAATTTATGAGATTATATGGATAAGGTACAATTTAATGGAGTAGAGATAAATACTTTCATTAAATCTATGATGTGATGGGTCCTGATTTATGAGACTTGGGTAGACAAGGTCCAAGTCAACAAAGTAGATAGAAATATTTTATATGAATACAATTTTTTTATTCATGATGTTTGGTTTCAAAAGGTCATGAGGACCAAATGAGAGGATTGGATTGTTTGATGAATGATTTGCAATTAAATCTTGAAATTGGTTTATGTTGATACCTTTAGGAACATGCACATCATGGAGTGCATGTGTAAGGATGTTTTGAAACATAGGTGATTTTTTGGTCAAATCCATGTGAAGGATTTGTGCAAATGTCTTCACTAATGGCTTGATAATGTCATAGGAATGAGACAAATATTACATATTGGATGACTACTTGTGGAACAATAGTATACTTAGAATGGATGCTTAAGGTATTATGGACATGGAATACTACTAAGTTCTAGGTGTCTAAAATTTTTCTTAGAGCATTAATTTAGCATAGATAGGAGTATTAGGTGTAGGATCTAGCAAATAAATTATATGATCAAAAATACATTGTTCGATGATTGGACGTTATCATTAAAATTTTAGTTTGCACCATAAGGTGAAAAGGGGTCCTAAAGTACTTATAATTCTTCATTTGACTTGGTTGTGGTATAAGTTTCTTAAAATTAAATGTCTCCATTGTCAATTAAATCTTGGATGTAATTACGAGTTTTGAAAAATGATCCATAGGGTGGTCATTGATGTAATAGTATTCCCAATATTTTGATTCGTTATACCATGTAGGTTTTGGCTTCCCTTTTGTGAAGGGTATTGTTAGTGGATAAATTACCATTTTAGATTCTTATAATTGATGAAGCACAATAGAAATTATTTCACCAAGAGGTGTAAATTTCATATTTTTATTTTGAATGGAGTAATTTCTTGACTAGGGAGTATGATTGTTTGTTTACTTGATTCACTTGATTGATGATTTGAAGGATTCATGATGAGGACTTTTACAATAAGGGATTTATCAAGTTGAGTTCCTATTTTTATTACATCTTTGAAATTGTTTAGAAAATACATTTTCATTTGGAATGAGATTTCTGAATTAATATTTTTTATGAAAATTCCTATCAACCTTTTTTGGGTATGAAATAATGAAATCTGGTTTGATGATCCCTCACCATCGTTGAAGGAAGGAGGTGAAAGTTTCATTGTTTCTTTGCTTTGTATTGCAAAGGTCCATCATGGTGAGTTTTGTTGACATCTCACAAAGTTTTTCTAGAAAATATTCATTTGAGGCATCGTATGTGGTCACCATTGTTTAGTGAAACCAGTGTTTGATTTGATCAAAGGTTAAGAATGTATTTCGATCGAAGCCGATGGATATTATGATTTTTTATTTGATTTGGGATTTATTTTAAAGTTTGTTAGGACTAATTTGATGAAATATTTACTTAAGGTTGGATAAAGTGAATACCCAAATGATAAGACTCTTGATTTGTTTTGGATTTGAAATTTACTTAATACATGAATAAAGTGAATATCTAACATATAATGTTTGGATTTGATTCGTGATTTTATTACTTAGGATTTTAATAGAATTTAATAAAGGGAATATTCAATATATAGGGCTTTAGAAGTGGTATAATACATGAATAAAATTCATATTCAATGTATAAACAATTTGATTTGATCGGATGTGCTTAAAATGAATAAAGTGAATATCCATTTAAAAGGCTTAAATTGTGATGTGATTGGATTCTTCTTAAGTCTATGATTTGTGGTAAAATAAAAGACTAAGACTAAGAATGATTTTGATTTGAGTTGATAAGTTTATGGAATGAGAATGGAATTAGTAGGCCCTAGTTTGTCAAGCTTCCTAGGGGTCAAAAAAATTCACACAAAAGTGCCTAAACAAGTACTCGTGCTAGAAAATTTCTTTCCTAGCTACAAACTATACCCAATAATCAATTAAGAATCGGAGACAATCACCACAAGATAATTATGGTTTCCTCATGGTATCATTAGTCAAGTGGGTTAGGTAACCACTTGTTTTTTTGGCCGGTTCCCTCAAGGTGTCAACTACTTTGGGGTTCCTGTGGTACTCCTCATAATGAGTTTTAGGACTATGTCCAAAAATTCCATGACGCTTAAACAGATGGGAATACACCCTTATCTGAATGTGAAATGAATTTTTTATACAATTTATTAAAATTTAGCAATGGTTTTGTTGTCTTCGACCAAGGCAACCTAGATGTAATATGTTAATATTTTTCTTGATTTCTGAAGGTGTTATTTAAATAATGTGATCTTACACATAATGAGTTAGTAAATTTCCTACAAAAAAACATGATATAAAAAATGAAACATATGAAGTTGGATTGATTAGATTTGATTAGATAAAGATTGAAAGTTAAAATAGTGTTAGATGTTTGATTTATTAAATCCTATAGAAAAAGGATGAAAATAGTGCTAAAATAGAAATAAAAAATGAGCTAACATGTTTGAAAGTTATTAAAAACAATAAAAAGAAAAATACGAGAACACTAGTGCATGTAATTAGGTGCACTAGCATAAAGGGTTATAATAGCATACAAAATTTAAATGTGCTAGCATGAAGGGTTATGGTAGTGCATGAAATGTAAGTGCTCTAACATGAAGGGTTATGGTAGCATGTGTAATGTAAGTGTGATAACATGAAGGGTTAAAATAATGCGCATAATGTAAGTTTTCTAACATGAAGGGTAACATTAGCGCACATAATGTAAGTATGCTAACATGAAGTGTTAGTATAGCATGCATAATGTAAGTGTGATAGAGTGAAGGGTGAAGGTAGTATGTGTAATGTAAGTGCACTAACATGAATAATTACACTAGTGTGTGTAATATAAGTGCGTTAGTGTGACAAAGAATTCTTTTGGCTCAAAACTAGTTACAATAGTAGATGAAGTAATACACTAGCACCTGCACTATGATGGTAGTGCACTTCACGTGTGATGGTTGTACATTTACTACTAAGGTAGCACAAGGATCTTTTAGATGCATAAAAAATTGAATAAAAACACAACAAAATGAATGTAATTTGGGATTGTTTCTTAGTTTATTCACCAAATACCCTAAAAAGTTGATAGTAGATCTTAAACAAAAACATAACATAAAAATGAATTTATATTAGCAACAATAAATATAATATGACAAATAATCCATAGGGCTCCCACCGGGTATGCCAAAATGTATACAAGGAAAACTGAAAGCAATGAAGTAATAAATAATGAAAAACAAATGCAAACATTCCTCTGAGTTCTCTTGCAACCTCGAATGAGATAGTTGAAGTGTGGAATGGAGGACCAAACTTGTTGTATCTCTTATATGAGTTAGTTGTGGATACTCCAAACTTTATCGCAAATGGAAAAAATGATGCTACGAGAAACAAATGATCAAATTGATAGCATTTCAATATGTAATTTCTAGTGGTAATTTAACATAGTATTTTTGTAAATTCTTAAAGCTTCCAAGGATGAATTGTGAAGGATTGAGCCTCATATTTATAGTTGAAGGAGAGGTCATGGATTGTGGATCAAGGTTTGAATGAGTTGTAGGTAAATGAATGAATTTTCTAAATTATAAATTTTATTTTGTTTGTGCATTTGGATGGTTTGAATATTCATTTAAGGGGAAATGAATATTTAGTTGGCTTTTGATTTTATTCAAAAAGGTGGTTGTACATGAATATTTTGCTTCCACCTTTATAGGGTTCTAGAACTTGAGTGGAGTGAGCTAGTTCAACTTGAGTGAGTTGGATGGTGAAGTGGAGAGTGGAGGGTGAGTGGATAATTAGTTATTTATTTATTTAAATATCTAATTAAATTATCCAAGGGGTGTGAATGTATGCTTTAAGCATGATATAATTAATTAAATTAATTATAAAGGGATGTGGGTGAATTCTAATGGAATATTATAGAGTAATAATATATAATGCATTCTAGAATTGATTTTGAAAATTTTGTGGGTAGGGATGACTAAGAATAGGTATGTATTTTTAGGGTGTTTAGAATGATATTGGGCATTGTCTCGTGATTTTGTATCATGAAAATTTCAAGAGATGTATATATACTATGAGATTATTTTTATATGAGGATGTGTAATCATGTCATTACATGATTTATTGAGTAATTGATTTGATTTTTGAATATGTGATGATATAGTGGTATATATTGGGAAGATGTTGTAGAGTAGACTACATGTTGATAGTGTAGATAACATTGTGATGATAGATATTAGAATGATGATAGGAATGGATAGAATATTATCATCAAATTGAACTTATAGTAGTAATGATAAAAAGGATGAAGATAACTAGGAAAGAATAAGTAGCACAATAAATAAAAACATACATTTATAGAATAAACATGAAATTATGTAATAATGAGGAAAATATAACTTTAATAGGAAAAAAAGGATGAATACACATAAGTGGCTGAAATGATGTAGTATTATGATCATCGTGTTGAATGATAAACCCAAAGTGATTGTAGAAAAATTAGAATCATGGAATGGAAAGTGGTGCTCCTTTATGACCCATGTAGGTTGGGATTGAATAAGAAGTGGGACATTTTCCTTAAGCATAGTCGAAATTGAGGGAAGAGACAAAATGAAATTAGGAGGAATGTAACATTACCATTTTAAGACTTTAGAAACAAGGGAGTTTTTTTTGACACATAATGTTCTTTGTTCTAAATAAAACATCATTTATGACGCACATTCCATGCCAATCAATCTCATAAAATATAACCATATGCAACTGTAATAACTCGGTATGCTACCGATCTCTCATGTTAACTTAAAGTATAGAATACTTTATGTATACCACATATACTTGGTATCCCTACCCTATTATGGGTAATGAGTGATATTTTTAAAGAACCTATTTGAATATTTGTTACCAATATTCATCTGAAATCATGTTGCTTTAAACTAGGTGACATAGGACAATGCAACCAGCAACTTGCGATACTTTGGCCAAATATTTTCAACATACTGTTCATGTTACTATTCCTAGATGACATACTCATCATTCCAGAATACGTCCTTCACCTCACTCTTCTATTATCTAGGATGGTCTTTACTGACCACCGTCACCACTTGCCCAAGGTTTAACCCTCGTATGGGTTAGACACATATTTTATTATAGGAAGACGCTCACGATGACTTAGGGTATATGGGCATACTCAGTTGAACCAAGTCAACCGGATGTGCCGAGGTACCCTGAGTCATTGAAATATACCACCTATCCTAAACATGCTACTAACTTGACCTAGAGAGAAACTAAGTTCAAGTCTAGATGTGCGCAAATCTAGACAAATAAATATGGAAGGGTATTGCCACATGTCAACTATAACATCCTTGAGAAGTCCCATGACTTCTCGTGGGTAAAGTCTTGTAGTTTTCCGTGCCAACATCGGATAGAATTGATTCATCAAGATGTACATACCCCTTAGTGGTATTTAATCATAATTAAATTGGATTAAAGATTCAGATTACAATAACCATGCCTAACCCTAATCCCAACATTCATTAAGTTCTTTACCCATACTTATCCTGATTAGGTATGGAGAACTTCATTAATCCATGTTTGCATTATTGTTCATTAACATGGCATAACAAGCAGTTATCCCAAAACAGGGCAGAAAACATCAACGTTTAATTCCTAATGCAACTTAGCTATCCAAATCAAGTGTGACATCCACCTAGATTCAACTAGTGTTTACTTTATAAACGAAGTTATAAAGATTAAGAATCACAACCACTATTCTTTTTATCTTTCATTCTTTTGGAGAGGAAGATTCTTCCTCTACATGGTTAAATGTTAGGTTCCTCATAACCTTTTTATCATTCATTACACATATAGTTTAATTGTATGTCCCATGCATATTTCATTATTAAACTATAGTTGTGTAGTTAAAGAATGACATATTTTGTAATTTAACAAGTTCATTATAATAAGGGAGATTATACTATCTCCTTAATCCAACTCGATATTTGATAACAACAATAGTATACAAACAAATATAAGAGATACTACCAAGATATCACTATTAATTCGGCATTCAAGTACCAAAGAATTCACATCACAAATTTGAGTCAAACACAAAACCTTTCAATTCATGATTTAAAATATACATTTACAAGACAATGCAATTCAGACATTCTACATGTCAATCATAATTAAGATCTTAAAATAACATCACTTTTCTTTTCCAATACAACTCAAGAATGATTCGAAACTCTTTACATAAGATCAAGAATTAAATAAACCAATACATCATGAAAGTTCTTGTCTTATTTTATCACTTACGATGTCCATCTGCAAAAATTGCTAGCGGTCAGTTCAATGAACTGAGCATGATAAACACTAAGCATTAAAGTAAAGTGCATTCCACTAATTGTTTCATTAAACAACTCTACTTTAATGAAACAATTAATATACATCATACAAATAATCATAAGTAATAACATCTAGAAAGAAGTACAATTAAGAGAATCTGAATTCACTTTTAAGAAAAGAGCATAATATAATCTACAACATCAGAATTATATCACAAGATTTAATTGATCCTATCAATTACTTTAAAACAGTCAACAAGTCTTGTCATTCAATTATTTCATAAATCCATAAGAATAGAAATACACATTTATCTTTTCCAAGCAGCAAAAGAAGTTAGTTACAACATAGCTCATATTAGTATGCTTCATCTTTCCATATAAACCAAAGAAGAGAATCAATACATACCTATTCCTCAGACACAATTCATCTGAAGGAAGGAATTAGGTTTAGTACACACAACACTGCCTCAGTCCAAGATATCAATATAAGGAGTCCATAAATAAAGAGGCAACATCTAAACAAGAATCCCAATTCAATCCAAGCAGATTTAAAAGTCTAACAAAAAGTCTTACTAACTTCTGTATGTTAGTAGATTATAATTCAAAGGTCTAAAACCAAACTTTCCAAAAATCCAAGCTATACTCAAGTAAAATAAATCTCTTAACCAATCCACAAGAAGTTCCCATCTCATAAGAGAATTAATTAAAGAGAAGTTTAGTCAATGAACTTATACAGTCAACAAAAAAAGGATCTCAAATAGAAAAGGACCCAATCCATATTTCATTTCATTTATACTATGAAATGAAATCCCTTATCTAATACAAACTTAGAAATTCTTTAGCTAGTTCCCAAAAGAGAACTCAAAACCGAATGCACAGTCAAAGAATGCACACTACCAACTTCCATTACAAAACTTACAAACTGATTACCTATTTCCATTCACCAAGCTCAAGTTCAAATTCAAATCTCAAAAAAAATTCACAGTACCATGTCTCTAAATAGCATACTATCCCCAAGAGATCATATTCATTTCTCTATCTAAAACCCAAAGATTTGTTCAAAGAACCCAACAAGGAATAGAAATACACAATAGTGCAAGATAGATAAGGGTCAATAAAACTCACGGACCCAAAGAATAAATTTCAAGCATTCAGAATAGGGATATTGTATCCCTTCATACTACACTAGTATACTAGGTTTATATTCAACATTCTATTAAAACCCACGAATCAGATGAAAGATCAGAAGAGAGTAAGAAACTAAACAATTTGTTTTAAGACAAGTACTATCCCAAACTTCTTCCAACTCAACTAAACAAAATCACCACAAGCCTCTCAAGTTCCATTTAAAAGCTTATGACGGTAAGAATTTGTTTAACATCAATGACAAAAAGGAAGTAAATAATACATTCCATAAACCTCTACAACTGATACAACTGTCCCATAACAGAACATAGTTCTAGTCCATTTATTTCTATGAACAAAACAATCAAGCTTTCCACAAGACATGGGTTCACTCAGAGTAGAGATGAATAGGATACACTCTTGAATTCACATGCCCTGTCAAGTTTGAGAACATAGTGCAGTCTAAAAGGTAGAAGTAATACAACCATTCCCTCTCAAAATCAAAACAAAGGAGATCTCAAAATAAGTTACACGGTCTACTTCTGACCAAACAAAAATCACAAGACCCCTTTAAGTAGATAGTATTAAATGAGATTAAAGCTTCTCAAATCCCTAAAAACCAACAAAACCCAGCTCACCATACAAGTATAGATTCACACCCATCGACTCCAACTCAAGTTCAGAACAATCAAGAGTGGAATATTGGTACAGTGTCAAACACGAGCTTCAACAAAAGTTCAGAACCCCACAAGCTTCAATACTGGCTAAGAAAAACATGAAGTTCAATACGAGCCTATAACAAAACCCAAGGCCCTAAATACAAGCTCAGAATAACACCAATGCTCCATTATGGGTTCAAGCATTTCCAATTCCATAAAGAAGAATAAAACTCCAGTTCAGAGCGTAAGTACAAAACTCAACAACTCAGTAGTAAGTTCAACATTTGCAAGAACTGAATATGAGTACAGTTTTTGAATACAAAGGTTCAACCAAAATTTCAGAACTACACCAAGTTCTCACTCAGTCCAAAATAAACACAAAGTTCCAAACAAAATCTCATAACAAAACACGAAGCTTCCACACAAGCTTAAAACAACCACGGAACTCCACTAAAATCTCAACGAATTACCAATTTAAATAGAGATTCGAACCATACATATAACAAAGTCGATCAGTCACCATTAGTCTCAAATATAAGTTACTGAGATCTCTTCATATACAAGATACGAGCTTAAAATACAAGTTACATAGCTTCAATTGCAAGTTTGCATGAATACCACTAATAACTAGTGCAACAAAAGTTTCCAAAGGATACCATTAACAACAAATGGATTTTCATTCCAAAACCACATATATTTCATGAAAGCATGCAAGTAAATGACTAGACACATCATGCAAAAATATATCTCTAGTGAGAAGAGTTGTTTTAATGAATCATTTAGAAGAAAGCAAGAAATCTTAATGGGTAGAGCCTATCATGCCTGATAGTGCCTCTTCTTCTAAGCTGAGTTTCCAACACCTCTTCTTCTCCAAGAGATCAACCAACAATAATATTTTTCCAAAATGCCTCATATACTTTCCTTGAATCGAAAATAGATCAGAGAAATCAAAAATAGCCACAAAGTGTAGATCAAACTACTGGTTTGAAGAACCAGATAGCTCCATGCAGAGAAAAAATCATGAAGCATGCAAAACAAAACAACCCCCAAAAAATCCACCAGCATGCCTTCCAAGACGGTTTGCTTACCAAAACCAAGGTGAATTAATGACATTAAATTACATATTCCCACCTATCTCTCCTTGCCACCGCCATCCAAAGTTGGTGAGACCAAATTGAACTTCAACAAGCATTTCCAAACTTAGTGATGCCTCCACGTAGGTTCCACTAAATTTCCATGTAATTACCAAGTCTGGTAGTACTCTACCCTATTAAATCAAAATCACATCTCATTAATAGCTTAGGAACCACCACTTAGCTCCCACTTACCAATCGACCCATAGGTTCCCTTTCATACCCCATTAGTTTAGGATAGATACAATTTTCTTAGGTTAATTTAAAAGTATAACCTTAGGATATAACCTTCAAACAATAGATTGCCACCTAGGTTAGGACATAGCTTAACCAAATAGTGTAGGCAATAGGTTAGAAATAACTTATCATCCCTTAGGTTATTTCCCTTCATACTAACTTAGTATTAACAACTTAGGTTAGGATGTCATCCCACGTAGAGTGGCGTAGAAAGAGTTAGGAAAATTTACAGAGTCTTGAATTTGACATAGGTGAACAGATTTAACACAGTAAAATCCACGGAAGAATAATATTTCATTCAATTCATTCCAGATCAATTACATAGGATGCAATTACAAATATATAGGCACATAGTTTCCTATAAATTAGGAAACTACTCTACTAACAAATACTAATCTTGTGAGTTGTTTGTAACAACCAAAAACTCAACACACATTCGTTATTAGTTGTTTTATATAACAAATAAATAATAAATTACAAATATAATAATAATTACCAAATGTAATTATTATCTACACAATGTAAATACTAATTCCTAACATTCCCCCCCTTAGTGTTTACATGGTAGAAAAACATCTACACTCTCAACTGCAGTATGTTCACCCTTGGCATGTCCAACTCTATGACTCATGACCTTGATCCAAAAGAAAGGCTCTCTCCTTCCATGGTTTTAAATAGGCTTACCAAAAACCTTGACGTGAATAGGTCCCATCAACTGTCCACCTCGTGTGGTTTTCTGATCCTCCCACAAACCCTTTCAAGATCCATGAACTGACTTACTCGGTGCTACTGTTCATCACTATGCTTATACATTAGGGAATTATGTAGGAAACATAACTTGTATATTACAAAACTGTATAATAAAACATAATGGAAATGGAATATTGGATCATATTCCCCCCCATAATGTGAAATTTCCACTCATATAGATACTGAGAAGCAAAAATGCATTGAAGAACATACTCCTGAATGGATCTTGCTAGTTAGGTCTTGCTGCACATGGTCACTAATGCTAGTGAATGTATTCTTCTAGCTGACCATCTTCCAACAAAGTACAGAAGTCAGAGGACCAAGTCAGTCAGAGGATCACTGACATTCATCTATGCTCCAACACAACTCTCTCTCCAACATCCATCAAATACCACACAAAACAGGAACTCTAAAATCGTACAACAAACTACAATTCTGAAATGAAAGATAACTCACACACACACTGTCACCATAGCTTCATGCAGCCCCATTGTTGGTGACTAACTAGAGGTCACCGATCAACCTCCCCGCCTCCCGTTCCTCTATCCTCCATCGTCATGCTACTAACTCAGCAAGATGTGAACATGAAGCACATTTGTTTCCACATTGATCTTATTCTTTTCTTCCCTCCCGCAATGTGAAATCCATTATTTTTCCGGACGTCGGGTAACACCGAAAATGCATCCGTGAGACAATTTTTTTTTTATAATAATTTTATGGGACCTTTTACAAATTTTGACAACATGACTTTTGTCAATTCAAAATTGACTCAAAATTTTGACTTGATGACATACTAACACAAAATGACGACTTCAAATATTTTCTTATGGCACACAAATTTTGGCATTTGACTCTTGAATGACATATGAGAAATGTCATTTAAAATAAAGAATGACCCTATAGACTCATAAATTTACACATTTATAAATTTTAAAAGAATTATAAAAAACCTATACAAACAAAAAGACTACGTGAGATTTTGACAAATAAGCTAGACATAACACTTTCTAATGTATTTAGATAACCATGGCATTTAACTTAACCGAAACAATAAAATGAATAATTTTGACTTACCCAATAAGGTGAAATGACCACACTCTAAAACACAGTATGCATGGAAATAAAGGTGTGAAAAAGAAAAAGACTTGATACGTGGTATGAACATAATCACTTTAAAATGGAGATATACGTGGTACTTGGCGAGAGAGGTGGGAATATTGAGCTCCATTCAAAAATTTTATTCATTCTGATGTGTATCCAAAAACCAATGCATAGAATAGAAATTTGATGCCTTCACGTTGTTATAGACTGAATTTCATTGAATGACCAGAAAAGCATGCAAATACCTTTCTAATGGAGATAATTCCTCCACGTGGCTATAGATTCACCTCAGATTTAGGGTAAGCTCATAGTTGACATGCACTATCATAAACATCATCTACAATCTCCATGATATGATCAATGCACTAGAAAATAGTGATGAAATTTGTGCTATATATTTCCACCTATGTAAATTAATGCATCTCTTGTTGTTCAATGTTGACTGTTCACTGTAACAATCAAATGTTACACAACAAACTTCAATATTGAAATCAAATTGAATGTAATCCAATGCAGATCATGTACATTGTGGATGGTCGTTTGAGTGTTGGCGTCATATTTTACACAAATGCTTCTTCTTGATTTGTGACAGCCTCACCATCAAATATTATCCACCTTACAGATCCAATATTAGATATCATAATAATTTACATGTAAACATTGATTGATCATTCATGCATATAATTGATGCAGGCAACATATAACCGATCAATGCGAGCCACTAAAGAGCGGGTTGTTAGGAGGCAGTGACTGTAGATGCACCCGATAAAAAAACAAATGCCTGTAGAGACGTCTCAAGCCTGATGATGATCAAATCATACGAGTTGGTAGATGGATGGCACATGGATTTGACATGTGAGAGAATTAATCTGACAAAAAATGAGCACAGGCTATCCACATTCACATAGATGTACAAAACAACAACTTTACAAACTATCTAAACTATATCTAAAATGCTCACAAAAAAAATCTCTCATGGCTTAATTGACATCACTCTGACACCAAATGACATAAGTGAACAAATTTAACACAGTAAAATCCATGGAAGAATAATATTTCATTCAATTCATTCTAGATCAATTACATAGGATGCACTTACAAATATATAGGCACATAGTTTCCTATAAATTAAGAAACTACTCTACTAAAAATACTAATCTCGTGAGTTTTTGTAACAACCAAAAACTCAACACACATTTGTTATTAGTTGTTTTATATAACAACTAAATAACAAATTACAAATATAATAATAATTACCAAATGTAATTATTATCTACATAATGTAAATACTAATTCCTAATAGAATCCTATTAGGATAGACCTTATTAGATATAGGAAATCTAGAGGCACTTGAGGAAAAAGAGAGGTATTCAAAGTAATGTGAGGACCCGACTAGGTGTGATAAGTGGATAAGGTGCCATCCTGGAGCCTTGGAGGCCAAGAAAAGGATATTCCATGCAGGGAATATTCCTAGAGACATCATTACAGAGAGTGGAGGGTTTGCAAAGGGATAAAGGATAAGCAATCACCTATGAAGGACCACATCGACACTTGGCACATGATCTATGCTTGGAGAAGGCATGGCGGTGGGTGTTGATCTTATATAAAGGAATGCTTGGGCATGAAAAAAAGAATGAGAGAAGAGATAGATAGATAGAGAAGATTGATGTGATGAGAGATATAAAGAGAGAGAGATAGAAGATATACATATGCATATATGGGTACTAGAAGTAGAAAGAAGGAAGAAAACTAACTAAAAATGTTAGGTTGCACTAGGGGATTTAGAGATTTAGTGGTACTAGAGAGTATAAGGGATGTCATTATAGCATATTATGGGATATTAGGGATCTATAAATGGGGTTAAAATGGGAAAAGTATAGTTAGGATCTCATATCAGAGGTCCATTGTGTATAGGTTAGACCTCTATCATTTAATATATATGGTCTGAGATGACCCTTTTGACTATAATGTGGCTACTAGAACTCTTTTAAATCAATATATATATATATATATATATATATTCATTTTATATATCTTGTTTATTATGGGTGTAAACCCTTATGATATTTAGCATGTTATTATATGCTCATATCTATTTTCCTATGGTTCATTCAATGTTTATCTACCTTCTCTGATGCATGGGTGTGTGTGTGATCTGTTAGTTTTATGTTCTTCTTTTTTAGGATGTATGTTTTATCTCTACAAAATAAACCCCATTAATGGTGGAACCTTCTCACAAAGCTCACATAAAAGGGGCTCACACCATGCATGTGCCTCGGTGAGTGCCCAGTGCCCATTGGGTGATAGGTCGGCGTGCTTGGGGTTAGAAAAGAAGTATTAAGGGTAAAATAAATGACTACATCTTGGTTCCATTTCGGGACCTCTTTTTGAAAGTTGTTGTGAGAATGGTGCATGATGATAAAGCACTTGACCTTGGATAATGTCGAAGCATGGCTTAAAAGCATGGAGGATGAGTTTTCTCAGAGATTTAGTACTAGACCTAAGTTTGATGCACGTAAATGGGTAGAAGAACACTATTGTATCATGAGTTGTATGAGACCTTATTTTGTTGTTTTCTAGTGGAGTTGTATGAATGGCTCTCGGCGTATGCATCTAGATCAAGTTGGTACTATAGACCTCACATATGGACCCAAGATGAGTATCAGAGGCTTGCATGATGTTGATCTAACTTGGACACATGTTGTTGATCATTGGTGGAGTAGAGTGTTGATGAGTTACACCTTGGAGTACATGATTTCTATGTATTCTTGTCCAGAGATTGTTGAGTTTGAGTTCTTGAGGGAGCCAAGAGGATCATTCTTGTGTGTTATCCCTTTAGCTATAAAGATCTTGATCATTACACTAGTTTGGAAGCATTTCCTATGGCTGGCTAAGCTTCTTCTTGAGTGTTGGGTGAGGAAGCTAGAGTGGAGGAAGATGATGGACCTTGTGGCTGAAAAGGAGAGGGAAGAGAGATGACTCAAGTATAATGAAGCTCATGAAAGGGAGTTAGATAGACAATGTGAAGTTGTAGGAGTGATGGATTTATGGAGGTAGATGTTGTGGGAAGGAATTGAGGTTCACGTGGAGAGGACATGGAGCTTGAGCAGTCTATGCTACCCCATCTTGGAAAGCATGGAGAGAGACCCCTTCAGCTTTTGATGAGAGCTCATCACTTGGAGAAAGGAGAGTCCATCATCGTGTGCATCTAAATCCACATGGTGACCAACCCCTGGCACTTAGTTTTCCAAATCTAGAGATAAGTATTACTAACCTAGTTGGTATTGGTGGAAGTAACCGATCAACACCTAGGAGGTATAACTTTTCATTTGGCACATCTATGGCTACACATAATCATTTCTTGTGTTTGGAGGTATATTGTCTAGAATGACATTTGGGAAAATATGGGTACACAAAGCTTGGGTATCACATCTAGAAGTGGCATGGGACACACATCTAGTAGTGGTGTAATATCATAGACTATTGGCATGCATTCAATTTAGCGACATGGGGGGACACAAGGCACGACCACTTCAGACCTTTACCAACTACGGGAGGTGGATCTAGTGGGTCAGGTGGAATAGGAACTAGTGGACTTAGTGGACTTTGGTGGATCTGGAGGATCTGGTGGGTCGGAGGGATAGGCACTGGTGGATCTAGTGGATCTAGTGGTGGAGGAAACATCGGAGGGAATCAAGGTTCTGGATCAGGTGGAAAGGGCCTCAACCACCTCAACAAGTATTTTTTGAAATGTCTTTACATCTACCAGATTACAAAGGTGTTGAGGATGTTGTACAAACATGTACACAAATGTGAGTTTCTATGGCACATGAAGGGGATCACTACCCCAGAATGGAAGGCAAGTCAGTTTGCAACAACATTGCAAGGGCACACATATAGTTGGTACCAAAAGTATGACCCCCACCAGATAGTAGTAGATTATACCACATGTGTAATGCCTTCTTAGCTGAATTCCATATTCTTAAGTTTGAACAAAAGAGCATTAGCATGTTTGAAGGAGATTCAACAAGGTATGGAAAGAGAGTGTGTGGGAGTATGATGCATTTTAAAAACTCTCTTATCAAAAATGTCTTATGATATTCATCCTTCTCAACATGCTCAATGGTTTTTGGAGGATTAATAACACCTTTTAGGAGAGAGCACTTTTCACATAAGACTTTCACAGACCCACGTGAGGCCTTGGAGGCTTCCCTACATGTGAGGCTATAGGAAGCATGGATACCGGTGTTAGTCCTTTTCTTGAAGCTCAGATTTTGCAATGGAAAAGTAAGCTGAGAAGCTATCTATGAACTCGGCCCATGAGACTCATAGTGGCCTATGGTGCATGGATTGTGAGGTAGAGGGGCATACGAAGGATAATTTTCCTCGAGATCGATATGTACCATGATGGTAGACTATGAAATTTTCCATGGAGATCATGATGTAAGTAGGTGTCCACTACTACAACATGTGTGATGATCCATAAGAATGTGTCTTGTTATTGCAATATTTTCACCTCTACTACTCATGACACCAAGGATTGTAGATTGATTGACCATATACATGATGTCATTGATATTGGTGTGTGCACTAGACCAGCATTGTTGCAAACAATTCCAAGGATGATGGTCATCACTATGAAGGACATGTGGATGGAGGAGCTCATGGAAGAAGCTTTCATGGAGGATTTAGAGGTCATGGAAATCATGGAGGTGGAAGAGGTGAATTCCTCTGGAACTTGTTATAACTGTGGGTCCACAAGATTATTACAAGCAAATGTCTTGACTACTACAATGCTCATGGTGTGGGAAGAAGCACAAGTATGAGGAGTTCCTAGAGCTATTTGAACACATGAGCCAAAAAAAATGAAAAGAAAGGGCACGGGATGGTAAGCATTAAGAAAGAAGACTCATAGTGGATGCCAAGGGTGGCATGTGAGTCAAGTTAGAACTTACTGGTGATGAAATGAGAGATGAGGCTGCACACACCAAGGAAAATACCAAAGTAGAGAGACCACTAATTACAAGAGAAGAGGTGGTGTATGGGAAGTATCTGGACCCTACCCATCAGAAGGAAGTCTATCAAGAGACCATGGACATAATCAAGAGTCTTCAAGGGGAAATTCAATGTCTAAAGGAGCAATCCAGGAAGTTGGAAAAAAAAAAGTGATTGAGGTCCCTCAGTCAGATATAGATGATGTCAGAGAGGTGTGTAAGATGTTGCACCAAGAGAATATCATTCCTCTATTAGGAGAATGGTTGAGGATAAGATACCAAGCATTGGAGCAGAGCACGAGAGGTAGGTTTTTTGCATGCTAACCTTCCTCCCCATAGCCTTGACTATGATAAGGAGATTACCTTGAATGTAGTTGTTGATGGATGGCTCCTAAGAAATATTCTGATTGACATGGGTGTGAAGTTAATGTTCTCACCTAGATGCCTAGAAATCAAATGGGAAGGCCCCATTACAACCATCTTCAAATGTGTTGTATATGGCTAATAAGACAAAGGAAATGCCCATTGGTGTTTTAAAGGATGTTGTTATCACTATCCAAGGGAAATTCACTTGGAGACTTTGAAGTCTTAGCACTTGCTAAGGTGGAAAACTTTCCAACATTACTTGGGTGCCCCTGGTGCTATAAGAACAATGTTGACTTACATTTCAATAAGGGGTATATAAGTTTTGAGAACAAAGAGGAACATGTTATCATTCCTTTGATGGATGGGAAGTCAACACCCTATATTGAGCCTTTAGGAGAAGAAGACCTAGACAAAATTTACGTGTGCACTATCTCGGGACCTTGAAGTTGTGCAACCAACCAAAAAAGAGGGTTATTCAGTGGGAAGATGCTCAATCTATAAGTGATACAACTAGTGTGGCATGTGAAAATTGGGTGCATGGGACATATGAGTTAGTCGGAAGGAAGTTAAGAGGCTCTGTGATGAGAGTAACAAAAGGCACACTCTCATCAAGCACCTAGGAGGAAAGAAGTTGCCAAGTTATTCTGGGGAGCCAACCTACGATGTTTTCTTATGAGAAATGGAGACCCAGTGGAGATGTGAGATCGAAAGGAGAAGGATGCTTAGCTATACCTTTCTTGGGACCACAACACATTGGTGGGTGACCCATCACGATAACCTTCTAGAGTGGCATGAAGTGAGAATCATGTTCTCTATTAGGTTTTTCTAGAGAAATGCACCTACTATCATATAAAATTATCATGGGAAGGAACCCACCTCATTTTCACATCCAAGCATGTGAGAAGGCCTAGATGGAAGGCATGGAAGCCTTGCCACCTTCTTTATGGGTGCATAAGTTGTACTCCACCTTACAAGGTTGTGCACATGCATGGTACATTCACTCAAAGATGTGTCATCAGATACAGAAAACTAAACTGTAGGAGTTGATGGTTGACCTCCTTTAAGCTTTTGAAATATCGAGTACTAAGCCATCGGTGGATGAGGCATTTGCAGGTTGTTAAGCACCTAACTATGGGAGATAGTGCCATGGTAGAAGATAGAATACTAGAATTATTGGGTGAACCTAGCTTAGAAGCATGCACTTTGATGAGGAAGAATCGAGGAGATACAACTTGAGCACACATGCATGGAAAAAGAAAAGGAAAATTTGGTCTATGTGATCGATGGTGAAGAAGTGGAAAATTTGGATGTTAACCATACTATGGGTATGCATGAAGTTATGGATAGTGTTGATGAGAAAGCACACACCTACCATGAACCCCTAAAACCAAGAAGGTTAACATTGGTTTGGAGGTAGAACCTAAGGAGGCTACTATTGGAGATTACTGGATAAAAAAGGAGGTTTCAAAGATCATCGATCTATTGCAAAATTTTAGGATTTGTTTCCACATGGGTACCATGAGCTTAAAGGAGTTCACCACTCCTTGGGAGAAATGAAGATCAAGTTAAAGGAAGGTGCACACCCAATTTGGAAGAGACCTTATCGAATGAATCTGAATCTATGCATCAAATTCAAGGAGGAGATTGACAAGATGATCACATCAGGCATCATTGAGGTTGTTGAAGAATCAAAATGGATAAGTCTAATGGTCATCAACATTAAGAAGGATGGGAGGATAAGGATTTGTGTTGATTATAGGGATTTGAATGTGGTATGTGTTATTGACCCTTTTCCAACCCCTTTCACTAAGGAGATCCTGGAAGGAGTAGTTGGGTGTGAGATCTATTCTTTCATAGATGGATTCTCAGATATCATCAGGTTAGAATTACAAAGGAGGACCAAAAAAAAACTTTTTCCACTTGAATGGGGAATATTTTCCTACACAATCATGCCTTTTGGACTAAAGAACATGCACTGTTGTGTTTTTGCACATTGTGGTGCAGGCATTTCAAGACTTCATCCATAAGTTTCTTCAAGTCTACCTTGATGATTGGATGGTATATGGATTAGTGAGGGATCATTGTGACAATATCTGGGATGATGTTTGAAAGATGTCGGTAGTTGAGGATATCCCTCAACATTAAGAAATGTTTTTCACTACTCCATTTGGAACCCTTTTGGGGCATATCATATGTAAGGAAGGCTTGTTGGTGGATCTTGCCAAAGTTTCATTATTGTGGGATTGGGGGAACCTACCAGAGCAGTGTGTGGATTCCTTGGGCATATGGGGTATTACCAAAAATTTATTAGGGGGTATGCCAAGATCATCCATGCCATTGGAAAAGTTTCTAAAACACAAAAAAGTACATTTCACTGGGGAGAGGCACAAATGGATGGCATTTGATACATTGAAGAATAATACTTATCATTGTGCCCATATTATGCTTTCCTTCTTGGGATAAGCCATTCCATGTACATGTTGATGCTTTAGGGATGGATTGGGGAAATCTTAGCACAACCTGGAGAGGGAATTGTTGACCACCCCTTGTGTTTTCTAGTAGAAGCTAACCCCAAAAAAATATAACTATACTACTACTAGCAAAGCATTGTCAATGATCTATGCACTATACAAATTTAGGTAGTATCTATTGGCAACACCCTTTATATTCTACATGGACCACATGGCATTGAAGTACTTGGTAAACAAGCCCATTTTACAAGGGCACATATGTCGGTGGGTCTTGTTGTTTCAAGAGTTTGAGTTTACGGTTGTTGTGAAACTAGGTAAGAGTAATTTGGGACCTAACCATTTATCAAGGATTGACTCGGGGAGGATGCATAGAGCATTGAGGATACAATGCCAGATGCACAACTATTTAGATTGTGGCATGTGCCCTTTGACTTGGAAGATATTGTTGTGTTTCTCAAAATGGGTGTGGCACCGGAGGGAATGAAGACTTTGGAAAGGAAGCAGTTAGCCATATGTGTCACACCCTACATGTTAATTAGTGGAGACTTATACAAGCTAGGCCATGATGAGGTTTTTGTGCATCGTGTGTGTTAGAACATGAACATGTTTGCAATCATGGAGGAAGCACATGGTGGAATTGCGGAGGACACTATGCGGGAATGCAACCACACACAAGATCCTTCTAGCAGGTTTTTGGTGGGAAATGGTTTACAAGGATTGTATCAAGTATTGCAAGGCTGTGACCACTTTACAGTACCTTGGTAAACTAGGGAAAAGAGATGAAATGCCATTAAGACCAATTTCCAGTGTAGAACCATTTGAGAAGTGGGAAATTGACTTTGTAGGCCCTATTTCCCCATCCACATGAAGGAAAGGTTCATGTTATATCATTACATGCACATATTATCTTACAAGGTGGGTAGAAGTGGCACCTACAAGGGATTACACAATGGTAACAATAACTAGGTTCTTGTGGGAAAACATAATCAATAGATATGGATGCCCGTTGAGTTTAACAAGTGATAGGGGTACTCATTTCTTGAATGAGATAGTTAGGATCTTGTTGGAAAAATTCATGGTAGCCCACCACAAGACTACCCCTTATCACCCACAAGCTAATGGGACTGTTGAGGCATTTAACAAAATTTTGAATCACACGTTAACCAAGATTTGTGATGTGGGAAGAAAGGATTGGGATGATAAAGTTTTGTTGTGTTATGGTCATACTTAGACTACTACTTATAAAAAGATTGAACAAGGCCACACCTTTTCAATTGGTGTTTGGCATGGAAGTGGTGTTACCTATTGAATTCATGTTACCATCACTATATATAGCATGCACATGGAGGATTAGATGATGAAAAGTGCTTGAGGAGAGGATTGATAAGTTAATGCAGTTAGATGAGAGGGGGATATTGCTCACTGGAGTCAAAAAATAGAAAAATCTAGGTAGAAGGCATGGCATGATAGACACATCAAAAAAAATAGTTTGAGGTTGGGAATGGTTCTATTGTATGATTCCAAGTTTTTGCACCATCTGGGAAATTCAAATTCCATTGGATGGGCCCATACATTGTATCCTATATACTTGATTCAGGCACTTTCTATTCTAAAGTTTGGATGGAACATGGTTACTTACGAGGCCATTTCATGGGAGGGAGTAGGTTGAAGCCCTACTATAAATAAGTCTTCTTTGTGTTTGTAAATAAGGTAATATTTCCAGTTAGCCTAGGATTTCCCTTAATGCATTTCCTTTCTTTGTGTTTCCCTTTCTCATTGCTTGTTCCCTTTCTTTTTGTTTTTGTGTGTGTTTGTGCACTGGTAGCCACTTACTATTTTCAAAAAAATTATATGCGTAGAGGACCACACATCTATTTTTGTGTGGGGTGAAGTGATGTGACAAGTACTAGAAGCTGGTATTGGAAGTTGTGTTTTGATGGCCTAGGTTGAAGGATCAAAAGTGTAGATTTGGAAGAGCACGCATGTAGAAAAGGTGAACATGAGGAGTTTGGTGTCAGAAAGGCTTTACAAAAACCACGTACAAGGGTGAGAAGTGCATAGGAACAACATGAGGTAGGTGATGTCAAAAATCAGGATAAGGATAAAAGAAGTGCCTTTGGCATTGAAAGCACACATGCATAAGGATCTTTGGTCAATAAGGGTTTTTTTGTGCACTAGAAGGTTGTATAAGTTTTCACATAGGATTGGGCATGGGGGGTAAAAGTGCATTGAAGGTTGGCATTAGGAAAAAAATCCACCTTTAATGCAAAAGTACATTGGTAGGTGGCATGGCATTTATTATGGAAAAAAAAAAAAAAGCTATAAGTAGAAGGTCGGGGTGCATTATTGTTTTACCTTGTATTTGTGTTATCGAAGAGCTCTCATGAAACTAGGGCATCCTTGAAGAAAATTTGTGTGAAAAAGGGTTGTGAAGATTTGTGTGCATAGCTAGTTTGATCAATGAACCAGTGGGAAAAAGAGTACATGGGCATGAGCGGAGAAGGTTGTGTGAGAGGATCCCATGGGTGTTACATCATCTTGTGGAAAAAAAGGGTTTTCTAGGTTAGGGTTACATAGCTAGGGCACAGATTGAAGGAATTTTCATGCAAAGGAGTGGAGCCACAAAGTTGAGAAGAGCTAGGATCAAGAGAAAGGAAGAAATTTTAGTGACCCGATGAAGAAATGACACCAAGGAAAAGAAAAAAAATGTTTCACCAAAGAAGGGAAGGGAAAGGGGAAACAAGTTGTTTCCACCAGTTTCAATGAAGAATGGTACACAGAGATGTAATATCCAGATGATGTATTACTTGGTAAGGAATGGGTATCACATGTTAGAAAGATGGTGTGAGTGACTACAACCATCAAACGAGCACCACAAAAAATGAGATGGCATTGGAACTAGTTTTCCCCTATAGACAAGAGGACACCAGATGGAATGCCTATCTATGATGATGAGGTAAAGGTGAAAATGGAGAAGGTCGGGTTATTACAACTCTATGAGTTTCCCTATTTTGGAAAAACTTGAGTGAATGACTATACCAGTGGTTAATGTCACGCATGCATGAAGACCACTTCTACTTCATGTAGGATGAAGGATGTGAATAACTCCCCAACTGATTTCTAAGTTTACTAGTCTTATCTATGAAGGAGAATCATTCGATGATGACTTGGATGATAAGGAGGCCATTAAGAAGACCATTGAAGCTTATGACTACAAGAAGGTTCACGCTACTTTGACATTTCTACAATTTTTGACCTATAATGAGGATGGCCATGCATGCTTGGTCACAAAGTTGAATGGGTAGGAGAGATGGACACAGATCAACAAGGCTTGGTTGAATGTTTTTGTAAGATCTCGGAGGGGACCATCTATAACCTATCAGATTTCATAGTAGAAGAAATCATCAATGCACACGTGCGATGGAGAGAAGATCATGTTTGGTAATGTCCTCCTTACCATTGTCTTTTTAGAGATTGGAGTGCCGATGGGCCAGATAAATTTGTTTGGGAATACCCAGATGAGAACCCTTCCCCCACCAAAATATTTGAGCAATACACTTGTGACACCATGACGCCACCCACAAGGCACACTAGAAAAATGGTATAAGTGGATGCGTGATGCATTCATTGCTGAATGGAGAATACCCAGCAGTTACCTTTTTTTTTAGGTGAGGCTGAATTCACCATATACCAACATTTTTGTATTGGCGGTTTTTACTCTTGATATGGCGTCAAAGGGTCCCTGGTGTAAATTTCATTCTCCTTCACAACACAATACTTCCAGGCTAGGGTCAATCGATTCAAAGAGGAAAAGAAGCTAAGGTTTGACCTCGTATGGTAGACCAAGATTACCATGAGCTGCTGCATAAAAATTGATATATCCCAAGAAGCACACCTATGTGGAGAAGTATGTCTCCCATGACATACATATGTTGAAACCAATGACATTTCCTATTGTTTGGGAGGACCACAACAAGGGTATACCTATGTATAAGGCCTAAGTATGAGAAAGGAACTTACATTGAAAATGATGTCTCTATCTCAAAGACCCCACCATAAGGAAGAAGGTTGTGCCAAGGAAAAAGGGAGAGAGAGGAGGCTCCTGAGAAAAAGGCACCAAGCACACACATACATGTAATAGTCATGTAGGCATGCAGTGCAGGAGTTGAGCACCCAAGCACCTATGCATGGAGGAAGAAGTCCCCCATAAAAGAAAAAGAGAAGACACACGAGGAAGAGGTGCACTAGAGCAAGAGAAGTCCCCTACAAAAAAGAAGAATCACTAGTAAAAAGAGTCACCTAGGGAAGAAGAAAAATAAAAGTCTCCTATATTGGAATCACCAGTTAGGAAGAAGCAAAGAGTAACAAAAAATGTGGACTCAAAAGAAATAAAGAGCATGGAGGCCAAAAAGGGATGAGAGATGATGAAGAGAGCATGGTGAGGCTCAGAATCCATCCCTGTGTGTGATGTACACATGAGTCGAGGAAGAAAAATGAAGAGAAGGATGAGGATGAAGGAAGGAGCCCATAACCAGGGAGGAAGTGAAGAAGTAAACATGAAGGATCAAAAGACTCCAAGCCTACTAAGGAGAGAGATAGAGGATGCCATGGAGAGGGAGGTAGTAGGCATTATAAAGGACTTGGTGGATCAAGAGGTGGAGCACAAGTAGGAAGTACTAAAGGAGAAAGAGAGAAAGTGAAAAGTGTGGGAAAGGAGTATGGAAGCATGGGTGGAGACCCCATCTTAGCAGTAAGCTTCCCAAAGGTAGCACACACATAGGTGGAAAGGGCATATAGTAGTAGCATAAGAACAAGAAATGACTTACATTAATGATCCAAACAAGGTACTTATGCATGCATTTTCCAAAGTACCATGCCTACAAACCAACTCCTTGCATGGTCTTCTTTTGATGAAGAGGGTGCATACCCACACATGAGAAAATGTTATCTTGGGATTTTGAGTCCCATGTTGATGAACCCAAATTTGAGGTCAAATGAGATGCATTGATGAAGATACCATGCCAAGGGAGTAAACCCTCTAGTGAATGCCCAACAACTATCAGATGAGAAAGTTTGTAATGCACTCAAAAAAGTATCGGTGGAGGTTGAAGCAAGGCTCTTTGGAGAAATGATAGAATAAGGGTCTTGGAGGAAGAGCTTGAGAAAAAATGAAGAGATCATTGAAAGAGGATAAAGAGATAAAATAGAAGGAATTGATCAGTGCACAATTAAGGTGTGAACTAAGGGATGAAAAGGAAAAGGTGTGAGATCCATAAGAAGATAGAGGTCATTTCAGATGCCATAATCTTGAAGCACCCAGACCTAGCCCCACCTGAGTAGAAATATGAGTCAACCATGCACTTCTTGGAAGACTTAACCCACATCCTCACCATGGAAAGGTGGCCACTCGCATTGGAGTCGGTGGAAGAGGTGATGGCATGCACCAGAAGGAGGAAGAAAAAATGAAGATTGGGGAGATGGTTACTTGGTATTTCAAGCTCCTTTCCACTGTAAAGACCACCACATGTAAATGGTGAGGTTGTATATGAAAATTGCTTGATAGAGAGATAGGGTAGTGAGCATATTGGTTGCTACACATGAGGTGGATCTAAAGGAATTTCAAGAAAATAACAAAGGAAATAGGGCGAGGAGTGTGATAAGATCCTAGCCGAGGTTGAGAAAAATTGGAAGCAATCAAAACCTTGTGGGGTTTGGTTAAGAATCAACTTAAGGAGCTATATCCCTAGGTCACTCACAGAATGGACATCATTGGGATGATCTTAGCAAGCAACTAGAAGGCATTGTAGATACATTGAATGCTAAGAGAAATGAATTGAGTTTTGATGAAGTAAGCACTCTAGTAGGTGACCTACTTTAGCAGGTGTGGGAGGTAGATGCCTAGGAGAATATTGAGGCAACCATGAAGAAGGAATTCCCACTCCTCCTACAACATAGTAGCAATTCTTCTATTCTTTCATTCTTTATTCATATTGTCCCAGTTCCACTATTCTTTATTCTTTGAAGAAGCAGTTGTTTTTCGAGGATGGAGAACACACATAGTGTGGGGTGATGTTGGACCCTAAAATATTGGCTAAGTACCAAGAGGCACATGCATGCATGTGCAGGACCAGTGAGAAGAAGGGCACTCAAGGGAAAGTGCAGGAAAAAGGGGTTTAAGAAGGGTTTAGTAAAACCAGGGCACGTGTGGGAGGTAAACATGGGTTTAAAGGACTTAGCCATATTTGGCATTCTAGAGGCACTTGAGGAAAAGCATGAGGACCCGACTAGGTGTGATAAGTGGATAAGGTGCCATCCTAGAGCCTTGGAGGCCAAGAAAAGGATATTCCATGCAGGAATATTCCTAGAGACATCATTATAGAGAGTGGAAGGTTTGCAAAGGGATAAACATTCACCTATGAAGGACCACATCGACACTTGGCACATGTGATCTACACTTGGAGAAGGCATGGTGGTGGGTGTTGATCTTATATAAAGGAATGCTCAAGCTAGAAAAAAAGAGGGTGTTGAGAGAATGACATAGAGATAGAGAGGTAGATTTATGTGTGTATGGATAGGCATAAAAGAGAGGAGGGATATACATATGCATATATGGGTACTAGGAAGCAAGGAAGAGAAACAAACTACAAAATGTTAGGTTACAAGAGTTTAGGATTTATGTTTAGGTATTGGCATTGATATAAGGTACTAGAGAGCTATATAGAATGTCATTAAGCATTGGCATTGATAGGCTATAGGATCTTACTATATATGGTAAATGGGTTATAATGTAATGAAGCTACGGCACTAAATCAATATATATCTAGGCTTTAGCTCCTTTTTATGAGCCCTTCTTGTATAGGTTATAGCTCATACCTCTATCATTTATCTACCTATATATGTATACGAGATGACCCTTTTGATGCTGTAATGTGGCTACCCAAGAACTCTTTTAAATCAAAAATATATCATATATATGGGTTGGGTTAGTTATATCTTAGTTTATAGGATGAGGCACAAACCCTTCGATATTTAGCATGTTATAGCTACATCACATATTTTCCTATGGTTATATTGTAACCAATGTGATTATTCTACTAAATGTAAAATATTCACATGTATTATGTAATAATGTTTCTTTTAAAGGAAAAATGAATCCATGAAAAAGATATATTGCATTTCTAGATCAATAGGATGTTAAAGTAAATGTGTATGTAAGATTTGAAACATAATATACAATGTAAATTTTAGTGGCTAATATTCGTTAATTCAAAAATATTAGGATTTTTAAATTTGGATTTGGATAATTTTGAGGTGTTAAGTCGCTTTCTATTTTGCCTAAATTTGATGGGTGTAAGTTATTTTTTTGGGTTGTTTTGCCTAGTGTTTACAATAATATCTAAATTTTTATATTCAAATCACCTTTAATACATGAACAAAAGATATCGACTGACATAATTATGCTATCATCTAGTAGCATAATTTTTTTTTCTTGTAGCATAATGTTGTTAGTTAGTAATATTATGATATCTTGACCAATAGTTTCTACTAGCCGACAACATTTTCTTTCAATTCATGGCATTCTCCATGATTTCAAAATATCATTTCAACAAATTCACCAAGTGACATATATGGTCTTGGGGGTCTTAAAATTTAACCTGGTAAGATATAATCATTAACAATTTCATTCTTTCCTTTTACAAAGAAGAAAACACTCAAACATAACTTTAGAACCATTGTTAGAAATAATAAATCTAAGAAATGTTTCTTCCATATCAAGATAAGTACTAATAGATCCACTAGGAAAATGATGAAACAATGAGAAGAAATATGAGTAAGAATACTATGAAATGATTTGAAAAGTAACCTATCATTAGAATGTAAATCCATAGCTAATCTAAAATCCTTAAGATGCATATAAGGATTACTCGTTCCATCAATAAGTGTAAAAGTAGGAAAAGTAAAACCCTTAAGGAAAGAAAAATTGTAAATATCATTAATAATAGGATTTCCATGAAGATAATTATTACTAGTGCTAGTATAATAATACCTAATATCAAGGGTAAGGGTATGGATCTTATTTCGTAAATCACCTACAACATGCAAAAGAGAAAGAAATTCTTGGGAAGGAATGACATAAATATAAGTTATTCATTAAGGGTTGAATTTTTCCATTTTAAGTAGCCATAAGGATGATATTGTCTTGAAAGTCAATCTTTGGATGAATAATTGGAAAATTAGGAATAGGAACATATGAAAAAGAATCAATAGGAAAATGTTTTTGCAAACTTTTATCAAAAATCTCAGCAGAAGAAGGAATACAAGGAACATGCATGTTATCCTTATGATCATCATAATTTACACTATATTTGGGAATATCAAGAGTATAAACACAAGAATAACTAAATTTTATATATTCTAATGCATTGTGAGAAGGAAAATGAGTACTAACATAATTACAAAGCATACGAAGGTGAAAGAAGAAATATATGAATTTTGAGGCACAATATTCAATGAACAAACACTTAGTTAAGAATAAGAAGAGGGGATCTAAATATAATTATTAGCATAAATAGGATCAACTCTAATGATTTAATGAAATTTAAATATTAATAAGAGGATTGAGATCAAACATATATAACAATAACAATAAATATATATCATTCATGAAACAAGAAAATGTGTACAATAGGAAGATAAAAATGAATTAGCTTGTAGTTGAAGATCTAGGATAATTGTAGGTTGGAAAATGAGTAGAATAGGATGGATATGCTTCATCTTAGAAAATGAGATTTGCAAGTCTTCAAACAGGACCATCTAGATGAAAATAGGACTACCTAGGAACCATTGTTTGATGTGGGGGCTAATGTCCTAACAAGAGCTTTGATTCTAATATTTTAGGATCTGAACTTATATTCTTCCTTTTTCTCTTTATCACATCCAATTCACCATATTGGTCTATTGGAATAAAAATGGACTGAGAGGGGGTGAATAATTTGTATAAATTTCTTATTTCATTTACCATTAATTTCAACATCGATTAATGTCCATTCCTTAATATACATTCAATAAGAGCTTATTAGGTCTGCATAATATATTCAAATAACCATAAAACTTGAGAAAGAACATGTATAAAAAAATATTTAAGTGGGAAAACCTCATGGGAAGAAAAAAATGAAACTATGCTTATATTACACAAAGTAAAGAGATATATTGAAACACCAACTTCACAAGGAGCGTTAATCCCTAGTTTTGTAAAGCACCAACCCTAGAAGGAACACCAAACCCTAATTTAGTGAAGCACATAATTCAAAAGGATGATACAAAACCATAATATGATCAAGAACTAACTCAACCATATGAAGATGAATATCCTTGAGTATTTTTGCCACCAAAACTGTTGGAGATGAAAAATTCAGCTCACATTTCTTCAAACCCTCATTCCTTCAACTCGCTTAAACTTGGATTTTCATAACAAGATTTGGATTCAATCTATTACACACATTTTATCTAAAATTCTATAGAATTTATCTCACTTGTATTTTATTTTATTTTATTCCCTACACCATCTCTTCTCTCTCTTATGCACTCACACTTTTTCTTATAAAGAACTATTTCAAAAATGAACTAAACAAGCACTTTTATATGATTTTCATCTCACAAACATGACATAGGCTAGTCTTCATCAATAATATCTACCAAAAAAACTAAAAAAATAACACCATACTCATATACATTCATAAAATGGACCCATATATCTTAGCCATGCTTAAACATACCTAAAGTGAGCCCAAAATGGCTCAAAACCCCATCACCTGATTCACCAAAGACCAAAAACCTCATCACCATGATTATTAAAGCTCTAAAATTCATAAAACATGTAAAATATGAAATAAAAAACATCATACATGGTTGTACATTAGCTTTAAATAATCAAATTCCTCATAAATCTATCAAGAAGGCTCATATCTTTCTCAAAATAAAGCTGTTTTCTAGGAACCGGTCTTTACCTATATGCCTCAAGACCACACCAAAACACCTAAAATATGTCATATAGCCACTAATTGGAAATAAAATAAAATTTATAACAAATCCATGCTTTCTAGATCTCATGAAACATCCATACATGCAAACCACACTCACTTTCCTCTTCACCAAACTGAGCTTCCTAGAAAGTAATTTTAGGAACTCAAATGGTTTACACCCTTTATGCTACTTTCAAGACCTCAAAAGCCTTTACTAGGAAAAATATTAATCCCTCTTCACTCTCCAACTTATATAAATCATCAACTAATCCATCTCATGCATCTTATACCTCCATCTTCTATCCAGAGAAATCATGTCCTAAGAAACAAGCAACCTTCTTCCTCACAACCTGAGGCGGATGAGCTATCAAAACTCATCATCAAGAAACAAACCATATGCCATTATAAATTTGTTTGAATTCAGTTTCCTAAAAATATTACATTTCCTTCCAAATCCAAGTGGAAGGCCTTCAACTAGGTTCATCTCTAAAACTGCTCCTTTAGGATTTTAGGTCTTAAGAACAATAATTAAGAGTAGAACTTATTCCATCATCCAAAA
Source organism: Taxus wallichiana var. yunnanensis (assembly GCA_018340775.1). Taxonomy (NCBI): domain Eukaryota; kingdom Viridiplantae; phylum Streptophyta; class Pinopsida; order Cupressales; family Taxaceae; genus Taxus; species Taxus wallichiana. The sequence continues at coordinate 641,949,387 of CM031242.1, read as the reverse complement.
TCAATTTTATATCCAATAAAAAACACCCTATAATTTTTCATGAATGGATAGGATGAGAAATAAGTGTTTTTGGGAAACATGGGATTGTCTCTAAGTGAGGGACCTTGTTGTTGATACAAACCTCATAGAAGGTTGGTTTCCTCTACCTAATCATAATGCTAAATTACTCCTAATATTGGAAATGCAACTATATAATACTATTATAATAATCCAAGGGACTAAGGAGAGAGGGGAGTGCATAAAATTTGAAATCCTAAGATAAAGAGAGGTGGTAAAATGAAGAAAAAGGGGAAATACATTCTAATGAGGGAAGAGGAAGAAGGAAAATGGAGAATGGAGAGGTCAAACATGAGTGACACAAAACCAAAACAACATTTTACCTTTTTTATTATATGATTCAAAAACAAATGAACATGTAAAGGAGAAATACATGCACAAAATAAAACAAAAAGAAAGAAAAGGAAAGGAAATGTAATAAAACATAAGTCAGGGTTGAGAAACACCACAAAGCAAAGATTTTATTTATTTTCAAAGACTAGAAAAACCATTACATGTGAAGAAGGACAAAGAACACATTTCCAAGCTTAGATGGGGGTCCACAACTCGTAGTTGTTTAGGAAAAAAATTTTATAGATTTTTTTACATTTTAGAATATCCTCTCCTTCGCAAATGAGATATTTTACATTTAATCTAATATGGGAAAGAGAGAAGAGGAAAAATAGAGGGAAATTCATATTACCATCTTCAACCACCAACAAATTGCATTGAATGTTTGAAAATGGGCATGGGCATGATGTGGGAGCATAAATTATGGAGATCATAACTTTTATCCAATCATTGGATCATCTTGAAATTTTCTAGGGTGTTAGATATAAGATTGTGGCCATTATGACACATTTTCGGGCCCAGATTCCTTCATCTAGTGGCCTAAAATTGGCTCCATATTTTTTTTTGCTTTTGACTAGGTCTTAGAACTTTAATAAATTTTGTTGTGATTGTTAGAATAAGTCAAAATTTCATGTGATCCTTAATTTATGAAGTCATATTTGGCACACAAATTTTGGGGTCCATCCGAGTTGTTTTTCTAGTAGGTAATTTTTGGCATTTTAGGGTTTTTAGAGTAGATGTGAAATAAAAGGAGGATTGTAATGATGTAAAAGATTAGTGTGGATTCTAGAATGAGAAGAAATATATTTTGAAAATCTTGGTTTTTATTTGCAAATTTTTTTTATGTGTGTTTTGGAGGTATTTCAACCTCTCACGCTAGATTCACATCAATTGGTATCAGAGCCAAATTTTGATCTTACGAAATAGTTAAGGTAACATATTACATTTATCTATGTAAATCTTTAATCTATTTTATATAATCATGGCTAGATGCGGGAGGGGAAGTTATTCCTAGATGAATAGGCATATGCAAGATCTACAGAGATAGGTTGTTGAGCTCATAGGAGAAGTTACCCACCTTAGAAGGAGACATGCAAATGGGGATGTAGACCCAAATAGTGATACAAAGAAGTACCTCCATTAATGAATGGAGGAGATGAAGAATAAAATGAGAGAGATGAATAAACATTGAATGAGAGACCATTTGAGGAGAGATTGATCCAAGATTTAGAGGGAAAGAATGACAACATCAAGATTAATGTTCCTGATTATGGTGGAGGGTTATGACCGTGGTGCCCATTTTGATCCTTTTCCATTTTGCCATGTTTCCCCTTTGCTCTTTGTGCTCTGGAACATTTTTTCTCTTAAAATTGGTGGTATGTAACTTTTCCCTCTAGATTGAATGCCTTGAAATGCTCATAAACTTATTATTTTCCCCAATTTGAAAGAAATATACGTGTATGCCCTATTTTGTGCCCTAATTTTTCCAAATCAATGCCTTTGTCATTTTTTCCACTTTTCCTAGCCTTTAGAGCTCAAAATTGTTCGTTTCATGCATATTTTCCCTCAAAAATCCCTTTCCATGGTCGTAAATTGCATAAAATCACTTCCCATTTATTTTTGATTGAAAAATTCTTCACCCACAAATAAAAAATCAAATTCGGGAATCTCTGGCAGTTTCTACATTTTTTGATAGCCATACGGGTGTCTTTTTCCCCACAATTTTTAGCTCACATTCATCAGAAATGTGGCCATTTGTAATTGGATAGGGATTGGTAGGTTTTCTCAAAAATGTAACATTTATTGTGATTTGGAAAAAATTACAAATCGCTCCCACACGCACCAAGGAGGACATGTGGCAGGCGGGATGCAAGGTGGAGTGGCAAAGGACTTGGAAGAATTTTTCCTTTTGGTGAAAAGGGACAAATTTTTGAAAAGGGGTGTAGGCCCGCATCAAGTCAGTAGTGGACACGTGTCAGCGTCAGAGCACAAGGCTAGCCATGGAAGAAAAGTGGGAAAATTTCCCTTGGTGAAAAAAGGAGTTAAAATATGAAATGAGCCCACAGATCCTCAGAGAATCACAGGGAGACACATGGTGGGTGCAGAAGGGAGTGCGGGCCACCGGAGGAAAAAGGAACATTTTTCCCTTTTAACAAAAAAACTTAGAGTGAAAATTTGAAGCATGGCTCCGCGATGAATCAGTGACCGACACGTGGCAAGGATAGAATCGAGGCGCGAACTTGGGGGAAAATGAGAAAAATTTCCTTTTTCCAAAAAGGGGTGGAAATGTGTAAAATTGAGCTACGATTCCTCACCCACCTTGGGAAATGTGTCAAGACCAAATTTAAAGGGCAGGGGAGTGGAGAAAAATGTCAAATGTTTACATATTTCCAAAAATATTAAAAAGTCAAAACAATGATCCCAAATTCATTTCCAATCACATCATGACACTTGGAGGGCTCAAATTAAAGGGAGAAATGGAAAATCAACTGTAACTATGCATTTTTCAATTTTCCCACCATTTGAGCTCCAAGAAGCTTGGAGATGTGAATTTTGCATCAATTTTGATCAAATTTTTGGCAAATTCATATCATTTTGTCCTTCAAGGATCAATGGGATCAATTTGAAATTTCAATTTACAGATTTGAGATGTTTTTGAAGTGAATTTTTTCCCTAACCCGTCCAAAAATGTAAAATATCAAATCAAGAAGTTACAGAGTCAAATTTTGGAGGGATAAGGATGAAATGATGAAATGAAAGGGGTTTGCATGCTTTGAAGATGAAAAACGTGCCTCCACAATGGATAATGATGAATTTTTCTAACGATTCACCTTTTGAAAGAATAACCAACAACTTTTTGTGAGTCTGTTAGATGTCATTTTCCAAAAATATTTCAAAGCAAAGGTGCTTTGAATATTCCACTTTGGAGGGAAGATTTGTGAGTGAGTGAATGAAATGTTATATATTGCATGAATTTGTCATGCAAATGGTCAGAGAAACTTAGAATTTCATGGGAAAATGTGGGAAAGAGCCCATTTTTTGAGAAACCACTTGAGAACCATTTATAATTCCATTTTGCATCAGATTTGTATCACATTGAGTTGGTTTCCATTGTTAAGCCATCAAAAGCTCTAAGATTGTTCTTATAACATTCTCCATGCTGATAAATTTGATCATTCTGGATTATTTTGTGTTGTCTCTTAGCAAAATTTACATACACTTATGTTTCAAAATGTTTTCAATTTATGTTTCTTGATCCTATTGTAGTCTTGTGTTTAAAATCTCTCTTGACCATACATGGTATCATTTCTTGTTGATAGTTTAGTGGCATTTGTAATCCCACATTCAAAAGAGCTTTCATCTGATAAAGAGATAAACAAATTTAAAATCACTTTACCTTCCTTGAATTCAGAGATTGTTTGTAAACCTTTTGGTGCACCTTAGGTCATGATAAAATAGAGATTTCTAGATAATTTGTTGATTCATTTGCTTCAATATTTTGTGATAGGTTGTCAAAAATTGTGTGTAAGAGTGCAAATATGGGCCTCCATTTAGTGCACATATCCTAGTTGAAGGAGTACCTTAACCCCTTTAAGGCATTCTGTTGTTTAGGTCTTATAGGATTTTTTTGCAAAGGTCCTAAAAGAATTTGGAAAATTCTGGTTAGTCTTGTCTAAAATATCCCACCAAAATTTCATTCAAACAAACCAATCCTACCTATAATACCCCTGCATTGCATTGTGTGTCAACAAAAGAATACAATCCATTTACAAAAATGCACAAAGCAAATCAGATCATACAATGTCTTCAATAACCCTTTCCTTGTCTTGAAAGCATTTCCATCATTTAGTAGTGACAGCTCTATTGAGTTTGAATAATGGGAAATTGATCATGTTTTCTCAAGGCCATTTTCATACTATTTGCACAAATTGAGGGATATCTTCATCTCCTTCACCATTTGAGGGTTACAAAATAGGTTCTCTTACCTTGGTTGAAAGGCACAACCTAAAACAGTTAGGACAAGATCAAGTCCTATTTGAGTGCTATCCATCTCTCCACAAATCTGAGTGCTAGTTAGATCACATCCTTGGCTATAAAATGACATACATCATGATCTATCTATCTTCAAGCTTCATGTCATATCTTTGATGCTACTCAGACTGAAAAGGAGAACAAATTTGGGTACTAACAATGACCATAGGAGTTGATTGACTGGTTGAATTGCATGGGAATTTTTTTTTGAGTGGAAAACCCTTTTAGAGGATAAGAATGTTAAGTTTTCATGCAATAAGTTGTTTGGACATGCATTGATCTGGTGGGATCACCTACAAAATGAAAGACAAAGGAATGGAAAGGGAAAGATCCAAAACTAGAATAAAATGGTAAAGAAGATGAAATAAAAATTTCTTCTTGTAGATTATGCTTAGACACTCTTTCAAAGGTTCCAAAACCTAAGACAAAAGGATCTTAGCATTAAGGAGTATACCAATGAATTTTACAAGTTGTCAATCAGGGTTGAAAGGAGAGTCTGAAGAATAAAAGGCTACATGGTATATAAATGGATTGAGTTACACCATACAAGATGAGATGAGTATGCTTTGGATCCATAGCCTAGATGATGCTTATCAACTCACATTAAAGGTAGAAGAAAATAACAAGAGGAATAATTTTAGAAGAGGTGTGAAAAGAGGGCCATCATCATCTCCAATGAGAGGCAAGGGTAGATTTTAATCTACAAAAGGTGAATCCTCTAATGTAGAAGGGTATGAAGATTCTAGTCAAAGTCGTGGTAACTACTAAAGAGGTAGGGGGTTTCAAAGGGGAAGAGGTTATAATGGAGGACGTGGCTGGAATAGCCCCCAAAGGAAATATACATGTTACAAATGTGGTGAAGAGGGTCACAAAGCCTTTGAGTGTCTACACTATCCTACACAAGATAGATGGTAAGGAGAACAACCATGAGTAAATATAGTTGAAGCTGAAGAGTAAGTGTTGTAAATATCTCCCCCGGGTAGATATAGACAAGTAGAAGAATATGGAAATCAAAGAAACTTAGAGCCCGATATTTATTACGTCACCAACAGCCCAAGGCACAGGTAAAGGGCACACGACATAAGGTGTCGACACGAAGAAAATGGATGCGCCCATGGTGTAGGTAAAAGGCGCACATTAGAAGGTGTTGACACGAAAATGGATGCACCCATGGCACAGCAGTCGAGGCGCATGGAAGAGGTGTCGACATGAAAATGGATGCGCCCATGGCACGCAGTTAAAGGTGCACATTAGAAGGTGTCGACACGAAAATGGATGCACCCATGGCAGGTTAGGGTGCGACAAGAGGTGTTGACATGAAAATGGATGCACCCATGGCACAAGTTAAAGGTGCACATCGAAGGTGTCGACATGGAAATGGATGCGCCCATGGCGTAGTTAAAGGCGCACATCAGAAGGTTTGACATGAAAATGGATGAGCCCATGGCGCAGTCGAGGTGCACGTAAATGGAGGTCGACATGGAAATGGATGCCCATGGCACGAGTAAAGGGTGCGCATGTAAATGGATGTCAACATGGAAATGGATGCACCCATAGCGCAGGTAAAGGGCACATGTAAATGGATTTCGACATGGAAATGGATGCGCACCCACGGCGCAAATGGATGTCGACATGGAAATGGATGCGCCCATGGCGCAGGTAAAGGGCGCACACGTAAATGGATGTCGACATGGAAATGGATGCGCCCATGGTGTAGGTAAAGGGCACACGTAAATGGATGTCGACATGGAAATGGATGCGCTATGGTGCAGGTAAGAGGATGTCAACACAAATATGGCCATGCGCCTTCGGGAAGGCACAAAATTTTGAGCACCGATAGGAAGCAGACTCACAGGTCCTTGCGCAGATGTTCAAATGGCCATAACTTTTCACAGGGAGCTCGGATTCATGCAAGGTTGGAATTTTTAGAAATATTATGAGGTCCTATATTCAACTATGACTAGATATGTTTAATTGGGTGGTAACAAGTTCTTAAAAATGCAAAATACAGTTCACCACTTTTTGGGTTTGTTAGGGTTCTCACCTACTACCATAATGAGATGAATTAAATGCAACCTAGAGGTGGTTGGGGTAGATGTGGAATTCCTCTCTCTTTTCTCTCTCATTCTTCCTATAAATTGTAAGGAGGGGCTTCTTTCTAAAGGTTGGACATTCTTGTTTTCCCCTCCCTTCTTCTCTTTGGCGCAGTGAATTTGTGGAGTTCAAACCTCCCATTTAAAAACTGTAATGCAACTTTGCCTCTTGGCATTTTTGTAATGTATCAGTATCAATCTTTGGAGAAAATAATGCATGTCTGTGGATGATTATCAACCCTATCTATGTTCATTTACATCCTCTTGATATTTCACTGCAAATTTGGTTATCTGTGCATGATCTTGCATTGCATTTAAATGGTTTGTGTTTATTGGCAAGACAGGTGTTCTTCATTCCTCGGTGCATCACCTTTGTTAGTTTAGATTTATTTTTTACGCATCTCCTTACCCTGTCTCCTTGGCAAGTTAGATTAGGTTTTTGAGGAAACCCTCTACAAATTTTACATGTGCATTTGAACAGAGGAATAGGAACCGGCCTTCATCCGAGAGCTTTTCCGATTTCGCAAGGTCCCACACTTGGGAAAAGCTCCATGTTATGCAATCGCACCGAGAAGTTTCAACCCATCGAGTTACGTATATTCGTGGGTGCTTTGTGATTCGACATCAATAGTAAGAAGAAATGGAGGTTACTATAGACTTGGGTAAAACCCTCATAATAAGGAGGATAATGATTATCCCAAGGAAGGAGAAAGAAAAATATACTACTACTACTGATTCAAGGTTTCGATCAAATATATTTCGAACAAGATGCATCTCTCGGAGGAAAGGTGTGTAAAATTATTATTGATGGTGGTAGATATGAAAATATGGTTTCAAGTGTGATGGTTGATAAACTCAATTTGAAATGTGAGAAGCACCCATATCCCTATTGTAAATCATGGTCCAAGAAAGGGAATGAGGTAGCCATAGATAAAATATACCTTATAAAGTTTTTGATTAGGAATACCTACAAGGATGAGGTGTGGTGTGGTGTTATCCCAATGATGCATGTCCTATATTACCGGGAGGCCTTAGGAATATGATAGGAAGGTTACACATGATGGATGAAAAATCACATATACCTTTTGGAAGGATGGTGTAAATGTGGTCTTGTTACCCTTCAAGGAAGAAGAGAAGAGTGAGGGCTTATTGGCTATAAAAGATTTTATTACGGAAATGGAAGAAGTTGGCTGGTGTTATGCACTGATGTCAAAGAAGGTGGAAATAGAGGACTTTAATATACCTATTGCTATGGAAAAGGTACTAAAAGAATACAAAGATGTCATACCAGATGAGCTACCAGATGGGTTACCTATGAAATGAGATATTCAACACCATATTGATTTGATCCCAGGATTGGCCCTTCTAAACCAAAAAGCCTATCGGATGAGTCTCGATACGGAGTGAAGAGTTGAATAGAAAAGTGATAGATCTAATACAAAAAGGATTAGTGAGAGAAATCATGAGTCCATGTGCAACCCCAACTCTATTGAATCCCAAAAAATATGGAGACTTTGGAGAATGTGTGTAGACAGTAGGGCCATAAATAAGATCACAATTAAGTATCAGTTCCCAATTCCAATATTGGATGATATGATGGATGTGCTAGTGGGAGCCCGATATTTTAGTAAGATTGACCTGCGGAGTGGGTACTACCAGATCCGGATCCGTGAAGGGGATGAATGGAAAATGAATTTAAAAAAAAAAGGTTGTATGAGTGGATGGTGATGCCATTTGGGCTATCTAATGCACCTAGTACATTCATGAGGCTAATGAATAGAGTACTTTGAGAGTACAATGGTAAGTTTTTTGTTGTCTATTTTGATGATATTCTAATATTCAATAAGATAGTGGAAGAACACTTGTTACATATGAAATTGGTGTTAGACTTGTTATATAAAGAGATTCTATATGAAAACTTAAAGAAGTGTAGATTTCTTTAGAAGAGTCTTGTTTTTTTGGGGTTTTTCATATCAAAGGATGGGGTGAGTATGGATGAGGAAAAAGTAAAGGAATTTTTGTAATGGCCTATTCCAAGGAATGTGACAGAGGTTCATAGTTTTCATGGATTGGAAATTTTTTATAGGAAGTTCATCAAGAATTTTAGTAGCATTGTTGCACCCATAACAGAGTGTATAAAAGGGAGGGAGTATGTATGGACTAAGGAAACAACAAATAGTTTTGAATTTTTGAAGAAGAAAGTGTCAAAAGCACCTATTTTGGTATTTCCATATTTTAGCAAGGTCTTCGAGGTTGACTATGATGCCTCACATGTTGGGATTGGAGTTGTACTGAGTCAAGAAGGATGACTTATAGCATTCTTTAGTGAAAAGATAAATGAAGTCAGGAGGAAATATTCTACTTATGATGTGGAGTTTTATGTTATTGTTCAGGCGTTAAGGCACTAGAGACATTACTTGGTAACAAAGAATTTTTACTCTTCACTGACCATGAAGCATTGAGGTATGTAAACACATAGAAAACAATAAAAATAGGCATGCAAAATGGGTTTATTTTTTACAAGAATATACTTTTGTCTCAAAAGTAGAATTAAGTTGCTGATGCCTTGAGTCGGTGTGTAGTACTTTTGAAAACAATGGAAAATGAAGTAGTAGGGTTTGAGGCAGCTTAAGGAATTGTATGAAGGTGGTCTAAATTTTGGTGATGTTGTGAGACAACTTAAATATCATATAGTAGTGTTGTCTCCCAAAACCACTTTTCATTTTCCAAGTTAAATTTAAAATTTCAAGCTCTCACCCTCCTAAAGTATTTAAGCCAAGTTGAAAGTTTGAAGAGATAGAAAATACATGCCCTAGAGTTGTTTCAAATCCCTAGTCTCCTTGTTTTGATAAATTTTCTGTTTTCCTGTCTGGACACATGAAAATTTTATTGTCTTCCTCATTTGAATGAAATTTTCCATATTTCTATGTGCCCGGATTGTCAAACCTTATATTGTTTTCAATTCCTTGGCTCATGAAAAGAAATTAAAAATCGGGTGTGAAATGGTGGAGTTTTCTTCTTCTCTTCATTTTTTCATAGTTGGGAATGATAGGCGATCTTTACCATTAAATTTTTCTCAGCATCCATGGGTAATATGTGGTTATCTTTGATTGGATGTATTTTAGTCATATTTCAAGGTCCAATGGAAGCCTCCATGCGTCTAAATGACACAACTCCAGGGGAAGGGTCCAAGGGATAGTCTTCAATTAGGTGCAGGATTTCCACATGTCCCATGGTACAAAATGTAGGTAAAACAAGAAAAAATTGGGTAGTATGGAAGGCTTAGCAGACGGCTCCATATGCCTCATTAGTGCAGCTTCAAGATTCAAAGCCGGGTAGTCCTAAAATTTGTGTCATTCCTCCACATGTACTAGGTTCAAAAGGGATAGAGCTGATCACTAAAAATTGGCTAAGTATGGGTGGGTCGATGGAGGTCTGCAGCAGTGCCACAACGACACCATTTCAAAATTAATATCCAAGATTCAATCTCCAAGTAGTTCCAACTCACCACATAGATGAGGAAACAAATTTGGTTGTTTAAAATACTAACACCGGGGAAGGATACATGAGTCAGCTGGGTGAAATTTTAGAAGGCACTTCTAAAGTGGAAACTCAAATCGCCATCTCTCCACATGTCTAGGGGTCAACATGAGTCAAATAGGAATAGACCCTAGATCAGCTAAGTATGAAGGAACCGGTGGAGCTCTCCACGTGTCAGCCTAGTGTAACTTCAAAGACAAAATCTAGAGGTAGGTTCCAAATGAGCGCTAGCTTGCCACACGTCCAGGGTCAGATATATAGCCCCGCCAAACAAAAGGTAGACAATCAAAGCATTTGCAGGCCCATTCCAATCAATTCCTTCCACGTGGGTGGCCCAAATTTAAATTTGTAAAAGAAAATCAAATGGCCCATGTTTTAACTAGAAAAATAATGTAACAACCAAATATTTTAAAATTGTTTCTTTCTCGCCATAAGCATTTCTCTTGTGAATCAAGAATTTAAAGGGGTGTGAACAGTTAGAATAGGTGGTAACTGTTTCTTGCTCACCTGAGTAGATTGTAACCATTTCTTATGGGCTATATCATGGACCCTAAAATCATTGTAGAAGGGCTATCAATTCTAAAAAAACTCACGAGTGCATTGTACTCAGAGAAAGCAAAGGAGTTAGGCATTTTTCTTCTAATTCCCTCCATTCTCAAATTTCTTCCATTCCCACATTATGTACAAATTCTGTTTAAGAATCAATACAATAACAAGGATTTTATAGCCTCTTTGATGAGGAGATTTTAGAAACTTTGAGTTTACAATCTTATCTCGTCTTGTTTCCTTTTACAGGGTTGTTTCTTCTCATAAATGCATGTCTTAAAGTTTTTGACTAATGGTGTAGGAATCTGATTTCCTACTTGCAACATTAGTTTCCCTATCTCATTTCTCACTACCTTTCTCACCTTCGTAAGAAAATATCCCCCTTGTAGATAACTACAAGCACTTTCCACAGGTCGAGTGGATTACCCCTATTGGATCCTCACCAAAAGGCCACCATAGAAATCCACATTTTCTAGTGCATGCATATCCGGTAGCTACACCGGTTAAGTAGAGGACTTAGATTCTCGAGAATTGGAAAGGAATCCACAAGTTTTTCCACCTAACAAATTTCTTTACTAATAGTTTTGGTGCCCACCGTAAAGGGCAGATTTAGTAAAGATATCTACGCCCGAATGCAACCACAAGGTTAGAAAATTAAAAAAATAGAAAATTCCTAGAATTTGAATGGCTATATGAGCCACATGGATTCAAATCATGTCTACTCTGGGAAACCCTCCTATTGAAATACTTGAATTTCTCTTCCACATCTAAGAAGACGTTACTTCAGATTTGAGGGAAGCTATCTGACATAATAGATAAAGTGCCAATCACTACTTCATTTCCATGAGAATTCTGGACCTTGAAGAGGAACACACTACTGAATTGGAAAGGAAAAGACAAATTCCAGCACCGTGAATAAGAGCATAGATTTTTAAGTTGGCAGATAAAATATACACCCAACAACAAAGACAAGGAGGACAAACCGATCCCATTTTTGAGGAACTTCAAAGGAGACAAGAGCTACTTGGAATCCAGAGGCTTCCTTCTCAAACAACTAGTCATGTTGGGAACCTAAGTGTTTCCAATCCTTTGAAGATGAATTTCCATACATCAATGAGAACCTTGAATATTTCACCGATGTAGAGACCGAAGAATCTAGAGAAAGAGAAGAAAGAGCGGAAGAGGAAATAAGAGCTCAACTCAAAGAAATCGAGAGACTTCAAGCCGAGGTAGAAAAAGAGCAGTAGTAGAAGCCATAACCTTAACAAGGTTGGAAGATAGAAATAGACATAGAATGGGTGATCATGATCATGAGCGTGAATGTGATTGTGAGGCCCAAGGCCTAACGTACCATGGGGAGGAAACACCAGTCCACTGGATCTTGCTCAACCACTCCATGAGCTACCGAGAGGCTTGAGAAAAACTTCCCAAAATTTAGAGGGGATGGTTCTCAACTCCCTAAAGAGCATGTAGCAGCATTTATCACTTCTTGTGGTGTGTTGGGTGTTGAGGATGAAGATGTGTTAGTCTGACTCTTTGTGGAGTCACTCCAAGAGAAGGTTTTCAAATGGTTCTACATGCTACCCCTGAGGTCTGTCACTTGTTAGGATGATAAGAAGTGCATTTGAACACATGTTTAAGACCACATAAGATTTTGAGGATCTTTTGTTCTAACTAGTTCAAATGAAGAAAGAAACCGTTGAGTCAATGAGGGACTTCATATCAAGATATGATAGAGTGATAAGAAGGATCCCTAAAGATGTGGTGTCTCCCAAAAAATAATTTGAAGAGGTTTTTCATCAGTGATTTTCCATCAAAAGTAGGTTTCTTCCTCAGAAGAACCCAACCAAGAACATTGAGGAAAGCCCAAGAATTTGCAATAGAAATTGATGATGATCTAATCCTTTCCTGGAAAGGTGAAAGGTCCCAATGGAAAGAAAAATGGTCATAATTCAAACTCTATCACCACAGATCCGATGTTCCAAAAAATGGAAAATGACTTGGTTTCCTTGAAGAAGCATCTATCTTAGATCACAATGTGGAATGCTTTAAGGAGACCAAACCCTCAAGATAGGCCAAAGATTTCTCCACCTCCTCACAGCTTACTCTTGAAGCACCACCAGTCTATGACATCCGTGACACCAAAGAGCCGAGAGAAGATTGATGAAACTAAAGAAGAAAACATGGAGAATTAGGAAAACTTTCTTGAGATTGAGGAAGTTGATATGCACAATGGCCTGATTGAGTATGTTGATGATGAAGATGAAGGTGATAAAGAAGTTCTCGAGTTTCTCATGTGTTTTTTTCACTTGTGCTCAATCTAAGAAAGGGATTTCAGCCCCAACAGCTTACAACAAAGGATAAGAAGAAGAATAAAAAGATTGTCCTCTCGAGGTTATCATTATCCAATTTCACCCCGGGTGGTTGAATTGATAACATACATCGAAATTCTCAAGTCCCAGAGCAGATTGATTGATCCAGGAAAAAATCATGTTTCTAGTGGTCCCTTCAAATTTTTTAACTCTCCTGTCCAGTGCCGTTGAAAAGAACAAGCTCTGAGAGAATGCGAGAAGTTGCAGAAAATAAGCCTGGGCCAGAAAAAATTGTGAAAATCGGCTAAGTCCTTGTCCTAGAAATATTTGGGACATGCGGGACACCAAGGCGCGGTTCGGCCGAAACACCTCCAGGTGGCCCGCGAAGCAAAGGGACATCTGGGACAAATGGACGCGAAATGCCCGAATCAGCCGAAAGAAAGAAAATTTGTCCAAGTCCTTCACCGAGAGCAAGCGGATAAGAGTATGCGGAAGACGCAAACCAGCAGTTCACCCGAAATAGGAAAATTCAGCACCGGACATCCGACAAAAAGACGCCAGTGGACGTGAAAATTTGGCAGTTCGGTGACGAATCACGGCATGACACGTGTTGCGCCAGGGAAAAAGGTCCAAAATTCAAAGGGGCAAGGTTTAAAGCACGGCCCGAGCCAATTAGTATAGGACACGTGTCCAATGGAGCGCGGAGAAGTGCGGAGCCAGTGGGAAAGATTTGGGAAATTTGGCCAAGTTTAGCCAAAGATCTCAAAGCAAAAGTCTACTCCACACCTCGTGTCAACCAATCAATGCATGCCATGTGTCCCAAGTGGTGGGGGCGTGAGGAAAACTAAAAATGTTCCGAATCATCAAAAAGTCAAAGTTTTCAAGGAAAACCCGTGGGACAGTCGATGAGAGAATAACATATCCAATCGAGACGCGATGCGACGTGTCATCTAGGTGGCGAGAGCGCGGAAGAAATTTAAAAATCCGTTTTCACCTGTTTTGTGCCCTAGATCTTCAGATCTCCATATCTTTTGATCCAAAGCTCAGATTGGCACGTTCTTTATATCAACGGAAAGCTTGTGAAATTCTCTACATGATTCTAGGGTTAATCTTGAGTTTTGGTGCAGTCTGGAGGGAGAAAATTAAGAAAATGTCTCTGACGCGTGTAATGCTTCAACAACCAACTTTAATACAGCAGACAGCTCGCCGCTTCTGTTAGACAGCCCGCCGTTTTTCCAGGATCCACCACTTGGATCATAATGAGATGAGTTAAATGCGACCTAGGAGTGGTTGGGGCAGATTTGAATCTCCTCTCTCTTCCCTCTCTCTTTCTTCCTATATATTGTACAGAGGGGCTTCTTTCAAATTAATTACAAGTTGTTCATCTTTTCTGCTCTGCCCTCCCTTCTTTTTCTTCTCCAGGGTTGAAAATGGAGTTTGAACCTCCTCCCTTGCTCTGTAATGGAGTTTTTCCTTTTACTATTGAAATGATGTTCTGTGCAAACTTCTGGAGAAACAAAAACATGTTTTGTGATGCATCTGTCCATCCTTACTCGTTCCTTTGCTTGTTTTCTTCTTGCCTCTCTTCATTGCGAGTATTTGTGCATGTTCTCGATGTTCATTACGGTCCTGGAGCTGTGTTCATGGAGTGTTGGGGAATTTTCTATGTGAAATCTGCCTTGGGCCTCGTGATGCATCTGTCCATCCTTCCCATTGCTCACCTCTCCTTGTCCCATGGCAGTTTTGATAGATGTTCAACATTCTCCTTCTCTGGTGTATCACCATTTTAGTGTAGGCTTTTGCTATTTTTCCCTTTTCTCTCTCTCTCTGTCTCCTTGGCATGGTTAGATTAGGTTTAGATTAGCTTGCCTGCACTGGAATAGCTTGTGGCAGGTAGTTTAGGAGTAGGAACCAGCCTTCTCTAGAGATTCCTCTCTCGGTTTTACAAGTCCCACGCTTGGAGAGAGGTTTCCATGTTGTGCAATCACACTGGATGCTAGAGTGATCAACTTAGAAGCCTGATCTGCATCCAGGGGTGCTGTGAGTCTGCAACAATAGTTTTGGCATGCCCGGTGGGACCTTAGAGGTCTTCCATTTCATCTTTTGCAGGTTGGTGTGTTCCTGTGAAGATTTCAGCCTTTGGAGGCACTTGCAAACACATCTGGCGACTCCATCTGATCAGCAACTCATTTCTGAAGTTGCAGACCCATTTTCCATCCATTTCCTTCCATATTTCTTTCCATCTCTTTCATTATTTTCCATTCCATGAGGTTGTGCAATCATGACTTCATTTCCATCATGGAATTCACATCAACAACAGCAGTATATTCCACCTCCAACATGTTTTACAAATCCTCCAAATCAGCATTTTGAGCAGATTCAAGATCAGTATGCATACCCATATGAGCAGCAGTGCCAAAGTCAGTTTGGATACGAAGCACATCAAGAGCAAGGGTATGCTGGTTATGAAGACTATCAGATGCAAGATGCTGGTCTGTTGGAGAAAATCCAAAAGATGGAGGTAAAGATGGTGTAGTCCAGAGCAACACCAAATGAGAGCTTTCGCATTGGTCATAGGACTCCTTGTCCATGGGGAGGCCCTTTTCCAAGACACTTTAGCCCTCGGGAGAAGCTGGACTTCATGATAAAGATGTTGCTCAACTTGCACAATGGACAACAGAGATAGAGGCCTATACACCTGCTGTCAAGCTGAACAACCTTGTCAATGGGTAAGTTCTACACCCTCATCTGGTTTCTCTCTTCCAATTACTCAAGCAAAGCATCATCTCATCTAGACTTGCAAATTTTGAACTCTCCATCTCGCTGTCCCAAATGTTGATCCCATGTCTTCACCTCTCGCCTTCCACCACACCTCAATTCTTCTTTCCTTTTTCCTTCCAAACAGTCATCCTCTCCACAAGAGCTAAAAGAAATCCCCCCTCCTCTAAAGAAACAAGAGATTTCATCTCCTTTACCACCACAAAAAATTGCCAAATCAATTGAGTTGCAACCCACCCCTCCTCTTGCATTCCCAATTCCATGTGGGGAAGAAGAAATTGCAAAATCAGTCATCAAGGACAGCAAGAGGAAGAGCCAAGAAAAGAAGAAATGATTAAGAACTTAGTAAGTTTGGCTGCCAAGTTTGGTATGACAAAGATCCCCTTGATGGTCAAACCTACAGAAGAGGCTAAGGTTGAACAAATAGTGGTCGTGGCTGATTTTGTCATGCAGCGAGAAGAAGAAGTTCTCACAGCAGTCCCAACTTGTCCTCTGTGAGCAAATTAGCAGATTGAAGAGTTTGACTTGAAAAACTTCATGCTGGAGGAGGAGCTCACTCAAGAGCAAGATTGTCTTCGAACATTGGAGGAAGGAGAAGCTGCTCCAGATCCAGCAGCAGAGGAGCACATTCTAGCTATGGAGGAGAAAGTTGCAGATCCAAGAGCTCTGAGCACAAAGCAGGCTACAGGAGAACCTTCAGTTCTTCTTTCTACTTCACCTCTCTCAAGTTCCAGTGCTGAAGAGGAGTTTGACCTCTCAAACTCAATGTTGGAGGGAGAAAGAAACCATGGTGGTCAAGTTACAGATCAAGAGGACACCATGGAGGAAGTTGAACATTTGCGCAGAGGAGCCATGGGGGGCGCTTTATCTCATCCGATTTGGAGGACTGTTTTGATGGAGAAGAACCGGTTGAGTTTCCACCATTCTCTCTTCCATCACCCACATTCCAAACACTAGAGCCTACTGTCATGGAGGAGAGCATTCATTTGCAGCAGCCTGCATCTTATAGCAGCTCTTTGGAACCGAGATTGGAAGGTTTTAATCTTTCATGTTCTTCATTGGAGGAAGAGAAAGGACAGAGGAATTTCACTATTTCTTCCACACCATCCATTCAAGAAGGTCTACAAGAAGACTCCATTTTTGGAGTTGAAAATCAGAGCTATGGGCATATCAAACGGATCAGACCTTGCCCAATCAGGTATTTGGCTTCATTGGAGCCAAAGGAGAAGTCACAACCAGTCATGCTTGCTTCTGAGCATGAGGATGAGCTACAAAGTACCAAGGATCAGCTGTCATACCCCTTAAATCCAAATGCAGAGCAACTAAAAGAGGTATTGAATTTGTCTTCAGCTGATACCTTGATGATTTGGGTGGAATACCAACTTCTTGTTGATTTTCCACTCATCCTAACAGCCATGATCAGCTCCAAATCAATCAGCATGGCTGCCACTTTTGAGAAAGGGAAGCTATTTCTCACAACCAATCAGTAGGGTTTATTTAGCTTGCCTTTGCTCAGAGTTATAGTAGAGTAGGTAGGTTTTCTTTTAGTAGAAGAAGTGCTTGTGCACACTCGCATGTTCCATTTGAAGCATGTATGATTTTCATTCTATATAGTTTTGGTGTTGTTGGTTCCGCTTTGCGCACGCTTCGTTTCAGGGCATTTTGGTGAGAACAACTCCATGTCCAATGGGTTTCAAGTGGCTCGGAGGAGGTTTTCAAAGTTTAGATCGATTCTGTGTTACAACTCATGACTCCATGCCCTTTTAACAGGAGTTGAGTAGGAAGAGGATTACCTCTTTTAACAATGGTGGGAGGCGCGTTTGACACGGCCTTCTCTTTCTGCGCATGGGCAGCAACTTCTGCTTCTTTTCCTTGCGAGTGGGTAAAAACAGCATATGATTGTCCGCTTGCATAGCCCTGAGTACTCTCTTCTTCATCAGATTCATCCTCATCAAATTCCATGTATCCACAGTAGAGTCGCCAGTTGGCTCACCGACGTCTTGATCATCTTTGTCCCGAGGCGAAGATTCTTCATAGTACTGCTCTTCCTCTTCAACTTCGGCCAAAGCATTGACCGGAGGAGCTTCAAGCGCCAACCGTGGAGCAGTTGCAGGTAGACGCGGTCTTTGTGAAACATTGTTGGGAACAAAACTCCTTCGTGGAACGTCTCGGTATGAGGAACTAGGAGCCTGGGCCAACTGCTTTTTCAATGCGAGCAGATCATTCACCATCTTTTGGAATGCCGGATCAGACGAAGTAGTAGGTGAGGGATCTGAAGATTTGGACTTTGATGATTCCTTTTTCAACTCGCCAGATATTATCAAATTGTCTTCTATCCGAATGGCAGCAGCTGAAAGAGCGAAGGCAGGTAAGCTACTCGCTCAAGGAGCAAGAAGTCGCGACTTTTGAGCTCATGGCGTTCTCACAAAGAAACACTTTTGATTTTCCGATGTTGGAAGCATGGCGGTAGGGACACGGTTGATTAATGCATTGAACCGGGTGACAAAATCGCGCATAGTCTCATTGGCCTCTTTCTTCAGGTGGGTGATCCGTGATAGCAACGCAAATGCATCTTCTGAAGGCTTGTATCTATCTTCAAAAGCTTCCCGCAAGGTTGCCCAACTGGTGATAGATGCGACAGCTGGCAAATGCTGAAACCATTCAACAAGGGCCCTTGTAGAGTCTCCGTAGAAAAGGCGAATCGACACATCTTCGTGAGTCACGTCCAAAATACTTGCATGACATAATGAAAGCGATATGTGGGAATCCGTGCTTTGATTTCCGCTCCCAAGTCGAATTTGGGAAAATTCTTTCTCGCTTCCTGAGGGAGCGCGTGAACTCGGATGTCGTAATGCGAGAGGACCCATAGCATTTCCCCATGGTACCGCCATTTGAAAGGCTGGAAAAGCACACGAGCCGGGAGGGTGGTTCCACTGAGCTGAGGCTACTGACAAAGGGATGTAGATGTTCCTTGCAAAGACTTTTTTCTTCGTGGAGGTGAGACACTCCGGATGACCGCTAGCCGAGCTTAGCGCTGAAAACGTGCCGGTGTTATGCTGAAATTTGCCTTTGAAGCGGATCGAAAGTAGGATCAACTTCCCCACGGGCTCTCCTCTACGCGTAAAGGTTCACTTGCAACAGACCTTCCAGATCTGCGATATTATGGCGCATGATTTAAACTTTATTTTTGGGTGTACTTGCTGATTTTCTAGTTTTTCCGACAAAACCAACAAAGATGCACTTTTCAAGATATTTAAAAATTATCCTCTTCAAAAACCGATTGCAAGTTAATGACAAATAATAAGCGAGGATAAGATGGCAGGAAGAATATCTGATTTTTAGGGGTTTTGAACTTTTTGATTTTCGGATCTGATTTTTAATTTTTCAGAGGGTTTTGAACTTTTTTTTAGGAAAATAGTCAAAAATTCAGATCTACGAAAAAATGTTAATTTTGATAAAAACTTTATTGCTATTTCTACTAGCGAGGAACCTATGCAAGTCTCACAGATTCTATGGATAGATGAGCTTCGGGGTTGGGATCTCATCCCGGTAGAGTGTTCAGAGTGTTCCAGCGAAAAGAAAGGAATGAAAGAGGGAGAAGAGAAAGAACAGATCCGAAGGGAGAAAAGAAATGAATTCCAAAGCGAAAAGGTTAAGATTTATGTTTTTAGTTTGGTAGTAAATAGAGCCAAACCTACTTGCATAAATAAACAAAGCAATCTTGATAAACAAATGACGGAAAAGTAGATATGAATCCAACAGATTAAACACATACAGATCTAACGTAAGAAAGATCTAATGTATAACACAGCTATTGAGCACAAAGTCTGAATAATTGTATTATTGTTCTTTTCTGTTACAAAGAAAGCTCAAAGTCTTTCTCTCCTCACTTCTATTTCTATCTAAAAATGTTCACCCTGAATACAACAAGTATTCTCATATTTATAGAAGATGAGGGAGAGAGAAGGCAAAATGGAGCCAACCACTTATTTACAAAGATATTTACAAAATATCTAAAAGTCATGTTGACTTTGACAACTTGGTGGATGACATCATCCCATGATGCAACATGGATGATGTCATCATTTGTATCAACACATTTTAGACATTTCAAAAGAAAGTCAGAGAATAGAGAGAAGAAGAAGAAAGAAGAAGAAGAAGAAGAAGCTACTCATCATCATCATCCTGCGGCCGAAAAGGGGTTGCCTGTTTCTGATGCTGCTCAGGTGATGATATGTGGAACTGAGCGCGGTATTCCAAAAACTTGCTAATCATCGGCCCAAATTGATCTGTGATGGATCCTTGTGCCGTTCACTGATTGCTTCGCAAGTCTCCCGCTCGTCTATGAGCTTTTCCGGGAGTTTGGAATAATCTTTCCCGCCTCGATAAGGAACCCGATGAAGTCCCTACAGGCCAGTAGGTTGTTGATAGATTCAGTGTCGAATGTGACCTCTGGCCCTGTCCCTTGAGAAGCTATCTCCTTGAAAATCCGGATAGTGTCATCAGCTGATCTCAAGGTAAGGGAAGGAGTGAGCAACCCTGGAGTCATGGCGAGAACAATTTTCTCCATTTGATGCATTGCATCCAGGGCCTCTTCCTTTACCTTGTCTATCTTTTCTAAAAAGAATTCCAGCTGATCTATCCGATAGTCCAGAGTGGACATAGTTTTGTTGAGGGCCCTTGGATGGCCGAAGACTCCGAACTTGACCAGATCTTCGACTGAACAGTCGAACATTTGTTGGAAGGTCTCGTGCTGGAGTCTAGCATGCTCTAACTCTTCTGATATCGGACCCGCTAATGCTTGGAGTTCCTTATTCGCCTTCTCGATGTTTAGGTATAAACTGATATACTCGGCGATTACTCTTTCACTATCCTTGAGGATCTGGCTCCTCCAAGCAGAAACAGCCATACCTTGCTCGCCGATCTTTGAATACTCATTGATCTTCTCCTGACTGAGCAGCTCAGGAGTCTCGGCGGCAGTTGTGGGAGGTGCACTTCCCATCTTCTGTAAGGCTTGAAGCAGGTATTTGTTCTGCTCCTTCAGTAGCCTTTTCTCCTCTTTCGTTTCCTGAAGCTTTTTGCAGAGTGCATCAACTGCGGAAAGAGCTTCCCCCTGGAGACTTTCAGAGGATGTCCCCATTGTGACTTGGGTCACGGTGAAATCTGTCGGAGACAGATCTTCTTTCTCTTTGAGGGGTTGGGGTACGCTATTTCCATGACTCTCTCACCTGCAGCGCTCTTCGAGAAGCGTGTAACCGGCTTCTGTTTCTTTGCTCCTTTAGCTGGAATGACCGAAAAGTCCATCGGAGTGATGGGGACTTTCCTCTTTTGTTGGCTCAGCTGCTGAGAGATCCAAGCTGGTCCTATAGAAGAAGGACCAGAGACAGAGGGAGGCAGCAACGGTAGAAGAGGGGAAAAACGTGGAGACACGCGGCGGCGGCATTGAAAGAATAGCCGAAGAAATGTCCACGGGAGGAAGGGAAACCAGCTGCAGAAGACATAGGAAGGGAAGGGAGCTCGGAGATGAGGGAAGAAATAGAGGAAGACAAATCAGCGAGGGAGGAGAAGATAGATGAAGAAGCAGGGGAAAGGGTAGAAGAAGGGGCGAGAGGACACGACGAAAGGGGTGGTCGTTTGAGTCACTCGAGGAGGAAGGAAGAGAAGAAGAAGGGATAGAAGGGACCTCTCGAAGTTGTAGCGACGCGCCAACATCACAGGTGGATGGGCGTATAGGACTATCCTCTGTCAATTCTCATCCTCAGTTTATAACTTGTTCGCTCACGAGGAAGAGGACTTTCGGGGCTTCCTCACGAATGGTGCTAGTTTCACCTTCTTGCACCTTTGCCTTTATTTAACTTCTTTGACCTTGGAGGTGCATTTGCCCAAAGGGGAAGTTGTGAAATCTACCACTAGGTAGATTAGTCCGTTCATGCGACACCAATGCTCTTTCTCCGCATAGTCTCTTTGACCCTCTCCTCAATTGTTTGAGGAGCCTTTTCTGTCGATGGCGGGAAGGGCCAATTGTCCCCATGTGTGTCATTATACACCTTATCTACTTCATCTTCCATGAAGAAGCCTTTGGGGACAATGGCCACTCCGTATTGGATGATTTCCATCCAATGCTAGCGAGAATGATCCTTTCTTCCGAGTTCCGCCTCATGGAGAATGTCGAAAAATGTAAATATCCTCAATTTGAGGGACATGGATCGGATCGAGCTTCGCTTTTGGCGAGAGGACTTCTTGGGTCGAAGGTAGGCACAGGCTGGGGAAGTCATGCTTCAAGTTGAGTAGCTCCGACTCTGCGAACATTTCCTTCGCCTTATGGTGGGTGGAGCATGTGTCGGCAGGGGAAAGGAGTTCCACCCTTCTTTCTTTTGAGGCACACTGGTATTGAGGGTGAAATTAACTTGAGTTCCAATAGAATCCTTCTTTCTTTTGAGCACTTCTCATGGTTGGGTGAAGATTGTGACCCATGCCCTTAGGATTACAGTCATGTTTAGTGGAATGCGCCCGGCCAAAGCCTAGCTTTATACTTTTGCGAATAAGGCTTGGATGTTGCTCTCCCAAAGCTCAGTAGTAATCCCTAATAGGTGAACATGGCCAAATTGGGTGAAGCCCCGGATTTCCCTGTGTGCCATTGCTATGCGTTTTAATAGGAGTTCATTTATGACTCTGTCATGTTTGGCCTCGAGATGCATGTTCTAGATGACAAAAGCTGATCGGAAGATTCATATTAACATTGTCTCGAAATGTTGGATCTATTCTGGAAATAGTGGGCATCTAGGTAGTAATCAGATATCTTGGCCGAGGCCATACTCCACTTCGGTTCCTCGGAAATCACTTGCGGTGGATAGCTGCGGCCATGGGTCAGACTACATAGGAGTTCATATGGAACACTCTCATTCTTTGTCTTCCCGAGAGATGGTTTCAAAACCATTTCACTGATGAGGATGCAGCATATAATCGGGTAAATTTTTATTCACTTGTCCAAGCCATTCACACTTATCTCCAGTGGGCTGATGCCTTGATGCATTCTTGCTACAACATCCCTACCTCACCTTCATTGTGTCTTTGTTGTAACATCACCATCATGAAAGAGTTGGAGGCCGAGAGGAGGAGGAAAAGAAAAGGTGATGGAATCCAGGACTCTTGAGTCCTAAAATCACTTCCATATCATATGTCCATTTAAAGCCACTCGGTCACCACCTTCTTGTTGATTTAGGGCATCCAGACCTCATTCATCACTTCTTAACCAAACTTAGCACCTCTTGGTTTGGTGAGGAGAGACCTTGAATGCATTCTATCTGCAAAATTGGAGAGCGGGTCCACGGGGTGAGGGATGCAGAGCATTATTTCAAAATCGGAGCGATCACGTGTTTATGAATAAAATGACATTGGCGCGCACTTGCTATTTTCATATACATCTTGTTGTCATCAATGTTGTAACCACTTTTGAAATGGCGCATCATGAATTCGTTTGTCGTTGCGAGGAAAAGTGCGCCCTTTGGCGCACGGAAGTATTTGACAGAACAAGAATGATGTGCTTTGTCCATCCATGGACTTCGACATAATGTCTCGAGTCCTGCGCCATGTCAATGTGACCCAATTGAGTCTCGACATCCAAATCTCAGAGAGATTATGTGCGCCCTTTGGCGCACCAAAAAGTGATTCATCTCATCCTTTGGCGCACCGAAAGACCTTAACATGGAAAACCATGCGCGTGGGCTTTTAAGGGGCGCGTGAAACTTCGTGTTCTTTCGAAATCCATGCGCCCGGCCAAAAAAAGCTCAAAAAGACTAAGTTCAAAACTAGATTTCCGGGAAGGGATTTCCATTTTGAATGCTAGCGAGGATCCCTAAGAGGATCGAAACAAAATTTTAAGGTATGGTTATCGGTAAAATTGCCCTTGTCAATTTTACGGGATAATGGATAAGGCTCTTTCTGGGACTACCTGAGCGAACTTGGGGTAGAGAATCCCGGATCACATGTGCCTATCCATTGGGTACGAGTCAAAAACAAGGGGGACCGGAGGAAGTGTGAAACACATTGGGACAAACTGAAAGCAAACACACGACGAAAGCAAACACACAACAAAAAAAACACATACTAAAAAGAGCAACTCTACTTCACGAAGATCTTGAGATGTTGCCCGCTATAGGGAAGCGGGAGTTCAGCTCCATCCAGATATGAGAGATAGAAACTATTCTCTCCATTGAGTTGCTTGATTTTGAAGGGCCCTCTCCACAGGGAATCAAATTTTCCGTGCATGCCCTTTGGCTCTCTTCGCTTGTCCCATAAGAGGACGAGATCTCCCACTTGAAAATTTCTCTGCTTGGCCTTCTTGTCAAAAAGCCTCTTTACTTGATTCTGATGTTCAGTGATCCTGTCGACCACTCTTACTCTCTTTTCTTCAAGTTCCGCAAGATACATGATTCTCTTTTCTAGAGAACTCAGAAAGTTTCATCTTCGATTACTCGTGCCAAGCGTAGAGCAGGAAGTTCGGCAGAAATGGGAAGTTCGGCATCAGTGCCATATAACACTTGAAAAGGTGACATGCCGAGAGATCTCTTGGGGTAATGCGGTCCGCCCACAAAGCGTCGTCGAGACTTGTGCCACATCCATTGATTCTCATCTACTAATTTCCGTATGATGGTCACCAAGTTCTTATTACTGGATTCCGCCTGACCATTTCCCTGAGGGTAATAATCCGAGGCATGTGCTAAAGTTATCCCATATTCATAGCAAAAACTAATAACTTCCGGGAGGAGAAGTTAGAAGCATTATCAACAACGATTTTGTTTGGAACGCCGAACCTGACAATGATATTTTCTTTGATAAAACTGCAAACCACCTCAGAAGTGGCATGCTTGACAGGTATGGCTTCCACCCACTTGGTGAAGTAATCCGTTGCTGTAAGGACATAGCTATGTCCAGCACTCGATTGAGGATTGAGTGCGCCAATAAAATCAATTCCCCATTGCCTGAATGGTTCATTGATGATGACCGGCCTTAGGGGAAGGGCAGCCAACTTGGGCTTGCCGACAAATTGCTGACAGGGTTCACACTTTGCCACCCAGGTAGCCGCATCTTGAAAGAGCGTTGGCCAATAGTACCTGGCTCGAATGATCTTGTGTGCTGTCACGGAAGAAGAAAAATGGCCTCCACAGGCTGAATTGTGAAAACTTTCCAGTAGTTTTACTTGCTGGGGCTTGTCAACACATCGCAGGAAGACACCGTCTATCCCGCGCTTATATAAACCGTCATCCCAGATGACATATTTAGCTGCTCTGAGCTTTATAGTGCGCTTCTCCTTTGCGGTTAGGTGCATTGGGCATTCGCCGTAGGTAAGGAAGAAAGCGATGTCGGAGTACCACTCATCACTAGTTGCAACAAATAAAACTAGAGGCAGAGAATCAGGTTCCTCTAGAGGGCTTTGCTCTTCGTTGGTACAATCCTCTTTTCCTTTAGGACCTTCTAAATTTTCATTTTCAGCCATTAGCTGACACAGGCCTTTGCCCCTCACCAGCTTGGTAGGTTTAATATCCAGGTCATATTCCTGGACCTTTGCGATCCAATTCCCTCTCAAACTTCCTAACTCCTGCTGAGTTAGAATTGATTTCACCGCCGGTGTCGGGAACCAGCACCACCGTATGCGAGTTTAGAATGTAATACCTGAAATTCTTCACTGCTTTGACAACGGCAAAGGCATGCTTTTCCAATTGAGTCATCTTCAACTCGTGAGGCTTGAGGGGAGAACTCATGAATGCAATCGGGGATTCAATGTCTTCTGAATTCTTTTGCATTAAGATTGCAGACACAGTATGTTCCGATGCGTAGCTATACATGATGAAGTCCTTGGAGAAGTCGGGACATACCAGGACCGGTGCATGGGCAACAGAAGTTTTTATTTCTTCAAATGACCTTTTCCCTTCTTCACTCCATCTGAAAGTGGGTGATCCTTTCATCATGTTCAGTATGTGGCGAGTCTTTTCGGCAAAGTCAGGAACAAAACGCCTAAGAAAGTTCACCTTTCCGAAGAAAGAATGAACACCAGTCTTGCTTGTAGGCAGAGTAAGGCTCTGAATAGCCTTAACCCTTTCAATATCTATCTTCGTTCCTTCTTTGCTAACCACATGCCCTAGCAACTTCCCTTCCGTGACTCCAAAAACGGACTTTTTGGGATTTAGGGAAATTCCATGTTCTCGGCACCTGGCCAATACTTGCTCCAAGTGATCACAATGATCACTTCGTTGTTTAGAGAACACGGTTAAGTCATCTAGATAAACTACAATGACTTTTCCCATCATACCTTTAAATGCGAAAGTCCATGGCCCGTTGAAAAGTAGCACCTGCATTAGTTAGGCCAAAAGGCATCCTGCTGTAGGCAAATGTACCCCAGGGAGTAGTGAATGTTGTTTTGAATTGATCTTCAGGCGAGACTTCAATCTGATTGTAGCCTGAAAAACCATCAAGCATAGACATTTCTCACGATCCGATTCTTGCTTGCGAGAACTTGATCCATTATCGGAAGAGGGTAGTTATCTTTCGTGAAGCTTGATTCAAATTTCAAAGTCTACGCATATGCGTATCTCACCGTTTTCTTGCGTGCGGCACAATATTCGCCACCCAAGTGCTGTGATGGATAGGGAAGATGATTCTCGCATCCAGCATCTTCTGAATTTCTGGCTTGGATGGTGCCCGAAATCTTAGGATTATAATGCCTTTGCTTCTGGCGAAAGGCTTTGACATCTTCTTTCAGTGGTATGTCATGCTGAACGTCCTTTGGCTTGAAGGACTTTAGATCGGCATAGGACCATGCCAACACATCTATATATTTCTTCAGCAACTTGACAAATTTCCGCTTCTCTTCAGGTGTACAACATTTGCCAATGTTTACAAATTGCGGGTGTGCCTCAGAACCTATATTGACTGGTTCTGTCTCTGGGGATGAGTCAGGACCATCTCGCCTCTTCTTTTTCACAAAACGGTCATGCCTGTCAAACAGGTGCTCCAGAGAAACCAGGCCCTTCGGAATTTTATTTCCTTTGAGCTGACATATGCCGTCTTTCTCCTCTGATTCATGGTTTTGACCGTTGATTGATTCACGGCATGTAGAGTGGATCCTTCAAAATACAACTCATCAAAATTTTCTGATTTTTCTAGAAAGGCAATGAGGTGATTATCATCGTTGAATACCTGCCAATGCTGAGAGTTGTCTGGCACGCTCGGGCGGAAAACCACTTCAATGGTGTATTTGTTCGTTTTCAAACCCGGGTGTGGGAGCATGAGAGATGCTGAAACGGCCAATGAATCGGCCATATCATTTTGAGCTCTTGGAATTGCCCCTATCGAAAAGGCATCAAATTCCTCAATGTTGTCCCATACTGCGTTACGGTAGTGCCTGAGCCTCTCATTTTTCACTTGGTAAATCCTTTTGACCTGATTTACAACTAGCTCAGCATCACCTTGTACTTTTAGATTTTTAATTCCTCTTTCCTTTGCGGCTTGCATACCGAGCAACAGAGATTCATACTCAGCAGTATTGTTAGTGTTGAAAAACTGCAACTTGAAAGAAAGAGGAATTACCTCCTCTTCGGGAGATATTAGCACGATTCCGGCGCCACATCCACTAGTCGCGCAACTGCCATCAAATTGCAAGGTCCAGATCTCATTAAGATCCTTTTCTTGAACAAAACGCCCTTTGTACCCGTCTCGGTAGATAAGAAGTAGTTCCCCATCCCTGATGATTCAAAAAGGATTTGGGCTTTGGGGTCTCAGAGCTA
Organism: Taxus wallichiana var. yunnanensis; assembly: GCA_018340775.1. Taxonomy (NCBI): domain Eukaryota; kingdom Viridiplantae; phylum Streptophyta; class Pinopsida; order Cupressales; family Taxaceae; genus Taxus; species Taxus wallichiana. The sequence continues at coordinate 641,921,916 of CM031242.1, read as the reverse complement.
GTAACCAAGTACTTCTTTTGCGATTCTGGTTCTAAAGTCTGCATCACACCTTTGACGGGTATTCTAGCTTTAGACCAGTCCATGTGAATTTCTCCACCAACTTCGCTGCAGAAACTCCTTCCCAGCAGAATTCCATAGGCTGCTGGAATGTCAGCAACGAGACGGTCATCTTTACTCTTTTTCTGGGAAAGCCGCAAACGCAAATTGCGCGTCTTTGATTTGGCCAATCAATGGCACTTGCTTGGTTTCCAATGAATAACATCTGCCGAAAGGTTTGGTAAGAGTGAGGCCCAAAGCATGGGCGACTTTCACCGGCATGACATTATCAGAAGCTCCGGAATCAATTATACAGTTGCTCAACTTATGGCCGTTGATTAGGAGAGAGAGATAGAAAGGTTCTATCTTGCCTGATGCAGATGTTGAAGCAACATTTATGTGGGATTCAGGAGGAGTGGAAAGGATTCCTTTTGGGGAAACCTGTTTAGATGTAACAGCTTGACTCTGAATATATTTAGTTAATCTTACAAGCTGTTCGGGATTTGACTGAAGGTACTCAGCTTCAGACATTTGGATCTTGGTCTTTTTTGCATGATCTATTATATCAAATGCGGCCAAGGGTTGCGTTGGTGAGGGAATGAGTCCTTCACTTCGCGATGGTGGAACAGGGTTACTGATCTTGATAGGAATATGAGGGGGCTGATTCGGAGGAGAGATGGGCGGAAAAGACTTCTTTGGAAAAGACTTAACAGGGAGTTGAGTAGGAAGAGGATTACCTCTTTTAACAATGGTTGGAGGCACGTTTGACACGACCTTCTCCTTCTGCGCATGGGCAGCAACTTCCGCTTCTTTTCCTTGCGAGCGGGTAAAAACAGCATATGATTGTCCGCTTGCATAGCCTTGAGTACTCTCTTCTTCATCAGATTCATCCTCATCAAATTCCATGTATCCAATAGTAGAGTCGCCAGTCGGCTCACCGACATCTTGATCATCTTCGTCTTGAGGCGAAGATTCTTCATAGTACTGCTCTTCCTCTTCAATTTCGGCCAAAGCATTGACCGGAGGAGCTTCAAGCGCCAACCGTGGAGCAGTTGCAGGTAGACGCGGTCTTTGTGAAACATTGTTGGGAACAAAACTCCTTCGTGGAACGTCTCGGTATGAGGAACTAGGAGCCTGGGCCAACTGCTTTTTCAATGCGAGCAGATCATTCGCCATCTTTTGGAATGCCGGATCAGACGAAGTAGTAGGCGAGGGATCTGAAGATTTGGACTTTGATGATTCCTTTCTCAACTCGCCAGATATTATCAAATTGTCTTCTATCCGAATGGCAGCAGCCTGAGCGAGCGGTAGGGTAGCTACTCGCTCTTGAAGGAGCAAGAAGCTGACTTTTGAGCTCATGGCGTTCACGAAGAAACACTTCTGATTCTCCGGTGTTGGAAGCATGGCAGTAGGGACACGGTTGATTAATGCATTGAACCGGCGACAAAATCGCGCATAGTCTCATTGGCCTCTTTCTTCAGGTGGGTGATCCGTGATAGCAACGCAAATGCATCTTCTGAAGGCTTGTATCTGTCTTCAAAAGCTTCCCGCAAGGTTGCCCAACTGGTGATAGATGCGGCCGGCAAATGCTGAAACCATTCAGCTGCGGGCCCTTGTAGAGTTTCCAGAAAAAGGCGAACCGACACATCTTCGTGAGTCACGTCCAAAATACTGCATGACATAATGAAAGCAGATATGTGGGAATCCGTGCTTTGATTTCCGCTCCCGTCGAATTTAGGAAAATTCTTTCGGTTTCCGTGAGGGAGCGCGTGAACTGGATGTGGTAATGCGAGAGGACCCATAGCATTTCCCCATGGTACCGCCATTTGAAAGGCTGGAAAAAGCACACGAGCTGGGAGGGTGGTTCCACTGAGCAGCAAGGCACTACAAAGGGATGTAGATGCTCCTTGTAAAAGACTTTTTCTTCGTGGAGGTGAGACACTCCTGGATGACCGGCTAGCCGAGCTTAGCGCTGAAAAACGTGCCGGTGTTACGCTGAAATTGTGCCTTTGAAGCAGATCGAAAGTAGGATCAACTTCTCCACGGGCTCTCCTGCTGCGCGTAAAAGGTTCACTTGCCAGCGTACCTTCCAGATCTGCGATATTATGGCGCAGATTTAAACTTTATTTTTGGGTGTACTTGCTGATTTTCTGGTTTTTCTGACAAAAACCAGCAGCATGCACTTTTCTAGATATTTAAAAACTATCCTCTTCGAAAAACCGATTGCGGTTAATGACAAATAATAGCGAGGATAAGATGGCAGGGAAGAATAGCAGGCTGATTTTCAGATCTGATTTTTAATTTTTCAGAGGGTTTTGAACTTTTTGAAAATAGTCAAAAACTCAGATCTACGGAAAAATGTTAATTTTGATAAAAACTCAGCGAACTAAAGATCTGTAACTAGGCCCGATCTATGGATCTCAGAAGAAAATTTTCAATTTTAGGCACTTTTGCAAATTTTTGGATTTTCAACAAAAGTTGATTTGCAAACAGGCAGCGATTTTCTTATTTTTTCGATTTTATATTATACCACCACCATAGATCGCGAGATCTATCCGTTCCCAGTGGAGTCGCCAAAAAATCTGTTGGTCCGAAAATGCATCGCGTGGACGGATCTATGGATAGGCAGCCAGCAACAGTGTGCGGGGCTTAGCCCCTCTTTGAGGCAATGAAAGCGAAACTGGTTTATTGCTATTTCTACTAGCAGGAACCTATGCAAGTCTCACAGATTCTGCCTTCGGGGTTGGGATCTCATCCCAGTAGAGTGTTCCAGGCTGCGAAAAGAAAGGAATGAAAGAGGGAGAAGAGAAAGAACAGATCCGAAGGGAGAAAAGAAATGAATTCCAAAGCAGAAAGGTCAGAAGATTTATGTTTTTAGTTTGGTAGTAAATAGAGCCAAACCTACTTGCATAAATAAACAAAGCAATACTGATAAACAAATGACGGAAAAGTAGATATGAATCCAACAGATTAAACACATACAGATCTAACGTAAGAAAGATCTAATGTATAACACAGCTATTGAGCACAAAGTCTGAATAATTGTATTACTGTTCTTTTCTGTTACAAGAAAGCTCAAAGTCTTTCTCTCCTCACTTCTATTTCTATCTAAAAATGTTCACCCCGAATACAACAAGTATTCTCATATTTATAGAAGATGAGGGAGAGAGAAGGCAAAATGGAGCCAACCACTTATTTACAAAGATATTTACAAAATATCTAAAAGTCATGTTGACTTTGACAACTTGGTGGATGACATCATCCCATGATGCAACATGGATGATGTCATCATTTGTGCCAACACATTTTAGACATTTCGAAAAGAAAGTCGGAGAATAGAGAGAAGAAGAAGAAGAAAAGAAGAAGAAGAAGAAGAAGAAGCTACTCATCATCATCATCCTGCGGCCGAAAAGGGGTTGCCTGTTTCTGATGCTGCTCAGGTGATGATATGTGGAACTGAGCGCGGTATTCCAAAAACTTGCTGATCATTGGCCCAAATTGATCCTGTGATGGATCCTTGTGCCGTTCACTGATTGCTTCGCAAGTCTCCCGCTCGTCTATGAGCTTTTCCGGGAGTTTGGAATAATCTTTCTCCGCCTCGATAAGGAACCCGATGAAGTCCCTACAGGCCAGTAGGTTGTTGATAGATTCAGTGTCGAATGTGACCTCTGGCCCTGTCCCTTGAGAAGCTATCTCCTTGAAAATCCGGATAGTGTCATCAGCTGATCTCAAGGTAAGGGAAGGAGTGAGCAACCCTGGAGTCATGGCGAGGACAATTTTCTCCATTTGATGCATTGCATCCAGGGCCTCTTCCTTTACCTTGTCTATCTTTTCTAAAACAAATTCCAGCTGATCTATCTGATAGTCCAGAGTGGACATAGTTTTGTTGAGGGCCCTTGGATGACCGAAGACTCCGAACTTGACCAGATCTTCGACTGAACAGTCGAACATTTGTTGGAAGGTCTCGTGCTGGAGTCTAGCATGTTCTAACTCTTCTGATATCGGACCTGCTAATGCTTGGAGTTCCTTATTCGCCTTCTCGATGTTTAGGTATAAAAGCGATATACTCGCGATTACTCTTTCACTATCCTTGAGGATCTGGCTCCTCCAAGCAGAAACAGCCATACCCTGCTCGCCGATCTTTGAATACTCATTGATCTTCTCCTGACTGAGCAGCTCAGGAGTCTCGGCGGCAGTTGTGGGAGGTGCACTTCCCATCTTCTGTAAGGCTTAGGCAGTATTGTTCTGCTCCTTGATAGCCTTTTCTCCTCTTTCGTTTCTGAAGCTTTTGCGAGAGTGCATCAACCTGCGGAAAGAGCTTCCCCCTGGAGACTTTCAGAGGATGTCCCCATTGTGACTTGAGTCACGGTGAAATCTGTCGGAGACAGATCTTCTTTCTCTTTGAGGGGGTCGGGGTACGCTATTTCCATGACTCTCTCACCTGCAGCGCTCTTCGAGAAGCGTGTAACCGGCTTGTGCTTCTTTGCTCCTTTAGCTGGAATGACCGAAAAGTCCATCGGAGCGATGGGGACTTTCCTCTTTTGTTGGCTCAGCTGCTGAGAGATCCAAGCTGGTCCTATAGAAGAAGGACCAGAGATAGAGGGGAGGTAGCGGTAGAAGAGGGGAAAAACGTGGAGACACGCGGCGGCGGCATTGAAAGAATAGCCGAAGAAATGTCCACGGGAGGAAGGGAAACCGCAACTGCAGAAGACATAGGAAGGGAAGGGAGCTCGGAGATGAGGGAAGAAATAGAGGAAGACAAATCAGCGAGGGAGGAGAAGATAGATGAAGAAGCAGGGGAAAGGGTAGAAGAAGGGGCAGAGGACACGACCAAAGGGGTGGTCGTTTGAGTCACTCGAGGAGGGGAAGGAAGAGAAGAAGAAGGGATAGAAGGGACCTCTGAAGTTGTAGCGACGCCAACATCCTGGGTGGATGGGCGTATAGGACTATCCTCTGTCGAATTCCTCATCAATAGTTATGACTTGTTCGGGCTCGAAGGAAGAGGACTTTCGGGGCTTCCTCCCGAATGGTGCTAGTAATCGCTGTTAACTTGTCCATCCATAGACTTCTTGTAACTTTCTGAGTCCTAACCTAGAACTCATCCATGTCAATGTGACCCAATTCAGAGTCTCTGACATCCATACTGCACTCAGCCTGTGATTCGGGCATCCTGACCCTCTGATATTTGTATTTCATCTCTTCTTCTGTCAGCTTAGCCTTTCCTCTTGGTTTGGTGGGTTTCTTGCTTGACGTAGACATGTGTTCTTTCGAACTCAGTTGCTGATCTGCATGAAGAAGAAGTGAGACCCAATCCAAAAAGGTTGAATTAGTCATTTGATCTTCCATTGGAATGCTAGCAGAAGAAAGAGTTAGAGATTTTAAGGCTCAGGGCGCATGAAAAATGCAACTGGCAGGCCAAATAGATAAGGCGCACAGAAAAGGAATGTTGCAGAGGTTATACTGGCGCCAAAGGCGCATGGCGCATGGATGAAGCAGGTTGCATTTTATAGCAGGGCGCATGGATGGATTATGTAACATTAACAAATGGTGCGCCAAAGGCTTTGGCGCGGCGCATGAAGGGTTTACACAACATCATGTTACTGCAATGGAGGGTGCGCCCGCGCCTTTCTAGCTTTATACTCGCGAATAAGGCTTGTGTTGCATGAAAGCTGGGTGCGCCCTTTGGCGCATGAAAGCGGGATGTAACATGGAAAGAAGGTGCGCCAAAGGGTTTTAAGGAAGCGCGGGATTTATACTTGTAGCATGCAAAAAGGGCGCGCTTTGAGGGCGCATGAATTCTAACTGCAGCAGGACGGAAGGGTTGCGCCATAGGCGCGGGTATTGATTATGCAACAGGGGTGGTAGATGCGCCGAGGGGCGCAACTGTCTTAAGTGCAACAAGACGCGCCAGTGCGCCATGGAACTACACTAACTGCTCAAATCTCTCATTCTTTTCTTCCACTTCAAAAGTTACTTGGTCATATAAGGTTTTTTACAAAAAGGTTTTGCAGACCAAGCCCTTTCAAAACAGCTCCCCTTCCAGCAGATCTGGAAAGAGGGAGGGAGAGGAGGAGGAAAAGAAAACGTGATGGAATAGCTCAGGGGGGAAAAACTAGTTTAATCATATTCCATTTAAAACTGGCCAGCAAACCAAAACCCCGACCAAGAACACAGACCAAGCACACAAACCAAGCACACAATAAAAAGAGGGAGAACCTCTTACCTCGAATATATATCAAAAATTGGAGAGCGGGTCCACAGGGCGATGATAACGACAGAGCAGAGCTGACAAGTCCAGAGCGATCACGTGTTTGACAAAAAGGAATGAAAATGACATTGGGTGCGCACTGATATTTATAGAAAAACTTGTCATCAATGCGCCAACCACTTTTGAAATGGCGCATGAAAACTGCTGTCGACAGGGGAAAGTGTGCGCCCTTTGGCGCACGGAAGTATTTGACAACAGAAGAATGAGTGCGCCTTTGGCGCACCATATGCATTGTCGACACGAAGTTATGTGCGCCCTTTGGCGCACCAAAACTTGGTGTTGCAGAGAGATTATGTGCGCCCTTTGGCGCACCAAAAAGTGATTCAACATCCTTTGGCGCACCGAAAGACGTGTTAACATGGAAAACTATGCGCCAAAGGCTTTTAAGGGGGCGCACCAAAACTTCGTGTTACAAGGCAAATCCATGCGCCCAGCCAAAAAAAGCTCAAAAAGACTAAGTTCGAAAACTAGATTTCCCGGGAAGGGACTTTACGACGTTTCGAACGCGAAGGATCCCTAACGAGGGATCGAAACAAAATTTTTGGTATGGTTATCGGTAAAATTGCCCTTGTCAATTTTACGGGATAACAGCCCGTGATGCATCCTGTCCATCCTTCCCATTGCTCACCTCTCCTTGTCCCATGGCAGTTTTGATAGATGTTCAACATTCTCCTTCTCTGGTGTATCACCGTTTTAGTGTAGGCTTTTGCTATTTTTCCCTTTTCTCTCTCTCTCTCTGTCTCCTTGGCATGGTTAGATTAGGTTTAGATTAGCTTTCCCGCACCGGAATAGCTTGTAGGCGGGTAGTTTAGGAGTAGGAACCAGCCTTTCTCTCGGAGATTCCTCTCTTGGTTTTACAAGTCCCACGCTTGGAGAGAGGTTTCCATGTTGTGCAATCACACTGGATGCTAGAGTGATCAACTTAGAAGCCTGATCTGCATCCAGGGGTGCTGTGAGTCTGCAACATTACATACTGAATAAAATCATCAATAAAGGATCACCTTTACCACCTTCCATGGAATCAGCCAAAGAAAAACCAAACTCACTTGTTGCCAAAGAGCATGCTACTATACCAAGTAAGTCATTTGATCCTTCTTCTAGCTCAAAATTTCTAAGAATAATTCTATTATAAATGTTAGCCTCATGCGGAAACATCCAAAGTTCAATCACATGCTACACCCTCACCCCCTTCCAAGCCGATTGTTACATCTTAAAAAGAGAACCAATATCAAAAGTAGAAAATTCTCTACCATTTTGATCTTCCTCCATTTCAAGAGCCTCTTCCTCGCTTACCATAACCCCATTTGAATTTTTGGAACATGCAAGACAAACCAAAGTCTAGCTCTTCAAATAGAATACATACAAACACATCCTACCCATGTTTGTGAGGTTCATTAATACAGTTTATAGTGGTAACCCTATATCCTCAAGTCCTAATTCTAAAAGCTTACTACCCACACCATCCACACCAGCTTCCCAAAACATGATAGCCCTCAGTGCCTCCAAAAACAGCAGGGTTGAACCTTTCTACCTGTCACTCCTCATTAAAGGCTTCTAGCTAAATAATTATATCATAGATTCCTGAGCCTCGACAATGTGATGCCAACCAAAGTTTTGAATTCTATAGGCCTTACCTTGACTAGGTAAATGGAACTTGCTACTCAAAGGAATCTAAACAAGTTCCATTGGTAGGAAGAATCAAAGATGCACAGTAGCACTAGCTAATTTTCTAGACAAGAAGGTGCTCCTAGCAATACCGGGTAGCAGACATCCCAAAGATCCTTTTGTATGTTGTTAAGTAGGCATTTCTACAGAGACCTGGTGGATAGATAAAAATGGATTGGTCATCTATAACTATCCTAGTATAAGGAAAGATGAATAAGTTGCTACCAAGTAAGAAAGATGAAGTTCACAAGATTTAAAGTATGATGATCCGAAAGTGAACATTCTCTTTCAAGATTATGGGCTAGGAAACTACTTCCTCACATCAAAAAAGAGAGAGAAACTTACGCTTCTCATGGAGGAAGAGGAAGATAAAATTTAGAAAATGGAATTTGATGGTAGTCATTCTAGAGCGGGTTTAGGAGCTGGGGTACTATTGTACTCTCCTTCCAATGAGGTATACCCTTTTTCCTACAAGTTGTAATTTGATAATACAAACAACACTGTAGAGTATGAAGCATTTCTCTTGGGCATGAATGTTGTAGAGGACATGGGAATCAAGAAGTTGAGATGTAAAGGTGATGTAGAGATTGTGGTAAAGTAGGGCTGCCAACAATATCAGGTGAAAATCCAAGGCTCGGACATTATAGAAATAGAGTGTGGGATTGCATTGAATCTTTTGATGCATTTTCCATTGAAGCTATTCTGAGGGAACAAAATTAAAAGGCTGATTCTCTTGCAGTGTCGATTCCCTAGTGACACCTCATCCTTCTTTTTGGTAAAGACAAAGTGACCATTGAAATGGTATTCTAGCCTAGTGTACCGCATAATACAAACCATTGGCAACTCTTCAATGATGATAACCAAATTCTATCCATTTTATAGAAAAGGGATAATTTCAATGGTATCATCTTCTTCAAAGGAGGTGAAAATCCACACCGTGAAGCAAAACCCAAAGAAGAGAAATAAGGAACCAAGGGATTGATGATGAGGAGTAATCAAATTGAAAGGGAATAAAATTCCCAAAGGCCTAGTCTCTTTAGAAGATCTCTTTGACAAACATGATAGATTCATTCAAGAGAAAGAAAATCAATATTCACGGTGCCCGGATGATTTTGATAAAGAAAACATTAGTACCCCGGAGGATCCAAGGATGGTCAATATTGGAAAATGTTTCTCACCTGAAGAAAAAATAAGGTTTTTTTCTTTACTCAAGAAATACTCAAATGTCTTGGCCTACTCTTATGATGAACTCAAATCCTTCTAGCCAAAATAAATGCACCACTCAATTCCTTTGAAGTAGGGTGCTAAGCCCTTTAGGTAGAAACAAAGGCCGTACAACCCAAATATTATTGATACCATCAAGGAGGAAGTAATGAAGATGCTTAATGCAAGGATCATCTTTCCCATCCACCATTCAACATGGGTAGCTAACATTGTGCTAGTGTGGAAGAAGAATGGTGAAATAAGGATATGTGTAGATTTTCACAACCTGAACCAGGTGTCACTAAAGGAAAATTATCCTCTTCCTATCATGGACCATATCCTGTAAGTAGTCACTAGATCTAAAATGCTTTCATTACTGGATGGATTCTCATGATATATTCAAATCAAAGTGGCATAGGAGGACCTCACCAAGACAACCTTTACAACACCTTGAGGCACTTTTTCCTACAACAGAATTCCTTTTGGCCTAATCAATGTAGGATCTACATTCCAAAGGGTGATGGATTTGGCCTTAAAATATATGAAGCATTGTATTGTCATATATCTAGATGATCTCACAATATTTTCAAAGAAAATGGGAGATCATATCTATCACTTAGAATAGGTACTTGCAAGGTGTAGGACACATGGCATATCATTAAATAAAAAAAGTGCATATTTGGAGTCATAGAAGAAAATTTATCGGGTACATTGTGAACAAACATGGAGCACACATTGATCCTAAGAGGGTTATAGCCATTTAAGCATTAGGCCTACCCACAAGCAAGAAGGGAGTTCATTCATTCTTTGGAAAGGTAAACTTTCTTCGTCGTTTCATGCCTGAGTTTGCTGAATTGACAAAGCACATGAATTCCATGATGAAACCTCAAGCAAGTTTCAAATGGAATAATGAAGGGAAGGTAGAATTTAAAGAGATCAAGAAATCCATTACTAAGGCTCCAACCCTTGTGTCTCCGTTTTTAAGAAAAATGATGAAGATGTTTAAGCACCTATTGCTTTCATGAGTTGTACTTTGAAGAAGCATGAGCTAAAGTACAATAAAATGGAGAAGAATTCCTATGTAGTGGTCAAGACCGTAAAAAAATTAGGTTTTACATCCTCAATTCTAATACAAAGGGTGATGGTCCTGGAAGTGCAATCAAGTCCATCTTGACACAACAGGATCTTGGATCTAAAAGAGGAAATTAGATTGTAAATACTCGAGAATATGACTTGGAGATTCAACCCTCCAATCTGGTAAGGGGAAATGGCTTGTGCAAGTTGATTTCTAAAGATGAAACACTCAAAGTTCAACATGGTGAAGAAAATTGTGCCTGCTTAACTTGTTCAGAAGACAACCCACAGTTCTCTTTGTCACCACTACCGATGAGTGGTACGCTGATATTTCCTACTACTTGACTTATGGAGAATGCCCTCCCCATATTGATTACAAGAAAAGGAGAACACTCAAGATGAAGGTAGATAAATTTGTAATCTGGAATCATGTGCTCTATAAAAGAGGCCTGGATGGTTATTTCCTCAGGTGCATAGATAAAGAGCAACAAGAAAAGTTACTTAAAGCATACCATGACCAAGCATGTAGTGGACATTTTTCAGTGATGGTCACTACACATAAGATCCTATGAGGAAGGTATTATTGGCCCACCATCTTTGTGGACACTCAAGATTCAGCTTATAAATGCAAAGAATGCAAATAGTTTATTAGAAGACCACGATTCGCTACATTACCACTCATGCCTATGGTTATTGAAGAACCCTTTCAACAATGGGGGATGTACTTCATTGGTTTTCTAAACCCTCACTCAAGCATGGGGCACACCTCTGTACTCACAAAATAGAATACTTCACCAAATGGGTGGAAGCCATTCCAAAAAACAAGCCAACAATGAAATAGTATGCAACTTAATCAAGGAGAATATCATAGTTCGTTTTGGAGTACCATAGAAGATTGTAGTAGATAATGCTACCTATTTCTCTTCAAGAGAGTTGATCAAGTTTTTCTATATCTACAAAATCTCCTTAGCTCATTCTTTTGACTACTATCCACAAGGAAACAGATAGGCCGAATCAAATAACAAGAACATTAGGACCATTGTCCGCAATCTTGTTGACGAGAATCAAAAGAACTGGCAAAAAAGGTTGTATGACGCATTATGGGTAGATAGGATCACTCCTAAGAAGGAGATAGGTATGTCTCCATTCCAACTACTGTATAGAGTTGAAGTATAAATTCTCATCACAATTGAGATGCCAGCTCTCAAGTTGCTATAGGAAATAGAAGATGGTCAATACAAAGATTCCATAGACAAAAGGATCCTATTTATGGAGAAGATGGAAGAAAATAGATTTTAGGTGGTGGATCAAATCAAAGAACATAAATTGAAAGTGAAGAAGATATTTGAAAAGAGGGCCAAGGAAAGAGAATTCAAGGTTGAGACTTTGTCTTGTTGTGGGACAAGAGAAAAGAACCAAAGGGAAGCCATGGAAAGTTTGATTCATTATGGCTCAGCCCATTCCAAATTCATGGAGCTTGTGGTGAGAATGTTATTCTCCTCTCATACTTGGATGGAACACCATTGGAATTACCTCAAAGTGGGAAATACTTGAAATTGTATCATCAATGAAAGTGGGTTGTCCCCTATCTTGTACCATAGGTGTTTTCTTGAAATGTTTCCCTTTATTGTGTGGTTTTGTTTCCCCTTCAGTTACATGCCGTGTGTTTTCTTCCTTTTGTGTGCTTGTGTGTTTCCTTCTTCTGATCTTTCTTTCTTAGAATTGTACATGACTTTTCAAGGCCCAATGGATAAGGCACCGGTCAATGTTATATGGTTTAAAATTTTAGATTCTGGATCCTCATACCACATTTTTTCTATGCTTAGTCCATGTCATTTCCCCAAGCTAGAGCCAACTGTTGTCTCCCGAAAACTGCTTTTCATTTTCCAAGTTAAATTCAAAATTTCAAACTCTCGCTCTCCTAAAGTATTTAAGCCAAGTTGAAAGTTTTAAGAGATAGAAAAATACATGCCCTAGAGTTGTTTCAAATCCTCGCTACTTGTTTTGATAAATTTTCTGCTTTTCCTATCTAGACACGTGAAAATTTTATTTTCATCCTCATTTGAATGAAATTTTCAATCTTTCTATGCCCTTGGATCATCGAACCTTGTATTGTTTTCAATTCCTTGGCTCATGAAATAAATTTGAAAATCAAGCACAAAATGGTGGAGTTTTCTTCTTCTCCGAATTTTTCCATAGTTGAGAATGATAAACAGATCTTCCCATTAAATTTTTCCTCAGCATCCATAGGTAATATGTGGGTCTCTCTGATTGGATGTGGTTCGGTCATATTTTAAGGTCCAGCTGGAAGCCTCCATGCATCCAAATGATACAACTCTAGGGGTAAGGTCCAAGGGATAGTCTTCAATTAGGTGCATGCTTTCCACGTGTCCCAGGTACAAAATGAAGGTAAAACGAGAAAATTGGCTAAGTATGGAAGGCTCAGTAGATGGCTCCATGTGCCTCATCAGCACAATTTCAAGATTCAAAGCCAGGGGCAGTCCTCAAACTTGCACCAATCCTCCACGTGTCCTAGGTCCAAAAGGGATAGAGCTGATCGCTAAAAATTGGCTAAGTATGGGTGGGTCGGCAGAGGTCTCCATGTGCCACAATGGCACCATTTCAAAAGTAAAACCCAAGATTCAGTCTCCAAGTAGCACCAGCTCTCCATGTAGCTAAGGAGATAGAGTTGGCCATTGAAAATTCTAACCCCAATAGAAGGAGACATGCATCATCTTGGCACAATTTTAGAAGGCACTTCCAAAGCGGAAACTCAAATCAAGCTGGAAAATCTCCACGTGTCTAGGGGTTAACATGATTCAAATAGGAATAGACCCCAGATTGGCTAAGTATGAAGGAACCGACAGAGCTCTCCACGTGTCAACCTAGCACAACTTCAAAGATAAAATCTAGAGGTAGGTTCCAAATGAGCGCTAGCCCACCATACGTCCGTGGTCGATATCTCGCCCCACCAAACAAAAGGTAGAAAATCAAAGAATCTATAGTCACATTCCAATTAGTTCCTTCCATGTGGGTGGCTGAAATTTAAAGTTGTAAAAGAAAATCAAATGGCCCATGTTTTAACTGGCAAAATAATGTAACGATTGAATATTTTAAAACTATTTCTTTCTACCATAAGTGTTTCTCTATGAATCAAGAATTTGAAGGGGTGCGAATAGTTAGAATAGGTTGTAACTATTTCTTGCTCACCCGAGTAGATTGTAACCATTTCTTATGGGCTATATCATGGACTCTAAAAGTCATTGTAAAGGGCTACCAATTCTATAAAAAAACTCACGAGTGCATTATACTCGGAGAAAGTAAAGGAGTTAGCCATTTTTCTTCTATTTCCCTCCATTCTCAAATTTATTCCATTCCCACATTATGTACAACTTCTTTTTAAGCATCAATACAAGAAGGATTTTTTAGCCCTTTGATGAAGAGATTTTAGAAACTTTGAGTTCGCAATCTTATCTCTTCTTGTTGCCATTTTCAAGGTTGTTTCTTCTCATAAATGCATGTGTTAAAGTTTATGACTAATGTGTGTAGAAATCTGATTTCCTACCTACAACATTAGTTTCCCTATCTCATTTCTCACTACCTTTCTCACCTTCAAAAGAAAATTTCCCAGCTTGCATATAATTGTAATAATTTTCCATAGGATTAGTGGAGTGCCCCTGTTAGATCCTCGACTAAAAGGCCACAACAAATCCACATATTCTCACGCATGCATATACAGAGTTGCACCAATTAAGTAGAGGTACTTAGATATCCAGAGCATTGAAAGGAATCCACAATTTTTTCCACCCAAAAATTTCCTCTCTAACAAGTAGGTAGTGGTTCTTATGATTATTTTATGCAGGATGGTTATTTGTTCAAGGGGAAACAATTGTGCATCCTTGCTGGTTCAATGAGAGAAAATATTATAAGAGAATTGCATAGTGGGGGTTGGTTGGACACTTTGGTATAAGTAAGACAATTTCTCTTGTTGTAGAAAAGTATTATTAGCCAAAGGTAAAGAGGTACATAAGTAGGATTGTAGCAAGATGTAGAGTGTGCCAAATGGCTAAGGGCCATGCACAAAATATTGAGTTATATATGCCATTACATGTCCCTACAAGGTCATGGGTTGATTTGAGTATGGATTTTGTGTTAGGAATTCCTAACACACAACAAGGGAATGATTCTATCTTTTTGTGGTTGATAGATTCTCTAAGATGGCACATTTCATTTCTTTTAAAACAACTAATGATGTTTCTAGAGTTATAGATTTGTTTTTTTAGAAATGGTTAGATTGCATGGAGTTTTGAAAATAATCACTTCATATCGGGACACGAAGTTTTGAGTCACTTTTTGAAGATTCTATGGAGGAAACTAAGGAAACGACTACAATTCAAAAGAGTTCATATTACCCTACACTAATGGGAAAATAGAGTACTAAAGAGAAGCTTGGGAAATATCCTACATTGCATAGTTGGAGAAAAGACAAAACAACATAACTTAGCTTTACCACAAGTGAGTTTTCCTATAATAGCTCGAAAACAGAGAAGATAAAACTAGTGATGATGCGTAAGAATTTGTAGAACAAATTATACAACTACGGGATGAAGTGAGGGAAGATTTGAAAGTGAGTAATGCCCAATATAAAGAAGTCTGCAGATGCTAGTAGGAGATTAAGTGTATTTGAAGAAGGATATATGGTGATGGTTCATCTTAGAAAGGAGAGGTTTCCAAAGGTACATATAATAAACTCAAGTAAAGAAGATTGGGTCATGTAGGATTCTGAAGAAAATGAGTGATAATTCCTACAAGGTGGAGCTACCTGAAAACTTTTCTATCTCACTAGTTTTTAATGTTTCTGACTTATATAAGTTTTCAGGTCATGATGAAAATGTTGTGGAGGAGGAAGAAATAAACTAGGAGCAATAAATGCCGAAGAAGAAAAAGAAAGGGTAATGTGTGTCTTGGACCAAAAGACAATCACTACTAGACATGGGAGCTATAAAAATATTTGGTATAGTGGGAAGGTTTGTAGTAAGAAGAAAATAATTGGATTCCCCGAGTGGGAATTAAAGAAGATTGACAAGACAAAATTAGATGAATTTTGTCAATCCGAATTCATAGGAGCTGAATTGTTTTCAACCGTGGGAGAATGATGTGGAAATATAACTTACAGTGATAATAAATTTTTATCCGACCATTAGATATCTTGAAATTTTACAGGTGTTAGATATAAGGTTGTGGCCATTTCGGCTCATTTTTGGGCCCTAATTATTTGGTTGAATCAGCCATACGGGGAACCCATGACCTGATGGGAACCATTCTATCTTTTCATTAGAGCCCACTCTATCCGCAATACACTATATCTACCTCACTTGTCAACCCAAATGGATATGTGGGGAGCTCAAAGCCTCGAGGAACCGTGCTCATCCAATGCTAAAAAATATTGATTGATCCACAATTAATCCCACAACCCCTCCTTGTAGCTAGATTGATAATGTAGGGAACACAAGAAATATGTTAGTTATTCTATTTGTTCCTCTTATGCCTAATTTATCTGCAATACACCCCGAAATACCCAATTTTTTATTTTTTGCTAAGTATGGAAATGAGGAGCTTCAAAAGGAGGAAAGAAACATCCCCAACACTGATTTTCCCACTTTTAATCACTTTACTGCCCATGTCCAAATGAATATGTAAGTTATAAAATGACCCTAGGAGAGGGTATTTTGGATAGCAATCACTTACAAGATTAAAAAAATCATGAACACCCTTGGACATGTTGCATAAGAACTCATCAACCTTCAACAATCATGAAGAACTTAGAACTATCACCTTACCTCATGAAGCTACTTAAGACCATGCTTAACTAGGCACCTTCTAGATTTGACCTTAAAATATTAGACCATAAAGTTCTCATACCTCATCAAAAGTACAAGTTTGGTATGTCATTGAAAATATATCTAAACTAGGATCACAACAAAAATTAAATCAAGTTTTAACTCCACCTATAGCTCGTGTAGATAAAATTTTACCACAATATGCTCCAAACTACCCCAAAAAATAGTATTCATAAATAGGTACATTTTCCCTTAAATACCAAAACCATGATATAAAACTATCATAGAAATATAGAACAACTCCCAAGATAAAAACAATGTCACTTTATTCATTACCTTATTTGGACAACATTTCCACAAAATGAACTTCTTTAGAAATAATAATTTTAAGGTGGGGTCCACATACTATCACAATCTCAAATACACCTTTATGTAAATGTGGATGAGTCCTTTATAAGATCCAATCATCACTTTTGCAAGATCAATCAAAACTTGTTTAATATACTCGGTTTCATCCAAGTCGCTTTGAGCTAGGGTTTTAAAACAACTTATCTTCTTAACGATCATTCATAAAAATGTGATGATCAAACCACCTAATTATTTTTGTAAAATATTCTTATTCCATTAAAAAAATTGTTGAAATCCTATAGGTCCCATGAAAACATACAATTCACAATGAGCATTAGAAGGTCAACTTTTACCTCAAAATCACACTCTAGAAAGCCCAATTTTTCAAAAATCTTGATATCTTACAAAATATTCTTCACTTTTACATGAAACTTGTCAAGAAACATCATGAAAACATTCTCTAACTTTCCATACTAACCATATATATCAAATAGGTCTGGAACTCTCTAACCAATCTCACTTACCTATGCAATCATGTTTGTTCTCCACCTACTTACTTCCCAAGGACCTCATACATGCCTTATAGCTATGGAAAATGACCTGAAAATCCTTGTGAACTTCACATACATCATCATGATTCTAATACCATGCTTAGAAAACATTCATCATCTCCAAAACTCATTCCTCCATGCCATACCACATGCTCTAGGCATGGGAATAGGCATAAAATGACCTGACTCAAGCCATATAACTCATGAATTGACCATGATAACTCATTACAAACTCATTAAAACATATAACACACCTCTAGGACCATTCTTGAACTCATGAAAAGCTTAAACCACATTGGGAGGACAAACTATGACTATGCACTATGACCATGCACCAAGACCTCATAGAACATCACCAAAATTAGTCACTACCAATCAAATTTCATGTTTAACTATTGATTTACACCTCCTTGAGACTCATACAACACCATGACACCTATTTCCATAAATGTATTTAACATCAATGACATCACTAAGACATAATGGCCAACAATCTTCCCCTTTTTCATTGATGGAAAGCACCGTCAGAAACATTGATGGAAACCATAATACAAAACACACCTACTAGACCTCTTTTTCATGTTTCTAATGCCTATATCCCCATTTTACATCTATGAAAAAGGATGTAATTATTACAAGACATTTAAAATTACAACATACAACATGACATAATGGAAACAATGCACAAAACTCACTTGTTTGACTTGACTCTGCGTTGGATTGTACTTTCTCTTTTTGTCTTTTATAACAACTTATGATCCATGAACCTATAATGAGCCTTCACATAGCTTCCTTTTAACTGATATCCACTTAATATTTTCTTCATCCATTTTCTACAACTTCTTCTTGATCTATATTAAGGTAAAATCCACCAATTCTATCATTAATACCATCATTTCATCTTTCAGGGTCAATATCCCTAATCAACTCCTTCATTCATCTTAACCAAACTCCTCCAAGCTATAAAAGTCC
The DNA here is from genome assembly GCA_018340775.1 of Taxus wallichiana var. yunnanensis. Classification (NCBI taxonomy): domain Eukaryota; kingdom Viridiplantae; phylum Streptophyta; class Pinopsida; order Cupressales; family Taxaceae; genus Taxus; species Taxus wallichiana. The sequence goes on along the minus strand of CM031242.1, from coordinate 641,903,959 downwards.
ACATAAATTATGGTTAAATCAATTATATCTCCCCTCTAAGAATACTACCAACTTCTAACTTAAAAACATAAGATTCAAAAACACACTTTCATTTATGCTAATAAGATGAATCAAAATATTTATCACAACCTTGAAGCAATATTTCAGTGTTTTTTATCTCTTATCATGCTTTTACATCCATTTTAGCATAAAAATAATTATTTTTTGTATCCTTTTGTTACCCACTCAATAGCTATGCGTATTACCCTTCATCCGGACATAACCGAATGTTCACTCAAAGCGCGTGTAGCCCCCATGTCCCTCCTTTGCATTTCTTATCAAGATGTTAGCATGAATAGACATCACGCTTATGGTCAATACATTCAATAATCCATAATACTCATCATAAACATGGAAATTTGGAAACACATATAATAAGAAAGATGAACATTCTAAATAATAAATAAGATCAACTCTGCAACATTATAACACCATATTTAGATATGTAAACAACCATTACCCAACCAAAAGTATTCATTATAACTCGAATAAATTACATCATGAAGCTTAATACATAATAAGTCATTATAATAGTATGCACATCCATGCGCAAATTCCAAACCCTATACCATAACCCTTCTCATACACACATGGTCTATAATCTCTTTATTTCATGACCACTAGAACAATGACATACTATAGATATAGATATAGATATAGATATAGATATATATATATATATATATATATATCTATATATATATCTATATCTATATCTATATATATATCTATATATATCTATATAGGGGTGAGGATTTTCCCTTCACTTTGCCCATAAATTCTCCTAATAATAGGCATGCTAAAAAATTATCTTGCATGTTTTCTTTCCGAGAATAACTATGTGTTCAAAGCTTTCATGCTTTTACATTATCTATTAATAATAGATTAAACTAAACATAATACTTTATTTAATATTATTATTTTGGTTGGTGAATACTCTCCTTAAAATCATAAGCTCCATTGTGTGCATCCTAATATATATTGCTTTTGTCTAAATATTAACATTTCTTAGATTACAATTTTTGTCTACTTTTCTATTTTTAGCAAGTGCTTTTGGAAAATCGGCTAAGTCTCGAGACTTTTTCTTCTCATGCACTGCACCTCCACACTCTATTTTATTCTATACACATATTCCCCTTTTTTCGCTCCCCCTACACATGGTCGTGGACTTCTATGCATGGCTAGTACTTAGCCATTTCACCCACTCAACATTCTCCCACACTAAACAAATTGTCTGTCCTTAGAAATGGGGTTCTCAACTTCTCTTAATGAATAAATGAATCAAAGAATAAGGAATGAAGATAAGAATACCATCAACCCAAAGAATAATTTCTAACTTTTATGCCAACCATATTAATCTTCAGGTTACTAGAAGATCTCTAGAAACTCGTGTTTAACTTATCTTCAAACTTTTTCCACTCCACAAGATCCTTTGTGGCCTTTCTAGGTTCCACCTCTATAATGCTTGGTATTTGGTTAGGCACCAACTCACCCAATTTCCCCTTCAACTTGTTAATGACCACACTTAACTCAGTGCTCAGTCCTTCCAACATGTCTATAAATTCCAAAACTAAGAGCTTGTGTTGATGAATCCAACTATCTAATGTGTCCCTAATGGCATTTAATAATTATTTTTTTATTGTTACTCCTACCATGACATTTTTGTGCTCAATATTATTATTTAGTTTCTTATCTTGAATGAATTTGATATCTTTTTATCTTTTTGACATGCACTCGATAATAGAGTCACTCTTTTGACACCTATTAAAGGATAAATCATCCTTACTATTGGCCTCCTTGATTCCTGTCAATATAGCCTTCAAGTCAACTATCTTGGCCTTGACATCTACTTTGTTCTTTTCCTTCTTTAGCTAATGACCCCACGCCACTCTTGATATTCGAAGTAACATTCTAACTAGGTCCTTGAGGTAATCCATTTCATAATTGTAATCAGTTGAATCCTAGATCACCAAAGTGGGGCATGTGCCTATATTATGCTTGACTAAATCTCTTACCCTATCATATGCCTCTTTGATACTCTTTTTATCCCCATTGATGTCATTATTAAAGTTTTCCACTTCACACTCTTTATTATTTTTATCTTCTACCATGAGCCTCATGATATCCACTTATATAATTGTTTTTACATAACCTCAACATCTATTTTATTCAAGGCATTACATTCCTACTCATTAGTTAGATGCCCGGGTCCACATATCTATACTTCTTACCTAGATCCTTCTTCAAATCTTGTGTAGTGTTTGACTTGTTGCTAATTTCAAAATCTTACTCTTCTCGCATGTGTATGCATGTTCCATGATAGCATTTTATTTATGCACGAGATCCCTCATTTTTTTAACAAGTCCCATATGAATAGATTTTCTGTACTTTCCATTTTTTGGAACATTTCCCTCAACACATTTTTAGGATCATCAATAAATTCCATGTGTTGTGATTAGGGAGGTCATTTTTTTGTTACTTCTTTGGACTTGGCCCTTGCCTTCCTTAACATAAATGGTCCTATTTTTGCTTTTACCTCTAGTTCCCTTATCCTCTCTAATCACATAATTATCATCAACCTCCTTATTATCTTCAAGATCATCCTCACACACTAGTGTCTTCTCCCTATACAAGATTCTATGTTGTTTAGTCTCTTTTCCCTTCTCTATGCTAGGATCTATATTTATTGGTGGCTCTTTTTCTTTCTCCTACATGGACTACACATGCTCCAACTCCTCTACCACCTTCTCCTCCACATCTTCATCACTAGAGACTACTTAAGTTCTATTGTGACCCTACTTAGTACTTAATGGACTCACCTTGGATGGTTGAGAATGTCCTACACCCTCAATGCGCTTCCTCCTTTTATAGTGAATTTCTCTTGTACATGTTAGTGCAAATCAAGGCACCCCCTAAATGACCTTCAGGTCTACAAGTGATAAATGGGTCATTTAGTGTGATTACACAACATTGAATCTTTTCCCCAAGTGTGGGACTTGCAAAATGGGAAAAAACTCTCTAGATTAAAGTTTGGTTCCTCTACTCCTCTTATCAGATGTATGCATGAAATTTGTAGAGGTTTAATACTAGATCCTACTCTAAATTCCAAGGAGACAGAGATAAAGGATGCAAAAGAAATAAAACTAAGTAAAAGTGGTGATACACCAAAGGAGTGGTGAACATCTATTTCTACAAATTGACACAAATTAAAAAATGCAACACAAATCATGCACAAATTGCTAAAAATGTAATGAAGGATCAATATAGGGAAAACAACACAAGAGAGGATTGAAAATTCATTCACAGAGCTTGTATTGTCATTTCCATTTTTAAATAAAGTGAATTAAAACAACAAGGAGGTAGAAAATGTTGCAGTCCCTAAAAAGTTTTGATATTCCACAAATCCACTTGTCGCCGTAGTGAAGGAGGGAGCTTGCAGATCATAAAAATGTCCAACCCTTTATAAATGAGCCAAATCTGGCTTTTAACAATGAAAACCCAAGCTCAAGAAGGAGAAACATGGGAAAAATGAAATGAATGGTTCAAATACCAACTAGATCCATCAAAATAGCATGGGTACCCTTAAAAGTTCATTCCCCAAGATTTTTGACCATGCTGGAGAAGAATGGAAGCCATACTGCATTAAAAATGGTGGTTGAATGTCAGTTCTACTCTTTTCCCCATGCTAAAGGTGTTTTTGATTTTTCTCTCACCAAACTCCATCAAAACACAAAATTGAAGATTCCATCATGTAGAGGACTTCAATAGCTTTCCAATGACACCAAAATCAAGAAAAAAATATCTCTGGATCGAAAGATATACCCCTCTGAAGATTTAGGGAAAAATAGGGCAAAAAATCGGGTCGGCAGGCTGAAACCCAAAAATTTTCCCTCTTTTTTGAATTTGGGAAAATTTCCCCAAAAACTCCACCCCCCACTACTCCAATGCCACATGGCACATTTCTATTGGGTCACGCTTTTAACCGGTCATTCTACGCCTTTTTGAGCTTTAAAAAATTCCAAAATCCCTTCATCTGCTCTCGCCGTTCCACCGCCATGTGTCATCCTCCTATTCATTGGTGGGGTATACTCCAAATTTCCCTTTATGTTACCAACCATTTGCCTGAATAGGGCATGTGTCACCTTCTTATTCAATGTGGGCCTTCGGGTGGGGTTTTCCTTTTTAACCTTTACCTATTTTGGTAAAAACCAAAAATTTCGCGCCCCTCCGACTCTTCCCGACCTTATGGACACGCGTCGCTCTCCCATTGGTTCGTAGGGTTTCAACCAAAATGTTTCTTTGCACCCCCTACCAAAAAATTTGGAAAATTTTCTAATTAACCTCTGCCAACATGCCATTCTTTGCTTCGTGGCACATTCTAATTGGTCCACAGACCTTCTATGGAAAATTCCACTTCAAAACTCTGTCGAGCCATAACTTGCAAAATACAAGGAGTTAGAAGGAAAATTTTACCTTTCTGGAAAGGTGAGAAAATTATCTATCTGATGAAGCCATTTCCAAAAAAAAAAATTGAGTGCCTAAAAAGTGGAAAAATTCAACTGAGGCATAAGGAAGGAAGAAATGAAAGAGAGTTAGCCAAAAATAAGCAAGGGGCTTATTTTGGATAACAATTTTGGCAACTCAGAGGGGTCATGTCCTGCTTGGATGAATGATTAGCTGCTTGAAGCAATCCATTGGGCATAGATTCATCAACTTAAATGCTTGGTACTCTCAACTCATTAGAAAATATCTAGAAATAGGATTGTGAGAGTAGAACATCACTTGATCTGGAACATGGCCTGCAAAATGCATCCTTGGGAGAACAAAGCCTATGCCAAAGCACTTAGGAAATGTAAAACTAAGCTACAACAAAAAAAATTACACAAGCACTTGGAGGAATGAAAATCTAAGCTATTATGTACAAGGTGAGGATTTTCCCTTCTAGTAGAAATGTTTTGATGGATTCCATTAACTAGAATCTGCAGTTCTTCACCATCCAATGTAGACAATTAGAAGGCATTGTGTTCTTACATTTTGTGACCATGTAGGGGCCACTCCAAATGGCATCAAACTTTGAATGCCTTCTTGGCTTTTCTCGGTCTACATCCCATTTCAACACTAAATCTCCAACTTGGAAGGTTTTAGCCTTAGCTTTCCTATCAAAGGTTCTCTTGATCAACGCTTGGTCCTTCTCCATTGTTTGGGCTGCATGCTCTCTGATTTCTTGGATTTCCATCAAATCTACATATCTAACCTCCATGGGTTCAAACTCTAACAATTCTAATTGCTTCATGACTTCCAACATGTTGAAACTCAAGTGACATAGGCAAGATTGCCTCTCTTCCACAAAAAGTCTAAATGGAGAGTTACCAGGTGGATCTCTTGGGAGTTATCCTATTAGCCCATAAGGATGATTTAAGTTTAGTGTCCAATTCCTCTACTTTTCATCAAGATTCCTCTTAATGATCTTTAATAAGTTCTTGTTGGTAGACTCAGCTTGGCCATTACCTTGAGGGTAATAATTTGATGAAGTACTCAGATAGATCCCATTCTTAATAGCCCATTCAGCTACCTTTGATTCTATGAATGCCAATGAATTATCTAATATTATAGTGGTAGGTATACCAAATCTGGTTACTATCCCCTCATAGAAGTCTAAAATGCTAGATTCATTTAACTCCTTGAGTGCCACTACCTTAGTCCATTTGGTGAAGTAATCTGTTGCTGTTAGAATCCACTTTTGTCCTTGGCTTGAGTTTTGGTTAATGAATCCAATGAAGTCCAAACCCCATTGCATGAATGGCTGGTCAATTGAAATTGGGTGCAATGGAAAGAAGTGCTAATCTTTCCTTGTCTATGTGAAGAATGCACAATTTTGCACCTCTTGATCCATGCATAACAAACACTAAACACCTTGGGCCAATAATATCTAGCTTTCATAATCTTGAGGGCTATCACTCTTGGAGAAAATGACCCCAACTGATCCACCATGGAACTCTTCTAACATTCTCTTAATTTGATTTGTCCCAATGCATCTCAACAACACTCCATTTATATCCTTCTTGAAGAAGACACCATCAACAAGTGCATAAGGAATAGCTTGCAATCCAAGTGTATTCTCTTTGTTTTGTTTATCTCTTGAGGGCATAGGCCTATTTGTAAGAAGTGCATTATGTCTTAGGTCTAGTAAGGAGTGAGCATATCATCATTCTCTTCTTGAACACCTCTTTGTTCTTGGTTGTCTTACAACACCAAAACAACATCCTTCCCATTGCTTGCTTCCATTGATTTTCTCAAGACCAGCTTCTCACATAATCCATTTCCTTAGACCAGCTTGGTGACTTTGATATCAATTTCATACTCCATGACATGAGTAATCCACCCCGCACATTTTTCATTTAGGTCTTTGTTGAGGAGGAAGTCCTTAACTCCCACATGAGAAACCAACAAATGAACCTTGTTGTTTGAAACTAGATGCTTAAATTTCTTCAAGCTCCTAATCACTACAAGAACATGCTTCTCAATGAAGGAATACCTCACCTCATAGTCCTCCGAGGATTTGGCTAAAGAAGGCAATTGGATGCTCTACATTTTCTTTGTTCTGTTGTACTAAAATTACGAAATTGTATCATCACCACCAAATGCATAAATGATTAAATCCTTAGAGAATTCTGGGTTAATGAGAGTTTGAGCTTGTGAGATAGCCTCTTTGATTGCCTCAAAACTTGCCTTACCTTCAGCTATCCATTTGAAATCCATAATTTTCTTCAACATCATAGTTATTGGCTTGACAAGGGTGAAGAATCTAGAACAAACCTTCAACAAAATTGATTCTTCCCAAGAAACTTTGAAGGGCCTTCTTGTGATTGGTAATGGCAGTGCTTTTATTGCTTTAACTCTCTCGGATCAATTGCTAATCCCTCTTTGGAAACAATGTGGCCTAGGAGCTTTTCTTCATGAGCTAGGAAAATACATTTTTGGGATTCAAGTATACCCCAAATATTCTACATCTTTGGAACACTTGTCTCAAATGAAAGAGATGATCTCCTGCAATTTTAGAAAATACGTAATATCATCTAGGTATATCAGCACCATTTTGTTTATCAATCCCTTAAATGCCATATCCATTGCCCTTTGAAGGTATCTCCAGGCGTTAGACAACCCAAATGGCATTTTCCTATATGCATAGGTTCCCCATTTGGTGGTGAAGGCTGTTTTGAATTGATCATCTTCCTTTACCATGATTTGATTATACCCCGAATAACCATCTAACAATGAAAACCTCTCGAGCCAACAACAACTTGCAAAATCTGCTCCATAGAAGGAAGTGGGTAATGATACTTGAGGGATGCTCTATTCAAATCTATAAAGTCTACACACAATCTGATTTCTCCACTCTTCTTTCTAACTGAACCAAGTTTTCTATCCATCTTGAATGCTTGATGGGAAATATGATACTTTCCTCTATTAACTTATTCAATTCCTTCTTCATGAGAGGCTCCATGTGTGGATTGACTAGTCTTTGTTTTTACCTTGATGGGTTTAGAACTTGGATCCAATTCAATTTATGTGTTGAGATAGCTTGGGATTGAAACCTCTCAAGTCTTCATAGCTCCAAGAAAATATATCTAGGAACTCTTGGAAAATTTGCATGACTCATACCTTTCTTGTTTGGTTGCCACTTTACCAATTTGAAGTGATTTGACTTCTCCCACCGAGATGGGCACTTGAATCTTCTCCCTTGACTTGGATGTTTACTTTCTCTTTCCTAAATTAATCATTAGGATTAAAATTTACTCAAAAGTGACAAGTCCCTTAGGTAGTTTGTTGGTTCTCAACTATACCACTTGATCAACATATTGTTGTTCTAACTTCTCTTGATTTTTGGTGAGAACTCATCTTCTTCTTCCAGAAATTGATGATTTGTTGGTAACTTTCTAAACAACATGTGTGACCAATCGGCAGATAAATAGCCTCCAATTCTAGCTATGAAATCCCTTGACAAACATAGGGAAAAAGTGGTGGTAAATCTATCATGACACATCTTGCAAAACAACGACATTAGGGAATGCATGCAAAGTGAGGCTCAAATATTTAATTACTCCTACTATTGTCACTACTTTCCCATCCAGTTGCACCACCGCTTTGGATATGAATTCATATTGGAGGCCCAACCGATCAGCTATTTACTTAGGCATCACGAACTACTTACCTTAGAATCAATCATACAATTGTGTACTATTTTATCCCCAATGATCAATGAAAATAGAATGGAGGGGGCTTCAAAACTTTACCTTGCAGTCCTCCATGCTTCCCTTCAGGCTGAGCAGCATTTGTGAGTACCTTCTCTTGCATATGAGTTTGCTGATTTGAAGTTGACCAATTCGTTCATGGCAGCTTGTAGTAGATCTCCTTTGGCCTAGGATGGATAGTGATTACCACATAGATATATTCACATTTTTCTTCTTCATTTTTTCAATGATGCTAAATGGGGATGAAACATCTCTTTGCTGCCACTTAGCCTACACATTCTTTTCTTGTACATAGGCTACAACAACTGGCATTTGAGCTGGTCTAGAAGGTGGCTTGGGCTGTTCTTGCACATTTAGAACTACATTTTTCTTGCCACCACTTTGTGGAGTGATGGAAGGTTGTGGATCAGCTGGAGCTAATGATTTCCCTTCACCAATATTCCTCTTCTTTGACCATGTGTTAGCTTCACATTCTAAGAAATTACTTGATCCATACCAAAAAAATATTCAACTTGCCAGTTCACAAGTGTAGTCTCATTTGGAGTTGTATTTTGCTAAGATGTTCCTTATTGTTGGTTTGTTTCTTGACTCACCTCACTCTCTACACCAGTTGTTGTCACCATCAAAGATTGGTTCAAAGCACCATTTAATCACATAGACTGGTTGTGAGGTTCATTGCATGGGAAACACCAATCATACTCTTGAGCTATATTATTTTACACTAACACTAAGGCTTTAGAGGTAGATGTAGCATTGGGGTTATAGGGCTGAAATGGTCTATTGGTAGGAGGCCTTACTTGATTTTGATTTGCACCTAGATTGGGTGGCCTATTAGGCTGATATGGTTTCCTATTAGGATGAGTTTGAATTAGGCTCATAAGAAGGTCTAAAACTTTGGGCTTGATGCCTCTTAAGTGTAACCAGCTCATTTCCTAAATTTTGTAATTGTTTCATGACTTCTTGAAGCTCATTTGAGGCACTAGAGGATGAAGTAGAAGTTTCATTTGAAATCTAATTTATAGGAGTGGGAATATGAGCTAAAGTAGGTGCTTGACTAGTGCTTGGGCTTTACAAGTTTTGATATAAGGGCATAGGAGGCCTAGGTGCTAGTTTACTATCTTGGATCAAACAATTCTCAACCCTAATGGAAATGATATAAGCTTACGGTATATTTGCACCTCCCATAGATTGATTAACATAGAAATATCATAATTTAAAGCTTTGAGATAGTATAAGAAAGCACCTTCAGATGTTGTTGGCCTTACTACCACTGGGATTCTATCTCATGTCCTTTGAAATCTGAAATTGAAGTTTGTTAGGTGCTCATTGGGAGCTCTCTTGATAGTTGCCAATTGTTCCAATAGAGACAAATTATCTCCCTTTTCTCCAAACTTCTCATGGAGAGCTATGCATAATTGGTTCCAATTTTGGATAGAGCTTACCCCAAGGCTTCTAACCATTGCAAGGATTTCCCTTTGAATGAATATGTCAATAATTTGACAACAATTTCCATCTCAACAATCTCATGGGTTGCACAAACATTAGCAATGTCTTTGACATGATCACCAGGAGTGGTCTAATTTTCTCTAGTAAAGTATGGAATGTTCTTCAATGCTGAACTTTGGAATTAGGTTTTGTGTATTGAGAGAAAGTGGGCTGCTGCTGTGAAGTTGAAATAAGGGTTGTTTTGTGCCATTCTGATTGGCTTGAGAACCCTTGTTGATTGGGTGAAAGGTCTACTGTGGTGGAGGAGTTGATAGAGTTCTATTTGGTGGAGATGGAGACCTTTAAATCCTTCTTCCTCTCTATCTTCTTCCTAGGGATAATTTGTAGATACTTAGAAAATCCCTCCTCTTTAGCCCTTGACCTTGTTTGGATCCTTCTCATGAATCTTTAGACCTAGATTGTTGAAACTAGTTGATTTATCTCTTTGGAGTCACCGATGTGTCAAATCGGGGCTCTTTTTAAGCAAGAAAGGTACAACAAATGAACATCAACTTTTTGTAATGAAGATGAAGACCTCTAAGGTCCCACCGGTGTGCTAAAATTTTATTGCAAATCAGTAGTACCCCTCTAAATGACATTCAGTCTGTAGTGAGAAATGGGTCATTTAGTGTGATTACACAACATTGAATATTTTCCCCAAGTGTGGGACTAAAAAAATGGGAAACAACTCTCTAGATTAAAGGTTGGTTCCTCTAATCCTCTGATCAGATGTATGCATGAAATTTGCAGAGGTTTAATACTAGATCCTACTCTAAATTCCAAGGAGACAGAGATAAAGGATGCAAAAGAAATAAAACTAAGTAAAAGTGGTGATACACCAAAGAAGTGGTGAACATATATTTATGAAAATTGACACAAATTTAAAAATGCAACAAAATCATGCACAAATTTCTAAAAATGTAACGAAGGATCAAGATAGAGGAAAAAACACAAGAAAGGATTGAAAATTCATTCACAGAGCTTGATTGTCATTTCCATTTTTAAATAAAGTGAATTAAAACAACAAGAGGTAGAAAAGATGTTGCAGTCCTAAAAAAGGTTTGATATTCCACAAATCCACTTGTCAGCAGTGAAGGAGGGAGCTTGCAAATTATAAAAATGTCAACCCTTTACAAATGAGCCAAATATAGCTTTTAACAATGAAAACTCCGAGCTCGGGAAGGAGAAACATGGGAAAAATGAAATGAATGGTTCAACCAACGACCGAGATCCTTCAAAATAGCATGGGTACCCTTAAAATTTCATTCCCAATATTTTCGACAATGTTGGAGAAGAATGAAAGCCATACTTCATTAAAAATGGTGGTTGAATGTCGATTCTGCTTTTTTTTCCCATGCGAAAGGTGTTTTTTTTTTCTCTCACCAAACTCCATCAAAACACAAAATTGAAGATTCCATAGTGTAGAGTACTTCAATAGATTTATAATGACATAAATATCGAGAAAATCAAGCTCTGGATCAAAATATATGCCCCTATGAAGATTTAGGGCAAAACAAGGGCAAAAATAGGGTCGGCGGGCAAAAATCTAAATTTTCCCTCTTTTTGAATTTGGGAAAATTTCCTCAAAAAACTCCACCCCCCACCATTCCGATGCCATGTGGTACATTTCTATTCACTCACGATTCAACTAGCCATTCTACGCCTTTTTTGAACTTTGGAAAAAATTCCAAAATCCCTCCGCTTACTTTGTCGTTCATGCCACGTGTCATCCTCCTATTCGCTAACGGGGTGTGCTCCAAATTTCCCTTTGCATTGCTGAACACTACCCTGAATAGGACATGTGGCACCTTATTATTCACTATGGGCCTTTGGGTTGGGTTATCCTTTTTTCCTTACCTATTTTGGCAAAAATCCAAAAATTCGCGCCCCTCGACTCCCTTGACCTTATGGACATGTTTCACTCTCCCATTGGTTCATAGGGTTTCGGACCAAAACTTTTCTTTGTGCCCCCCACCAAAACTTTCAAAAAAATTCTAACTAACCTCCACCAACCCGCCATTCTCGCCACTATGTGGCACATTCCGATTGGTTCGCGGACCTTCCTAGGGAAAATTCCCCTCCAAAAATCTGTTGAGCCATAACTTGCAAAATACAAGGAGTTAGAAGGAAAATTTTACCTTTCTAGAAAGGAGAGAAAATTCTCTATCTGATGAAACCATTTCCAAAAAAATTGAGTGCCTGAAAAGTGGAAAAATTTGACTAAGGCACAAGGAAGGAAGAAATGAAATAGAGTTAGCCAAAAATAAGCAAGGGGCTTATTTTGGATAATAGTACATATATGATCAAGTGCAACATCATGTTCTTGTTCCTCTTTTTTATTAGGGACTCCTCTCGGCTTCTCTTTGGTTGAGAGATAGTGCTTTTCTTCATTTGAGGCATAAGAGTGCCACATACCTTAATTTATTTTGCATCCTTTATTTTCAGGTGTATAACCACAAATAACCTACACATCATTCCCTTATTGTAACATTCATTATAGGGATCAGGTCTAAAGTGTCTAGCTTTATCATTTCCAACTATGAGGGCCTGGAATCATATCTAAAAATGGTGTGCAAGGTATGCCAATATGAGTCCAATTTTTCCACATAAAATCTCATTATTTGTGCATCCTTAATCATATTCATTGCACACTTATTATACATTGTTGTGAATGCAAATGATAGTTTTCACCATGGCCACATCTCTCCTTTAGCCATCTTTAACCTTCAAAGGAAAATGTGTTTCATTAATAAAAACTTTTCTTGGTATCCAACCTCTTTAGGAAGATCCCTCGAGAATGCGCCATTCATTCTCAAATGCAACACACATCTTGTGATACCATTTGTCCAAGTATGCCTTATATTGGTTGTTAAATGCCGATTCACATATGAAATCTACAAATATGACCAGTGGGGGACTGATTCTATGTTGGGTAAATCGACATATAATCTTCGAGTCCATCATGAACACTAACCTTCTAGAAGAAATTAGTAGAAGGATGGATCCCCATGTGATCTTTTCTCCTTCCTCGATCTATTCCTTTTCCTCTTCATTGATCTCATCAAAAATAAAATATGTGTAATTTTATAACTTTGTAATGCATGATAAATAATTAATGTATAACCTATTCCAACTTTATTTTTTTGTTTGAGAACAGACATATGTTCATTCTCTTCCAGGTTTTTAGTAAGATTAGGAAATACTTATTGTATTAATATACATTCATTGATTTTTATTAATTTATATTTATAAATTTGTAATGCATAATAAATAATTAATGTATAACCTATTCTAACTTTATATTTATTGTTTGAGAACGAGAATATGTTCATTCTCTTCCAACTTTATATTTAATGTTTGAGAAAGGGCATATGTTCATTCCATACAAGGCATAATATACAAGTTTTTTTCTATTAATTAAAATATATTATGATGATACCATTTGACCCAATAGTAACAAATTTGTGATAACTTTTGAGACCCTATAAGTACTCAAATCATATACTTGTGGGTAAATTTTGAATGTGATTTATTTTAACTATGGGGTTGTGTGCATTTTCATGTGGTATATTTTACATATTTTGATCATATATATTTGTGTGTAATTTTGCATCTAATTTATGATATCAATAAAAATTGACAAGTGTCTAATTATAACATGAATTTTATTTGCATAAAATGAAGGTAATAAATGAATTGTTATGAGATAGACTATAAAATTAAACCAATTTATTTATATTTATTAATCAATGTAATAGTATCAAGTAAACTCAATCAAGATCAATAATTATTCTTTTAAATATTTCCAAAGACCGATGTAAATTTGGGTGTGGCCCCACATGATTTAACCATGTACATAAGTGTGTGAAATTTTTTCTATCGAATGCATTGTGCCATCAAATTTATAGCTTGAAGGCAATCCAAATAAAAGCACCTCATTTCTATCATGAACAAAACATGTTGTTTCACCTATGAACAATATGTTATCTACTCCATATATTTGAATATACTTGTTGAGAACATTTTACATATTTTTTTATATATAAAATGGCACAATATTCCCCTTCTTTGATCTTAAAAATTTGTTGCTAATTTCACACTACATTATGCCCTAGAAAAAATGAATTCAATATTTCTTAGCCAATCAATTTTTTGAATGAAGGCATGTTGTTCTCTTGAATGCATGTATGTAAACCACAATCCAATATCAAAATGTTGTTATGTTATCCTTAACAATGCAGGGATAAATGTACAATGAAGTATCGGTAGCATGCATATGTAAAATTTGGTTGTATGGTCAATGATCTAAATTTAGTAATCTTTAGAACTCCAAAGAGAAATTATTCTACCCCCAAAACTAATAAATTCTTTCCATGTGGAATGAGATATGAAAAACCAACCAATAACACAATTATTTTTCAATAAATTAAATCATAGTTTATAGTATCTGATTTTATTGATATACTTTTTTTGTCAAAACCTATCAAGGCTAGTTTTGAGCATTAAATGGTAATAACTATCAATAACATCCTAAGCATTATATAATAATCACATCATATGGATGAAATGTGAAAAATAACTACAAAATTGTAATAAATACATTTTGAGCATTAAATAGTAATAACTATCAATAACATCCTAAGCATTATATAATAATCACATCATATGGAAAATGGGAAAAATAACTACAAAATTGTAATAAACACAATTTTATATATTGATTTATTCAACTATTTTTGAAATAGATAACATTTCTTTAAGACGTCTCTTACATCATCGACAACCCCTATCATGCATAGATCCGTAAAAAATTAACATAAATGACTTATTATTTTTAAATTCTTTGTCAGAAACCTTTGGAGACACCAAAAATTATCTTCAGGAACTCCTTTGTTGATTACATTAACTACAACCGTAGTTTCACATTTGTATGGAAATTTGGTGTCTTCCAAATTTTTAATAAATATGTCTCCCTTTTTCACAAGTGCTCCATACCCCAACAAAACAAAGGATGAACATCCACTTTAATTGTGTGTAATAGTTTTGTTGTTAGTTTTTCTACATTGGCATTTGTATCTAATGTATACCAAAATGTTATTTGATGAAACTCTCTAGATACAACAGCTTAGAAATTTGGAAATATAAATTCATGGTTGAATGTGCTTGTTATTCAATTGAAATGTATTTTACTTTTTAGAAGTATTATTTTAAACTAAAAATGCTAATAATTCAATAACAAGAAAATGTTTCTTTGGAGACACTACAAAATAAATAAGATCAAAAACTCATTATTAACTTATATATATTTCATGGATAAAAGTAAGAAATCATGAATGGATATTAAAATTGACATGAATAAGGATTTTGGTAGAGTATCTGGGCAGTTTTTGACAAGGTTCTTTCCAAATTTGGTTTTCCCAATAAATTCAAAAGATCATACAAGCTTGTATCTCTTCTACCATATTTTCTATTGTGGTCAATGGGATTCCAATGGGATTATTTGCAAGAAGTAGGGGCATAAGACAAGGAGATCCTATATCTCCTCTACTCTTTATAATTATGGTTGATAGTCTTAGTAGATCTATTACTAAGGCCATCAATGTAGGTTTATTAAAAGGTTTCAGACCTACCTCTACCAATCAAACAACCTCTCATCAATAATTTTCTGATGACACCATTTTGTTTTTGATGGCCTCCATTCTAGAAGCTAAAGCTATCAAAACTATTCTTAGATTCTATGAGGTAGCTTCTGGACAACAAGTTAATTTTGACAAGAGTTTGGTGTACTTTTTCAACACCCCTTTGGAAAGGCAGAAGATAATTACTCTTATTCTAGGATGCAAAATTATCTCTTTTCCTACCACATATCTTGGTTTGCCCTTGGTACAAATAAAATTTCTATGACTGTCTGGAATGCTTTATTAGACAGATTTCATAAGAAATTGGCTACCTAGAAAGGTGTTGTTTTGTCTCTTTTTGCTAGAAAGTGTTTACTAATCAAAAGCACACTTTAGAACTTACCCATTTATATAATTTCCATGTTTAGCATACCTTCAAATATCATAGAAAGTATTGATAAAATAAAAATCATTTTCTTTGGCATGGTACTGAAGAAAGAGTCAGATAGCACCTAGTTGCATGGGATCAAGTTTTCATGCCTAAGAAATTTGGAGGCTTGGGAATTAAAGATATAAGAAAGATGAATGTTGCTATCATTGCTAAAATGGGTTGGAGATTGCTAAAGGATGAGAAAACTTAGACTGAGCTAATTAGGGTCAAGTACTTGGCTAAAACCATACAAACACCTTTCTCTTTGAAGAACAACTTCCTAATGGGTATGTGTTCTAGAAAAATTTGCTTCAAATAAGACATATTATTAAAAGAGGAAGTGGGTGGAAATTGGTAGATGGAAATGATATTTATTTTTGGTAGGATAATTGGACTTCTTTCAGCTTAAAGGAAATGTTTGAAACCATCAAAGAAAACTTGATTGATAATTCCGGAATCAAAGTAAAAGACTACATGGACTTAGAGGGAAACAAGATAACTTGGAAAAAGCTTAAGGTGGATAGAATATAATTGGAACCAACAATTTCCTCTCTTCAAGAACAACTTGATATTATTTCTATAAATCAAAATTATTCCAAGGATGTACTCATTTGGGTTAATTCATTTGATGGTGACTACACTTTTAAATCTATATATAACACTTTTTTAGAATATACAATGTGATTTTAACTGGATCCATATTTGGATGCCTGAATTAACCCTAAGGTAAATATTTTTCTTTGGCTTGTGCTAAAAGGGATGATTTTAAACAATTATAATATGATAAAAAGATGTTTTATTATGCCAAATATGTGTTGTATGTGCATGAAAGAAGTGGAGGATGTCAAACGCCTATTGTTACATTGTGAATATATTGCAAACGTATGGGGTCTAATTATTACAAACTTTAAATTGGAATGGATTTTTCCTCATTATATTATGTAGGCTTGGAATCATAGGGATCCCCCTATAAACACTGTATGGTTAGAAGGCTATGGAAGTTGATATTTCCTCATACCATATGGAGACTTTAGAAATCCAGGAATGAAATCATCTTCAAGAACCACAAACAATTGTGTAAAATGTTTTTGAAGGAAATTACTATAGGGGTGAAAGATAATTTAGAAAGATTTAGGCCTCCAACAAACAAGCATTATCCTTATGATGAAGAAGATATTCTTTCAACATGGAAATTAGACATTGGAATGCTTCAAAAAATAGGTCATATTTATGTAGAAAGGTCCTTGATATATTGGATTCCACCTCATAACCTATGGTACAAGATCAATTTTAATGGAGATTCAAAGGGAAACCCTAGAGCTACGGTGGTGGGGGACTAATTTGAGATCATAGATGATTTTTAGTTGCTACTTATGTTGGGTATATGGGGCATCAATCAAATCACTATGTATAATCCTTACCTACATTATGGGGTATTAGAATAGCCAAAGAGTGCAATATTTCCAATATCATCATAGAAGGGGGTTTTATGAATATTGTAAATCAATTAAATCAAATTCATCCCCCTACTTGGAATTTTAATGATTTCATTACTGAATCCATCAATATTTGTAAATCTTTCACCAATTTCCAAATTATTCACACATATAGGGAAGGCAATAAAGTTTTCAATACCCTAGCAAATATTGGGGTTCTTAACAATAAAATGGACATATGGTATATTAATGAGACACTCCCTAGTCATGTACAAAATGCAATCATCAATGAAAACAATGGTAGTACCCTTGAAGTATGCAATAAATATTAAAATGTCCTTCACATGTGTGAAGGATACAATCTTGGAAGCTCATCCCCACAAGATTATCTTGAAAGTTAAATGTTATAATTCCTTGCATGCTTTCTAGGTAAAAAAGAAGCTAATAAATAATGGATGTTGGGAATTTATAAGAGCATTCCAAAGGGTAAAGAAGGATTTAGTAGTAATAGAGATAGAGGAGAAATGGGTGGAGCACCATGTGAGGTCGAACCAGCATGTGACCCTACTTGGAAAGAAAACACATCTCTTTGGAACTATCTCCAGATTGGGGGGATTTAAAATCTCATTAAAAGAATCCAAGTCAATGATCAACATATTTCTCTTCAGTTTGTTGGAGGATAGAAAAATAGAGTGGTGACATATGGAGACAAGATCATACATGTGATCGAAGAGCTCATTGCTAAAATCCCAGGCCTTAGCTTGGAAGCCAATAGGGTTTTCAACAAAAGAATTGACAAGGCTATTGAATCTAAAAAATATCTGGAAGAGGGAAAACATATGGAGCTTATAATTGATGGCATCAAGGTTTCCTTTATCCCAATGCCATTTGATGAGGTCACCAAAATGTTGGTTAGGTACGTGACTCTTAAAGGTAGGTATATAATGGTCCATCTCAAACATTTAATTTTTTGAATCATTTCAGGAGGAATATTAAAGTGTGCTTCCCTCATTTCATATTGAATTCAATGGAACACTCAATCCTTGATGTTTAAAAGAAAACTTGTGCAGCTCCCTTCATCAAGGGATTATCCTCCTCCTGCACCGTTATTTCCTTTCTCAAAATCATGCCATTCCTTTGGCCCCTGTCCCTCCTAATCCCAACCCCACCCCTGTTCCCATCATCCCTCCCTCCACCTCTTTGGGTCTGAGGAAAATAAGATCCAAAAATCCCTCCTTTCCTCTCAACCATCCTTTCCCTTCCAAAATAATTCTCTATAGTAGCCAAAATAAAGATATTGAACTTTCTCAAAGCCTACTACACATGGGACAACAAGGAAAAACTAGTAAGGCGATGGAGAAAGAGGATGATAAGTGGTTGGATGAAATTGAGAAATACCTGGAGGTGCTAGAGAAGGATCTGAAGTAGATGGAAAAAAGGGAAGGAAAGAGAAAAATAGAGGAAGATCCTGGGCTTACTAAAAGCTAAATGCAAGATATCTACAAGAAATTAAACTCCCTTGACAACGGGTTGTGCATAAGAAGGAAAGTATGAATCTACTATCAAATATCTTAAGGCACATTACAATTTCTTAGAACAACAAGTGGAGAATGTTTGTATGCTTAGCAACATCTCGGAGAACATATGGGTGGATGGGCCATCACAAGCTCAAATGTTCAATTAACTTAACAAGAATGACCCCACCCAGGTTACTGTCATCACACTTTTCAGTGCCATACAAGATTTTAAGAGAACTCTAGATAGAGCATCCAAGTGATGTTTCTGTCAATATGTTGAAGAATGGTAGTTTAGTTACTATTTTTTTTGTTGTTTAATAGCGGTTTTGTAGGTATTTTGGTACTTGGATTTGCATTTTTCTTACCACAGTTGTGTTTTCATGTAAACCATCTAATTTTGATCACTCTCTGAACTATATCTTTGTAATATCTAGCTCTAGAGTCTTTTTGTACTGGGGTATAGTCCCTCCTACTAATATTGATTTTTAAAAAAAATAATAATTTTATAAATAGTACTTGATACTTGTTTAGAAATTTTTGCCTCTTCAATTTAAGTTAATAAACAAGAAAATAAAACTATAAAACCTCAATATGGTGGGGTTTACTAGTACTGTTGATGTGTGTGGATTGTATTAAAGTTGTGTCACATGTTCAAAACATCTCAACTCCTCTCCTGTAAATGACACTACAATCAAAGACATTGCACCAAACTTTTAATTAGTAATAATAATAAGTGGGTTGCTTGATGAAATCAGAGTCCCCCTAAGTCAAAGGACTTCCTCGCAAGGATGTCAACCCACTATTTATGCAATCAAGCAATATATATAGGAAATCATGATATTTGGATGGATAAAATTTAATCGTTATGAGAGTTTCATATTTTATTACAAATACATAATGAAAAACTAAGATATATAAGCTATAATCTAGAGATCCAAATCAAATTTGGTGTAATAATCCTTAGATGAGGATGAGTTATAGAAAGTGAGCTTAGGATAATCTATCTCAGATTCTTCAAGAAGACATAGTCGTAGTTGTCAATATACTCGTTTCTAAAGAATTCAAAGATGAATTCAGGATCCTCATTCTCTGAATTGTGTTGGTAATATGATGTTATGTTAGAATATGGATATTTTGTTGTTTAATGGGTTCAGATTGATTTATCTATTCACCACTCGAGTTCCAAATCTCTAATCCATCCTCATAATGGTATTCGAACCGAGGCCAATTCAATTCAGCTTGAGTGCGTAAGATTTTAAAGTATGCCTCCTAGAACTCATCTATGGCCTCTCAAATGTTTTGAGTTTCCTTGAAGATGTTTTTGAAACCGATATGAATGGAATGAATGTATTGTGCAAAGTTCCAAATCAAGCAATACGTTGTATTTCTCCCAATGTAATGGGTGACGAATAATTGGAAGAGAATTGATATTGGTTATCTCGTGTGCCTGGCCACCTATAGCCATCTACAGAGACCCATCTTTGATCATATGTTAGCAAAAATAGAGAAATATATGTAATGGATAGATGATAATCTAAAGACTGTAAATGTCAAAAATGACAAGAAATACGGGCATTTTATGGAAATGCAGGTCTTTCACTAAAACGTTAAGCGATTCTCGAGTTAGATTAAATAGTATAAAATATGATATATTTTTAACAATTTGATTAGATTTTGACAAATTAACCAGTTCGAGTTTGATTATAATGGGAAGAAGAAGGCTCGAAAACTATGGATATTTTGAATAAGTGAATAAAATATGCAAATATATAATCTTACCTTGATTTGGATGAAGATTGAGACTACACGAACCTGCAGATTGGTGAAGATCAATTAGCTCCTGAATAAGCTTCTAACCTATTCAACAATGAGAAGTATAGGTGCTAGATGAAAAAGGATGTGGTGACAGAGAGGACTTACACAAACAAGAGCTTAAACGAATCGATGAATAAAGGAGGATGCATAGTTAGAAACTTAGAGCACGTGGAGGAGCTATAGGAATGTCTTCCAACTGGGAACAATGATGTGGAGTCTATCCTATTGTGAAACTAGACCAAATGAAGGCTGATAAATGTTCACAATTGAAGATATGGAAGGATGACAAAGAATGAACTCTAGAATGCAAGCAGGGTGGGTCCAAAATGAGGCTAGGAAACAAGCTTATATAATTGTTGGTGTTTTATCTAATCGTCGACGTTTTTGATTTGTTCGATTTTATTTAGGTAATAGTTGCAACAATTTCCTAATTTAAGTTTTTTTGTTGTATGTTTGAGGAATAAGATCGTGATTTTTTTTTTCGAATGGGATGAGGTGTCACATGTTTTAGGAAAATGATTAGATTATACTCTATTTTGGATAGGTTATTTATGATATAATTTAACGTTAGTTTAAAATTAGATATGTTAACGTAGGTTTTAGGATAATGTGTAGATTTCGTTAGGATATTACTAAATAAGACTAAGATTTTATGAATAATCTTATAGTGGGTACATGAATATATATATATATATATATATATATATATATATATATATTATGGGATACATCTAATGAAATAACCTAATATAATAATATCTCAGAACCAATGAATATTAATATGATAAATTATAAGTGTGAATAGGACAAATATTAATGACATGGGAATTTAAAATTTTGGTATCTACACTGTTCGTGAGCCAACTATCATAATCGATGGTGTAGGGTTTGATGTAGCTTCAGTATTAATCACCATTAGTTGTATGTGTTGTTCGGAAACTTCTTGTTGGCTGGATGACATCATGTTTTTTCAAGAATAATATCTTCCTCTAATGGATTATCCTCATGTCTTATGATTTTCTCTCCATTGAATTTTTTTAAGGGCTCAATAGTTTCTACCAATGAACATAAATACTTAGAATGTAAAGTAAAAATTGTAAATAATGGATAATTTTCCATTCTCAATTAAATAAAAGGCAGTTCCCATTCTCACACACTTAATAACTTTAATACATGTTCAAACTTGTTACCTTTTCTCATTTAGGAATCATAGAAGAAGATTAGATGTTACATAAGAATTGACATCTTGAATTCAAGATAATGTTTTTATTTGTATGAGAGAGGTGTTAGATAATTTGAATGTCTAATGTATAGCCTAAATCACTTGCAATATATCACCAAGGTTAGAATGATCCAAGACTTCAAAAACTACCTTTTACTTGGCTAATTAATACTTTTATCTAGGCCTCAAACTCTTAAAAAAATTCAATTTCATGATTATCAAGCCTTATGTAGTTCTCTTTAATTATTCATAATTGTATTATATTGATTGGACTATCCCTGGTGGAGCCAAGTGCTGCACTACATACCTTCAAAAGGGATCAATCCTTATGTATTTCACATTTTTAGAATGGAATTTCCACATTCTCATATCCTTTATTAAGGTATTCAAATGATTATGTTTAATCTTGTACTAAATGTGTGGATGCCTATTCTCTTATAGGAATCATAGAGGAATAATATATGATTGCTATATGAGAATGGGCGAATTCCTGATCTCATATAGGAATTATAGAAAAATATTATATGATTTCTATATGAGAATGGGAATATGCCCATTCAATACACGCAATATTGAACTTAATCAATTTAAAACCTCTATAAAGGAAGTGAGAAAGGGAAACTTCTTATATATATTCTTCTTCTATGAATGGTATATGAGAATGGGTATATGCCCATTCAATACAAGGTAAAAAAAATTGTTTGTGTGTGAGACCATGGAAACTATTATTAATAGACATACCACCATGCAAACATATTTTTATAAAGCACAACTAGATGGAGGGAAAGTGAGAGTGAGCTTATCCACACAAAAATGGAAATATTATTGGAAAATAATGTTTTCAAAAGAAATGGAGTTGTTTTTTTTGAAGGTAGTGGAGTTATTAGGAATGGTAAACCTTTCCATGATGTTATTGAAAATGATCTATTTGTTTGATTATTGTTTATTCTTTCTCTTTTGGGATCTCATTGGACTATTTTGGCTTTTGAAGAAAAATATATCAATGAAATTTATGAGAAAAACCAATACGTTCATAGGCATAGAATGCTTCTAACTCTTTTGATGAAGAATATGATTTGGTTTTCTTTCCTTTGCAAGGTGGACAACTACCCATTGTAAAACAAAGTAAACTTTATCTCTTCATGTCAAGCCCATTCTCAATTAAATAATAGAGATAAAATTTACTTTGTTTTAGAATGGGAAGTTGTGCATTCTCATAGCCTTACCTTGTTTTAGAATGGGAAGTTGTGCATTCTCATAACCTTTATAGATAGAGAATATTGATTGTGTAATAATGTTTATAATGGGAACAAGTCCATTCTCATACAAAAAAACACTAATTTTTTTAAAATGAGAAGTTTTGCATTCTTATAGCCTTTATAGATGGAGAATATTGCTTGTGTAAGAATGTTTATAATGGGAACAATTCCATTCTCAAAAAACATTTTTTCTTGTAATTATTTATACTAACTAGACTATCCCTCACATAGCCAAGTGTTTCACTACATACCCTTGAGAGGGATCAAGACTTATATAGTTCTCATAATATATATATATATTTGCATATTTTATAATTTTATACATATTTAGAATGGGTTACCAGATTGGGAAGTGTGTTTGTTCAACAAATATTAAACTTAATCATTTAATACCTCTCATTTAGGAATCATAGAAGATGAATATATGATTTACCTTATGTAGGTCACCTTTTGTAGTTCTCATCATGTGTGTGTGTACACATACACACACGCACACACGTGTGTCCTTTTGATGAGGCATATATATATATATATATATATATATATATATATATATATTTATATTTTTATAATTTTATACATATTTAGAATGGGTTCTTTAGATTGGGAAGTGTGTTTGTTCAACAAATATTAAACTTAATTATTTTAATACCTCTCATATAGGAATCATAGAAGATGAATATATGATTTACCTTATGTAGGTCACCTTTTGTAGTTCTCGTCATGTGTGTGTGTACACATACACACATGCACATACGTGTGTCCTTTTGATGAGGCATATATATATATATATATATATATATATATATATATATATATATATATATATATATGTATGTATGTATGTATGTATGTATGTATGTATTTATGTATGTATGTATGTATGTAATGTATGTACGTATATATGTATGTATATTTATAAAATTTTAGAAGGGTCATTCCCCATTCTCACATACTTTATAGAGGTATTCAAATGATTATGTTCAATTTTTTATTGAATGGGAAGATGCCTATTCTCATATAGGAATCGGAGAAGAAGAATATATTATTGATATATGATAATCCTTAAAGAAATAAATTTCTCCCTCATAAATAAAAATAACATCACTAGTATCTTATACTCTATCTTAATGGTACTTCAAAGTCAAACACTTGGTAAAGTCCTAATAGTCTCTCTAAAATATTCTCTCACACTTAATACTCACTCCAAGTACTTGAAGTCAACTTATGATGGTTTTAACCAAAATTTATCTTCTTTTTCTTAACCAAGAAGTATCAATCCTTAACACTTAGCAACATTTGCACTTTCTTCACAACTTCCATGTTCCTTTAGGTGTAGTAAACTATCAAAAGAAACTATCACAGATAACTCATAGGATAATGATAAATCCGGTCTAATTACATCAAAAACACTTAGATGACCACTTCAAAAATATTTTTACAAAATTTAAGGAAATTCATTATGATGGTTCATTCTAGAGAAAATCAAGATTTAATTTTTCTAAGCCTAACTTGAGGGTTATTAGCTCTATTCAAACCCGAGAAGGAAAAAAATAGTGTTTCTTAATTATGTCCTTACCTTTTTATTCTTGCAATCTCTAGGAGGTCTGTGCTAGCATTTAGAGACTATCAACATGCATATTATCCTATGAAAAAACTTCCATAAAATCTGTAACCTCATGTTAATCAAGAAAATGTAGCATCAAAACCTTATCTCTACCTAGATCTTGATTACAAACACATAATTGTTCACACACATAGAGGTCAACTTTTGGAGCTTCTTGGAGTTTTTATTCTTTATTTTTAATAAATAATGATTAAATATAATATTCCTCGGTGTTCTACGATGTTTTGGGATCTATACTTACAATATATATCCTCCTCATTCACATATACCATCCTCTTGATCAAATATCTCACCAAAATCACAAGTTAGAATGCATTGCACACTCAAAATTTATTATTACAAGATTGTATAAGTTGTTCAAACTTAAAACCTCACACTATTATATTGTAGTCTCACAAGAAAAATACATCAAAGACTAAAGAATCTTATCAAATATGATATTACCTTCCAAATGCACAACCATAGATTCAAAAATCATGTTCAAATTGTTCATAACCATGCACCAAAACTGTTTGCAACCTATTTTGTCCCTCTCAAATTTTTAACATTAAGGTTTATATATGTTCACAAGTCCATTATTTTGAGATTTTTAGACCCTCGTTCTCATGAATAGATCTTGAATCAGCACTAATATTTGGCTAGGACTCCAAGGCCTATAGTCCTAAACACACACATTATGATTAGATGTTACTTAAGAATAGGCATATGCCCATTCAAGATAAAAATGTTTTTTTCATGAGAATGGGCATATGTCCATTCTAAACATTATAAATCAAGAAATATTGAACTTAATCATTTTAATAGCTCTATAAAGGATGTGATAATGGGAATCTTCCCATTCTAGAACAAATTTAATTTTTCTTATGAGTATGGGCATCTACCCATTCCATTCAAGATAAAGATGTTGTTTGTGTGATAATGGGCATATGCCCATTCTAAACATTCTAATACAAGAAATATTGAACTTAATCATTTTAATACCTTTGTAAAGGTTGTGATAATGGGTAACCTCGCATTCTAAAAAAATTAATTTTGTTTGAGTATGGTCATCTACCCATTCAATACAATTATAAAGGCTCTAAGAATGGGCATCTTCCCATTCTTAAAAAAAATAATTTTATATATATTCTTCTTATATGATTTCTATATGAGAATGGGCATAAGACCAAGAAATATTAAACATAGTAATTTTAATACCTCTATAAAGGTTGTGAGAATGCACAACTTCCCATTCTAAAACAAAGTAAATTTTATCTCTATTCTTCTTCTATGATACCTATATGAGAATGGACATATGCCAATTCAATACAAGAAAAAAATGTTTGTTTGTCTGAGAATGGGCATATGCTAATTCAATACAAAGACAATTTTTTTTATATCTAAGAATGGGTGTATTCTAATTCAAATACAAAGATAAAAATGTTTTTTTGTCTAAGAATGGGCATCTTCCCATTGTAAACATTCAAATACAAGAAATATTGAACTTAATCATTTTAATAACACTAAATATTCTCTAAACATATTTAAATTTTTCCATAGTTATCTTCTATGATTGCTATATGAGAATGGGCATATGCCCAAGAAATATTGAACATAATCATTTTAATAAATCTATAAAGGTTGTGAGAATGGGAAACTTCCCATTCTAAAAAAAAGTAAACTTTATCTCTATTCTTCTAATTTAACTTCTAATTTTTGTTTCCATATATTCTATAATATGAAAACAACTTTTAGGAGAAAATTATATGAAGGAAATACATCTTAATATTAGAACAAAGTAAACATTGTTAAGAATTGATATATGTCTATTCACAATTACATAAAAGAGACTAATATAAAAAGAACACAAAAATCATAGAGGCTATTCACTTGGAGGCATAGTTAGATATTTATAATATTGTTGAAGCATGATCTCCTTCTTGGGATTCTCCATAAAAAATGCATGTGAGGTCTTATTTGTATTATGTGCTTCCTTTATTGCATTTGTCCCACCATATAATATTAATATAGGGACACATTAAGTTACATCTCTCAATCATGTGCTCCCAAAAATTGAATAGATCTCTCATATTTGAAAGGATGTTCAGGGATGAAAACTCCAATTTCATTTGGTTTGATAATATCCAATGGATCTATTTCCAATCTAGATCCACTATCACATCTTCCTCATCCATATTAGTTGAATCATGAACACCATAAATGGAAAAAATCACTGACATCCCTTGAAACCCGTAGACACCTAAAATCCTCTTACCATGCTTTAATGCTAATATTGCACTAATTATCCTCTTTCTCATCATTAATAAGTAGCATAATTAGCCATTCCTCTTCATGTTAATCAATTAACAAACTTTCATTAATTAATTAGCCTTCATATCATTAAATATGTCAATTAATGACCTTTCGTTAATTAATATCCACTTCTACTTGTGTTAATTAATTATTATTAATTAATTACACTCGTAACTCTAAATCAATAAATTACCATTTTATTAGATCAAATTCTTCTCTTACATCCCACAAATCATACTAATTTTCCTCTAATTAGATTTTATAAGCTCACATCTACCTATTAATTAATCACCTTTGATTAATTAAAACATCCCCAACTCCCATGACCTACTAATGACAAATTAAAACTCTTCTAAATCAAGATTACCTTTTATAAAGCAACCTTATCCATTCCTAATATTGTTTTACCTTCATCCCACATTCATCAATTTGCTAGCCTTGCCTCTTCAAGTAAGCTATATAAGGAACCCTCCTTTATCTTTATTCTTCCATGCACTGCAAAATATAAACATTTTGATCTTGATCCATTCTTGATTGTTGGAAATAGTTTTTCCATCGTACATCCTTTCACTCAACATCGAGTAATATGGGAAGATCCAAAATGGAATTGTAGTCATTCTTGGTGAGATTCCATTCTCAATCCTTAAGATCAATCAACAATCCACTTTTATTTCTTATGTTCTTCATAGGTTCATAGTTTAAGTTAGCAATCATAAAGAGTAGGAAAATGCTTCCAATGTTGTTTCATTTATGCATTGAAGAAGCATTTCCTTTAAGCTATTATCTTGATGGTTCATTGTTTAATTAGCATTTTATTTTGAAGCTTTGTAGATATTAGTTTCAATTTATAGCTTAGTTAATAAAACATGAGTACATTTGACATGCCTGGTGGGAATTACTCCATTGTCCTTTTGCACTTAATTTCATGTTTTTGTAGTTAAGTTTCAATTTTGGTTACTAACCCTCTTTTTGCATATATTGACATAATTTGTTTATCTTGACTTGTTTTGTTGAGTTTAAATGTGTTGAGTCTTCTGAAGGTATAAAGGAGGTGAAGTTCTATCAAAATTATAATTGATGGGAAATTTTCAAGAGTTTCCATGTTTTGATTTTTAGATCTTACTTTTTCAACATTCTACATGCTAGTTTTGTCAATTTCTTGAAAATATTAAATTCTTTAGCATGTAGGTTAGTGTTTGATAGTGTTGAGTCTTCTATTTACATATTAATGTGGTGGGTTTCTATTAAAATTGAATCTTGGTGATAAAATTTCAAGGTTTCATCATGTTTTCATTTTTAGAGCTTACTTTTTCATCATTCTACATGCTAGTTTTGCCAATTTCTTGAAAATCTTAAATTCTTGAGCATGTATGTTAATGTTTGATAGTGCTGAGTCTTCTATTCATATCTTAATGTGATGGGTTTTTGTTAAAATTGAATCTTGGTTGGAAATATTTGACCATTTTATAGATTAAGGAACATTTTTTTTTTATATTTTTTGAGTGCATGTCAAGTGCATACCCGTGAGCGTAAGAGCATATGCGTAACCCGTATTCCGAAGGCCATAAATTTTTCTCCCGAAATCAAAATGAATCTTTTTTTTGCGTTGGAAAGGTATTGAAGTTAAATATGAAATCAAAACATAAATTTGGGATTTATACTTACAGAAATTGTAGGTTTTCCATTTATTGTAACACTATTCATTTTCTAACATGTCTAATGTTTTGATGAATGTTGTATGTCCATGCTTTACTTGATTTAGACCAAAGCTTTTGTATGCTCTTCTCTTGATACTTTTGGTGATCTTGAGAATCAAAAAAACTTTGATCTCTATCTTTTAACATTTGGATTAACTTGGATATTTGATTATTCATTTACTTAAGGGAATGAACCATTTACAAAGCATTTTTCAATGGTCCTTTGATTTGAAGTTTTCCATTTCTATATAGTTGGGATAAAGTTTGTGTATGCTATTCTCTTGCACCTTAGGGTAATCTTGAGAATAAAAATCAACTTTAGTATTCATTTTATAACATTTGGTAAATTTGAAACTTCTTCTTTCATTTTTGGTTTAAGGGAATGAACATTTATCAAGCTTTTTTGTATGGTTCATTGATTAAATATTTTCTTTATTTTTAGTTGGATGATTTTTGTGTCTGATCTTCTCTTGCATATTTGGATGATCTTGAGAATCAAAAGAAACTCTTAATCCTCTTTTAAATAATGTGATTTGCTTGGAGAACTACTAATGCTTGAGTGCAGGACCTAAAAATGCTTGTCAAAGAAAGGAGTTTGAAACAAATTTTTCTAACTACACGTGTGTTGTAGGTTACCAAACAAGGAAATACTAAACCACATTAAGTCTAAAATATAAAAAACACACCACATTCAAAATCATTGATTTGTATCTTTGGATAAGGGTACGCCCCATCCGCTTAAAACTAGGACATAACCCCTTTAGCATAAGCCTTAAGCTACAACAATGGGGGTGGTCCTAGGAACCCCAAATTAGTCCACACAAGAGGGGACCTTGTTGAAAAAATAAGAAGTGCACATAACCTACTTGAATAGCTTTTACCATTTGTGAGATTTAGTGTCACAAGTCATCTTTATCACGACCCCAGTGAGAGGTCATGATGGATGCATTTATTTCCCACTTTTGTGCATGAAGGGGGTAAAGTAAAGATGAGATACTCTAAGAATTAGTCAGTGTGAATTTTCTTGGTAAATCGAGCTTTTTCTTAGATTACTTATGAAACTTAGTTGAGAGAACTACCTAGGAAGCTATCTTTGACAGGAGACCAACTTGACCATATAAAAACTAATTTGAGTAAAGATCCATCATTCATCATGAAACGTGTGAAGCATTACTTTTTCTTAGTTTTTCACTCGCCCTAAGGCAAGGCAAAAATTTGCTGAAGTGAGGCCAATATTTTTCATCCTCACTTGTACTACTTCCTTCACTTTATTTTGACACTTTGTTGAATCAAAAGAAGAGTGACCACATGTGTATTCCAATTGATTGTGTCACCACTTTTATGTCTGTTTATGCTCATCCATGTTTGTGGCTGAGTTGTTAAACATCTAAAGTACGTGGAGACGTTTTCATATCATTGGTAGCATTTTTAGATCTTGATACCCAAGTCAAGATTGTCAATTGTAGTTAGGCATGATTCATCATCTTGATTCTCCTTTGAATTGTTATCTTGCTTGTATCGTATTGTAACAATTTTGATACTTACGTCTTGTTTCTTACAAACTTGACCTAAGTGTCTAGATTGTAATGTTACGCTACATGCATCATAAAAATTCCTTGGTATAATCTAGCCTTGGTTTTCTTTCAAAAATTACCTCGATTTTGAAAAGTGTTTTTGTTACCTTTTTGATTCAATATTATTTTGATACTAATACATTACTTTTCTACAAATTTTTGTTAACGTATCTTAATGGTATTGTTGCATCGTTCATATTCGTAACTCCCACTTTTTAAGATATAGGTCTTGATTGGACTTAAACTTTCTTTTAGTATACCTTTCTTGGAAATCGTATCAACCTTTTGTTATTACTTATGTCTTATTCATTTTTAAACTTGGCATAAGTGGTGACATTTTGTTGATCATCTTACGTGTCAAACTATTAATTGATCAGACACTTAGGAATTACTCCATTTGACTAGTTGGTTTGCTAACAACTTTGTGTGATTGTGTCTCATTTGTCACATTGACTTATCCATTTCTAGGACAATCCTTTAGGTATTTGATCCTCTTGATATTCTCATTTTTCCTAAGTTCATGATCATTTTTGAAAAAATATTTCAATCCTTCGCAAAAACATTTCATATCAAGTAACTTTTTCATTAATCAAACTTAGGACATTTTTCCTTTGTATCCTTTATGTTGTTAAAATTTTAATCAATCATTTGAATTTTATAACTCAAAACCCTTTGGATTATCAATCTTGAGTCATCATGATGTATGTTTTCCTTATCTTCCCTTTTGGAAAATTATACAAGCATCCCCATCTTTACAAAATGTCTAGTTGGTTTTCATTATGCTACCCAAATCAACATGAAAAATTCTTCACTTTGAAGAAGTTTGATAGTAAAATATATGCCTAGACATTTGAAGCTAGAACACACCGAAAATGAATGATTATCGCAGGTGCCCTTAAACATACGATAATAAGGAATCAAATTTTCAGTGTTCATATAAAAAGATTCCCATTATGACCAAACCTCATTTCTTTCTTCATGCTAGATAACCCATCGAGGTAACCCGTTCCCCACCTTCATCTTATAGTTGGTAGTATGATTTGGAAACTTCGATCCAAATTATTATTCGGGTTCCCCCACTCTTCTTGATTATAATCCAAACATTTCCTCTTCTTCTAAGGATTCCAATCCAAATATTTCCTCTGACTCTTCTGATGATTTGGATCCAAACTATTATTCGATTCATCTAATTGGAATCCTAAGTTGAAATCCTCCTTCTTCACGTACATCTATTATCAATCACCTACAAAAATTCTCCTCCTCTAAATATTTATGTCCCCAAAAATTATCTTCATCATTCATCTAATGTGACTCCTACATCATGGTCCTCCCTATCTTCATAGGACCCTCTTCATCATACATTTAATACGACTCCTACATCGCGGTCCTCCCTTTCTTCATTGGACCCATTTTATTAGTTACCTAAACAATGTATTCTTCCTATGAAGATACACGCGACTCCAAATCCATCTAACAAAACATGAAATGTAATTCTTGAATCATGGACCTCTCTTTCTTCACAGGACTCTTGTTATTATTCATCTAATGCACTTCTTGAATCACAGTCCTCCTCTTCTTCATAGGACCTTCTTCATCAATCACCCCCACAAATTCTTCCTTCTTTAAAGATTCATATGACTCAAATTCCTTCTAGTTAAATTTTTGAATCGACCCATGTGTCACACAATATATGTAAACTTTGGACTTAATCCTACTAGTTTATAGATGATACAAAATCATATAGGTAGGTCCACACCACCTTCTTCTACTCCCGAGAGATATATCTCCACATATTCTTTGTCCCCACATCATCTTCTTATATCAATCATCATCAAACATCTTCTAAGTCTTCCACACCAATTGAACATCTTTCTTCCAATCAACCCGTGGTGGTCAATCAAAAAATCATACCAATTGACATCTTTCGAATGAAGAAATAATCGGGGTATTTATAGGGCACATGAAGATATTCCTTTAGAAAATTATGAGAAAGGATTATCTTTAGACTTCGATGCATTCACATATTGTGAGGAAAAGGTTGATTCTTTTTATCAATAAATGGAGGAAGAGCCTCAGATCATACAAATTAATAATCCTCTTATTCTTCCATCTTCACATTCTTCTTCATGTGATGAAACTCCGGGGTATTGCACTGATCTATGGCCTATCTTCTCATCACCCAATCACTCTTTATCTATCACAATTCCTCAATCATAATCTCTTAGGGGTTAACTCCAAGTATCCCTTCATCTTCATCTAGGTGTGGGTCACCTTCTAGTATCCCTCCCTCTACTATTTGTGGGACATTTTCAAGTAGCCCACTATCATATATTCTTGGGCACATCCAACTAGCCCCTTGTCTTTCTATGTATGGGTCACCCCGGGTACTCCATCATATTCTATTCTTGGGCCACATCCTAGTAGCCCATCGTTTTGCATCTATGGGTCACATCCTAGTAGCCCTTCTTCTTATATTATTGGTTCACCTCCTAGTATCCCATCATCTTACATCTATGGGTTGCATCCTAGTAGCCCTTATTTTTCTATTCTTGGGTCATATCCTAGTATCCCTTCATCTTCTATTCATGGCTCACCTTATGGTAACACCTCTTCTTCAATTATCATACCATGTCATTTTCGACCATCACATTATTCTTTTATCAATGATTTTGGAAAGCCCACCACCATTCCTCCCATTAATTATAAATGTACACATTCTTTTCCCATCTCTTAGGATCAAACAAGTCATGCCTTGCTTATAAGAAAAATATACAAGTTTTTACCAAGCTAAGACCAAAAAAATGAAGATCTCCAAAGCTCCCAACAACTCAAACGATTATAAAATTCAAAATCAAACGCGATTCTAGAATGCACACCAACGTACCCATCAAGTCTAGTGTAAAGTGAAGAAACCTATTTATAGGGAACTAAAGCTCCCACATATGAAACCCATGTTTCAAAAAAATCACAATCATTTGTTGAGTGTGAGCTCACCACAATCATCGAGATTGGGGATAATATTACACTTGATAGACAAACACGCTTAGTCTCTCTTATCAAATAAATTACAAACATCATTGTTGGATCCTATCACACAGAGTGACATGTTTCATCCTGATAACCATTAAAAAATTAAAAAATCATAATATAGTTCAAAAATACAAAAACAATAAAAAATAAAAATGAGAAAACATTAAAACATTACAAAAACAAAATCAAAGGTACAAAGATCAAACATCGTAATCAGGTATTACGTACACATGGATGTTCTTTCTTCCCTTTATTTCATATTCCTCTACAATTCATCCATCATTTTCATCCCTTCAATGAAATTTTGGTTAGATTATTTTGTACATATTTTGTGACATTTATCTCCATGGTATCCATTTGACCTTGGTATTTCATAACCTTAGTAAATTAAATAATGGCTGACCTCTTAGAGATCCTATCACTATCTACATATAATAAACTTGTTGGGAAGAATTTTTTTGGTGTATTTGTTGACACTAGCCAATATCGTTATCACAATCACTTCCACATCCTTCCATTAAGCCATCTATGGTTCTTAACCCCTTGTTAAATAAGAGATTTGAAATAAGTTTTCGGAAGCAAAAGAATAAAAATCAATCAATTGAAAAGGAAAATCTAAAAGAAAAGTAAATTGATATATAAATCTCTCTTGGGGTATCTCCAATAATCTCTCTTTGGGGCTATGGATGCACATTTGGCGAGAGAGCAATCTTGTGAATAGAATCAAATGCATCTCTATTGGTTCTATGGATGCATGTCTAGCAATGGATCAATGTACGGATCTCCTTCCACAATCCATTCACATATCACCTTTCAAACTAAATTATTCCTACACATTGGCTAGTGTCTTCATGTATTGTCTATCAACTCTTTCCTTCGAGAGGTAATTCATTTCCATGTGCACAAATAGGATCTTGATGAGTAAATAGGATTAGTATGTTACCAAGTGTTACTTTTTGGACCTTGTTCAAACTCTTGCTTTAGCACATGTCTTGTCTCATGATTTGTTCCTTGGGCTAATCACTTTTTCATCAACCTCCATCTAAATATTTTCATAACATCCTTTGTTCTTCAAAAATCATTTAGAACATTCATGTGTATCAGATGTCCTTTTTCCATATTTGCAGACACTTTTGTCCCCTTTTAATAAGACAATTTTCTACTTCCTTTCTCTCATGTGTTTCTTGGCCAGCTTACGTTGGGGGCATCCTTTCTCCCTCATGATTGAACCTATTTTATAATGGCCTTGATCCCCCTTCAACATGTGAATATTTTTCCTTTGAATACTCCCACCTAATCGCTGGGAATTTTCACATATTCACTTTCTTACACATACGCATGACATTTTGCCCTTTTACATCCCATTTATCAATGGGGGCATCCATGTTTCTTGGTTTCCTGTACATAGTTTCAAAAAAAATCAAAATAAAAAACATTCAAATATGTTTCTAAAAAATAAAAAACAATAAAAATCATTCTACAAAATCATGCTCTTTGGTTCTTGCTTATTCTTGTGCAAGGATCATGGATCATATTGATCTACCTCCATTAACAAAGTTGATTTTATTATTATGTATGTATGTACAACTGGGCACAATGAGTTACTTAGTCTTTGTTTCATAGTGCACTAGTTTTCATAAGACCCAAGTTTCCTCCATTATTCCCCTTATATGTATCCTTTCTTGGGGCACCATATTTTAACCCTTGTTGATAATTTACACACGTTGGAATTAAATCTTGATAAAAAATATTGCATTATGTTTCTCTATCAAGGTTATCTTGTTTACTTTCTTGTATTTCATTGCATTATGTATGTTGTAGGGAGTTAGGCATCTTTTAATTTCTCGTATTGCATTTCATTTTGTATGTTGCATGGATTTGGTGTTTTTAGCTATGGAAATTTATTCATATATGGATTTTCATGTCATACTACACTTCTATTCATTCTTTTTAATAAGGATTGATGATGTCGATCATAAGCAAAATGATTAAATAAATTTGGTTTTTACATCGGAAAGATGATAGCTATATTCATCTCTTTTCATCTTCATTTTTATTCCATGTCACTTTCCTCTCAACACTTTTCTTCAAAACCAACTTGGGGCAATAGCGATCAATTATTCTACTTCTATTCTATTCTTTCATATTTTTTATCATCAATCACCCTCTTTCATCACCCGATCGACACTCGAGGGCATCCTTCATTCTATTAATTTTTTCTTCTCTCTTCAAAAATTTTATTTGTTTGTACTTGTCTACTATCTTTGAAGAGGTGTTACTTACACCACCCCCAAAGAGGGGAAAATGTAGACACCTAAAACACTATGTAGGCTTTAATGCTAAGATTGCACTAATTAACCTCTTTCTCGCCATTTCCATAATAATTAGCATTTTTCTACTAATTAGATAACATTCCTCTTCATATTCATTAATTAACAACCTTTTGTTAATTAATTATCCTTCTTATCATTAAAGATGTAAATTAATAACCTTTCATTAATTAATATCCACTTCTACATAGGTTAATTAATTATTATTAATTAATTACACTCGTAACTCTAAATCAATAAATTACCATTTATTGTTTCAAATTCCTCTCTTACATCCCACAAATCATACTAATTTTCCTCTAATTAGATTTTATAAGCTTACATATACCTATTAATTAATCACCTTTGATTAATTAAAACATCCCCCAATTCCCATGACTTACTAATGACAAATTAAAACTCTTCTAAATCAAGATTACCTTCTATAAAGCAACCTTATCCATTCCTAATATTGTTTTACCTTTATCCCACATTCATCAATTTTCTAGCCTTTTCTCTTCAAGTAATCTATATAAGGAACCCTCCTTCTTTCTTTCTTCTTCCACGATGCTTTGAATAGTGCAAAATATAAGCATTTTGATCTTGATCCATTCTCCATTGTTAGAAATAGCTTTTCTATCTGCATCCTTTCACTCAAAATTGAGTAATATGGGAAGATCCAAAATGGAATTGTAGCCATTATTGGTGAGATTCCATTCTCAGTCCTTGAGATCAAGAAACAATCCACTTTGATTGTTTATGTTCTTCATAGGTTCGTATTTTAAGTTAGCAATCATAAAGAGTAGAAATGACTTAGCATGTAGTTTCATTTATGCATTAAGAATCATTTCCTTTAAGCTCTTATCTTGATGGTTTATTGTTTAACTAGCACTTTATTTTTAAGCTATGTAGATATTAGTTTCAATTTAAAGATTAGTTAATAAAACATGAGTACAAAACCCATTTTCTACATTCATAATTCTATAGCATCCTTATGAAATTATTGTTGATTTTTAAAACTTTTTCATGTACATGCTTATAATAGTATGAAATAAGTAAGCTTGTACTGTTGGAAGTATAAATATGCAAACACAACTAATTTTACTACACCTAATTATTGTTGCAATATCAAAACATATTTTTATGAGATGGTACTCACAATAAGACAAAATTCAACAATTACAACTTCTACATTGAGTGGAGGAAAATGGAAAAAAAAGATTTCAATGTTATACTAAAAAAAAGGATAAGAACATTGACTTGTGAACTCATATGTATCTTACATCCTTGGTTGAGTATTTTTATTAACTAAATATACATACAATTTAGGTTCTTAAATATCATTTTTTGAATATGTTGACAATTATCCTTGTGGATGAACCATCAAAGTTGTAGGAAATCTTAGTTAGTGGGACATGCGCGCCATAAAGTGACCTCAATATTTTAAAGAAATTTGGATCTTCTCTTGAGTATGAGATGAGGGTCGGAGA
Source organism: Taxus wallichiana var. yunnanensis (assembly GCA_018340775.1). NCBI lineage: Eukaryota > Viridiplantae > Streptophyta > Pinopsida > Cupressales > Taxaceae > Taxus > Taxus wallichiana. The sequence goes on along the minus strand of CM031242.1, from coordinate 641,866,867 downwards.
AAATGAAACAAAACATAAAACTTAATGGGAGTGATGCACCGAAAAGTGAAGGAGTTAACTCAGAATGCAACTTCCTGAAATAGGGAAAAGGTGAGCAATGAAAAGGGTGGACAAGATGCACCACATGCCAGAGAAGATTCACATAGAACACTACTTCAAACTACTTAAGCACAACTTATGAAGATAGTAATAACATTATAAACATGCATAGTATACCCATGTCAAAATAAAGGCTATCAGAGACAACACAGATATGCAAAGGATGGACAAAATGCACCACATGACATATTATATTACTCCAAAAATGTGCACAATATTACAATAGATAAGAGGCAAGAGTGCTATTACAAATATTAGAAAGAAGGCCGAGCACCGAGGCCCTTTCCTTTTGAGAAAAGGAACCTGAGAAAAAGAAGAAAAATTAACTAACTCCCGATATTCTTTTTAAAACCTTTCATTTACAATATATAGGATGGGAAGAAGATAAGAAGATCATTTTGAAATATTTCCCAACTACTTGTTAATAATGGTAAATGGTGTGAAGTGACAAAATTATATTGTGAGATCTTTCTCACACTTCCCCATGATTTGTTTTTCAGGAGTGAGAGACATTCTCATTTAATACATCTCTTAACTATTTTGCAACCAAATCCCTTGAGTGGACTTATTATTTAAAATATTTATTACAAATCTAAATTTTATGCATCAAGTTTTGAGCTCATGATTCAAGCGGCACCTATTTTTATCATCCTATTAAAATGACCTTTTGAATGTAGGTAAAAAAATTGAGTATTCGCAGGTTCAAACTCTTCACACGAAACTATGCATTAACTTTTTCACTAAAAAGACTAGATGAATGACCCTTTGTCTTTGATCTTTTAAAAATATTTTGAGCATTTAAAAATTTTAGATAGGCTTCATAATTTTCCATACATGGTATTTGGCTTCACATCAATCCTTCGTAACCTACTTAGAACTTGGAGCCCATTTATTTTGAGATTAACATGGAGGCCAAGTGCTTCTCTAAGGTCTCTACTTTCCTTATAGCTTTTGGAAGCATGTCGGGTTGACACTTAACATCATCCATGAGCCTAATTCTCTCCTATGAGCAAGTAATGGACATGCAACATATTAATGTGAAGACCATTTCTTGGGCGGGACACTCATAGTTGACTCCACGTGTAAGTCCCGTGGGATTTTGAGGCATGTTCCCCTTTTTCTTTCTAGAACTTGTGTCGGAGTTGACATTTGACATTATCTCTGCGATACCGCTACATTCTTTTGAGTTGGACTTCCTAACTTAGTTCTTCATTGTTGATTTGGCTAAGCATTTATTCCATGTTTTCAAAAGCTTGACCCCTAGTGGAATTCGAATATGTGAAATCTCAGAGTTTACTATTCAATTCAACAAGAATCTTATTGTTATCTAATTTTAGTGTGTGATAAAATTTAGATAACAAAATAATTTGAAAATTTTCCTTGACTCCCTTGCATTGATGGAGTAGCTTTCCTTTTCATTTTTTTTTCATCTCTAATCTCTTGACATAGTTGAGAAAAATGAGTCTCATGCATATAAATTTTTCCAATCACATTTGATGCATTGTATTCTATAAGAGAAACATGTTTTATAACTCTTGTCTATAAATAAGACATAACTTTTTCTCTTTCTCGTCTATTATCCATTATTATTTTGTGGTAATCATCTAGACGCATTTCATTAACCCCAGGTTCTCCTTTGAACCAAACTTCACCACTTATGTATTTATCAACAAGGACATCTAATTATTCATTTGCAACACCTTCCTGCCTCTAAATGGTCCTAATGTAAGCATGTCTAATGAATTTGTCTTTAAATACGGGTCTATAGCATTTTTTTGGAAACAAGGAAACCCACCATTGGTATAAAATAAAAACTAACACCCACTTATCCCAAATTTCATCTAGGAGAAGAATAAATGAAATTTTATCATTCAAACTATCCAATTTTATTAAAAATAAGCAAAATTTTCCTTTCGAATGTTTGTATGTGAACATGAAAATAAATTTTATTAGTTTAACATTATATAAGAAAAAAATTGAACTTTGTATTAAGTTGATTTACATGTGAAAAAATTTAGTACAATTTATAAATACCTTCCAACTTTTTGACTTTTCATGACTAGAACCAGAACGTTGTGGCCTCTTTTTTCGAGGATCCACCTTGACCTAGATTTGTATAATTGGTCAATAAATATTATTTTCACCCATGTTTTGTTTTCCATATTCTTCTACTTGCAAATATTGATTTTTTTTTTGTTTCTCTCGAAGACAAAATACGAGTAGACCTTTGTTTCATTCTATCATGAACAAATGAAAATATTGATTTGTAAGGATTTGTTTTTGGGCTTCAATTGTATGTTTCCCATAAATAATATAAAATTGACTTTCATTGTCATGATTTTCATTTTTCAAAATCCATGTTAAAAAAACATCACCAAGAGTTTCTTGAAAGGAAGCAAAATTGCATCCCGTTGAAGAGGTACATGGTTTCAAAACATAAAGTGGACAAGGAGACCGACACTTGCTAAATCAAGTGATCTATATTGATATTTTGAAGGAGTTACATGGAAACGACCAATATAAATTTTGAAAGACTTTTCATCAAATAAAAATATTGAATCTCCTCAGATAGTGTAGATTCACTTTTTTAAATTTAGTTTGTGCTTGCTTTAATAATAATTTTTCTTTTGCAGATCCCTTCACCTCTTGAAAGTGTGATTTTGAAGTGTATTTTTCTAGCTTAGATAATTTTTGTCTTCTAAGCATTGTAAACATTTTGGAATGTAATTTTCTTTGGCTCAATTCCTTATCCATATTCATGTGGTGGGAAATAGATGAAGTAAATGCATATTGATAAATATTTTTGAATGTAGTTGCAATTCCAACATAAATAGCTTGATTGTTTTGTACACCACTCTTGTCCCCTTTAGTGTATGGCTCTATTTTCCATCCATAACTATAACATGAATATTTGTGGTGTTTCGCAGACCTTTCCATGCCATCATTTTTATAAAGAGAAACCTGTAACTCCATTTGAAGTATTGAGCATGTTTTTGTTGTGTTGTCTATTTCTTCCACTTGAACAGATATAATAGTATATGTTATACACTTTATGCTTAGAAGAATGCCAATTGGTGTGTGTTGGTCTCCCAAGGAATGAAACAACCACATATCATTATAATAATTATCAATATTGTGAACTTCAACAAACCATTCTTCATCCTTTTTTCCCTAGTATTTTGCACCATCAAAAAATGAAATTTCCTTGTATGGGGTAGTGGTAATAAGAGCCATTTTTTCCTGTTACAAATTTTGTTAGTGTAATGTATATCAAATTCTACCAAGTCTAAACATTTTTTTATAAAAGAAACAAGCTATGAGAATGTGCAACTTCCCATTCTAAAAATAATAAATTTAAACTCTATTCTTTTTCTATGATTTCATCTACCCATTCAATACAAGAAAAATTGTTTGTTTGTATTGAATGGGAAGATTCCCATTCTCATGTAAGAATTATAGAAGAAGAAATGAGTTAAAATGTATTGTTTTTTAGAATGTGAATCTCCCCATTCTCATAGTCTGTATAGAGGTATTAAAATGATTATGTTTAATATTGGGTATATTAAAATGTTTACAATGGGCATATGCACATTCTATTACAAACACATAGTTTTATATTTTTCTAATTCTCATAGAAGAAGAATAGAGATAAAATTTACTTTTTTTAGAATGGGTAGTTCCCCATTCTCACACAATTTATAGAGGTATTCAAATGATTTTGTTCATTCTTGTATTGAATGGGAAGATTCCTATTATCAATTAGGAATCAAGATAAATAAATTTTAGTTCTTCTATGATTCATACATGGGAACATGAATCTTCCCAATCAATTGAAGATAAAAATGTTTTTTTACATAAGAATGGGCATATGCTCATTCTAAACATTCTAATATTAACAATTTCTAAACATTTTTATAAAAGAAACATGTAGATAGAATGAGGAATATAAAATCACCATTCCTTAATATCATTTTAACACCTCTCTAAAGGCTATGAGAATGTGGAACTTCCCATTCTAAAACAAAATACATTTTAACTCTATTGTTCTTCTATGATTGCATCTGTGACTCAATACAAGGTAATGTTGTTTGTTTGTATTGAATGGGAAGATGCCCATTCTCATGTAAGAATCATAGAAGAAGAAAGGAGTTAAAATATACTTTGTTTTAGAATGGGTAGCTCCCAATTATCATAGTCTTTATAGAGGTACTAAATAGATTGTGTTCAATATTTGGTATATTAGAATGTTTGGATTCTCATACAGATAAACTTTTTTTTATTTTATTGAATGGGCATCAAACATTTATTTCTTGTATTGAATGGGAAGATACCCATTGTCATATAAGTACTACTATTGCATTGAGAAAATTTCTGTAATATATGTTTTCTTAATTGGTTAAGCCTCACGTAGCTCTGATTAGTCTATTGCCACGATTTTATATAGTTCTCTTTAATTATTTATAATTGAATTATATTTGTTCAATATCCCTGTCAAAGCCAAGTACTACACTACATACCATTGAAAGAGATCAAGCCTTATTCATTTCACATTTCTACAAGGGACATTCCTCATTCTCATATACTTTATAGAGGTATTCAAATAATTATGTTCAATCTTTACTAAATGGGTGAACGCTTTTCTCACATCGAAATCATAGAAGAAGAATATATTATTACTATATGAGAATAGGAAAATACCTGATCTCATATAGGAATCATAGAAAAATATTATATGATTTCTATATAAGAATGGGCATATGCCCATTCAATACAATAAATATTGAGCTTAATCATTTTAAAACCTCTATAAATGATGTGAGAAAGGGAAAATTCTTGTCTATATTATTCTTTTGTGATTTCTATATGAGAATGGGCATATGCCCATTCAATACAAGGTAAAAATGTTTGTTTTTATGAGACCATGGAAATTATTAGTCATAGCTAGACCACCATGCAAACATATTGTTATAAAACATATCCAGATGGAGGGAAAGTGAGAGTGAGCTTATCCACACCATAGTGGAAATATTAATGGCAATTAATGTTTTCAAAGGAAGTGGAATTCTTGATGTTTTCAAAGGAAATGGAATTCTTGGGAATGATAAGCTTCACCAAGATGTTATTACAAGTGAGCTATTTGTTTGATTATCATTTATTCTTTCACTTTTGGGATCCATCTCTTTTGTTGGACTGTTTTGTCTTATGAAGCAAAAGATATCAATGAAATTTTGAGAAACACCAATTTGAATCCATTCATAGGAATGATTTTTGTAACTCTTCTTGTGAAGAATATCATTTGGGTTTCTTTCCTCAAAGGTGGAAAACTTTCCATTGAAAACAAAGTAAACTTTATCTCTTCATGCCAAGCCCATTCTCAATCAAAAACATTATTTTAATCTTTTATTGAGTGGGAAAATGCCCATTCTCATATAGGAAACATAGAAGAACAACATATGGAATAATAATAGATGTTTAGAATATAAATATTTCCATTATCATATAATTATCATAGAGAATAATAGAGATAAATTTTACTTTTTAGAATGATAAGTTTTACATTCTCACATCCTTACATTCTTTTAGAATGGGAATTTGTGCGATTCTCACAGATTGTATAGATAGATAATAGTGCTTGTGTAAGAATGTTTATAATAAGCACAAGCCCATTCACTTACAAACAAACATTACTTTGTTTTAGAATTGGAAGTAATTTCTCACAACCTTTATAGATAGAGAATATTTCTTGTGTAAGAATGTTTATAATGGGCACAAGCCCATTCTCATACAAACAAACATTTTTGTCTTGTAATTATTTATAATTGTATTATACTAGTGGACTATCCTGGCAGAGAGCCAAGTGTTTGCACTACATAACCTTGAGAGGGATCAAACCTTATGTAGTTCTTATCATTATATATATATATATATATATATATATATATATATATATAATTTTATACATTTTTAGAATGGGTTGTGAGAATGGGAAGTGTGTTTGTACAAGCAATATTGAACTTAATCATTTTAATACCTCTCATATAGGAATCATAGAAGAAGAATATATGATTTCTCTATGAGAATGGGCATATGCCCATTCCAAATATTCTAAAACAAAGTAAATTTTAATTATATTATTCTTCTTTGATTCATACATGAGAATGGGAATCTTCCCATTCAATATGAGTAATATTAAAGTTAAATATTTTTATACCTCTATAAAGGATGTGAGAATGGGAAGTTAGTTTTTACAAGAAATATTGAACTTAATAATTTTAATACCTCTATAAAGGTTGTGAGAATGGAACTTCCCAATCAATACAAGACAAAAATATTTGTTTGTATGAGAATTGGCATATGCCCATTCTAAACATTCTAATAAAAGAAATTAATTGAACTTAATCATCTTGTATATTGTCCCACAAGTTTACTAATTTTCCATGCATCCATCTCTCCCTCTCTTGAGTCTCTCTAGTATAAAGTAATACCAATTTATTATAAATGAAAATAACCTAAAACATGGTTATGATAATGTTTAAAATTTATATTTGTTCTTGACCATGACATAGCGATACCATCATGAAAATATATTGTTTACCACCATTTATTTATTAATTAAAATTAATTTTTTTAAAACACATCTTCAACCTTTCATTGGAGGGAAAGTGAGAGTGATTTTTTCCACGCCAGTATGAGGCACAATGGAGATATTAATGGTAGTTAATACATTCCACTACAAGGCACAATGGAGATATTAATGGAAATTAATGATTTCAAAGGTGGTAACAAAATGTTTATTTGTATGATAATAGGCATATTCCCATTTTTAACATTCTAAAACAAATTAAATTTAATATCTATTATGTTGTTATGATCTCCATATGGGAATGGTCATATAGAATGGGCATATGCCCATTCAATATAAGATAAAAAAATGTTTGTTTGTATGAGGATAGGCATATGTCCACTCTTAAGAATAGTGATAAAACATTCTCATAGTCTTTATAGAGTTATTAAAATGACTATAATCACAATCTTTATAGAGGTATTAAAATGACTACAACAAAGTAAGTTTTATTTATATTATTTTTAAACTTTAGTAATTTTTTAGAGACTTATTAGAATGGGAAAGAAGAGAGATAAATTTTATTTATTTTTAGAATGGGAAGATGTCCATTCTCATATAAGAATCATGAAGAAGAAGAATAGAGATTAGAGGTATTAAAATGAATGAATGTACTTAATTATTAATTTTTATTAATTAAAAACAAAGAATAGATACTAATATAAGAAGAGTATACATAAAATTATAATACAAGTAATTAATTAAACTTAATCATCTTGTATATTGTCCCACAAGTTTACTAATTTTTCATGCATGCATCTCTCCCTCTCGAGTCTCTCTAGTATAAAGTATTACCAATTTATTATAAATGAAAATAACCTAAAACATGGTTATGATAATGTTTAAAATTTATATTTATTCTTGACCATGACATAGTGAGACCACCATGCAAATATATTGTTTACCACCATTTATTTATTAATTAAAGGTAATTTTTTTAAAACATGTCTTCGACCACTCGTTGGAGGGAAAGTGAGACCTAGTTTTTCCACGTCATTACATGGCATAATGGAGATATTAATGGTAGTTAATCCATGCCACTACGGGGAAAAATGGATATATCAATGGAAATTAATGTTTTCAAAGGTGATAGAAAAATGTTTGTTTGTATGAGAATAGACATATTCCCATTTTAAACATTTTAAAACAAATTAAATTTAATATCTATCATTTTTCTATGATATCCATATGGAAATGGTCATATAGAATGGGCATATGCCCATTCAATATGAGATCAAAAATGTTTTTGTATGAGGATAGGCATATGCCCACTCTTAAGAATAGTGATAAAACATTCTCATATTATTTATAGATTTATTAAAATGACTATAATCACAATCTTTATAGAAGAATTAAAATGACTACAAACAAGTAAGTTTTATTTCTATTATTCTTCTTTACTAATTTTTTATAGAGTTATTAGAATGAGAAAGTGGAGAGATAAATTTTACCTTTTTTAGATTGAGAAGATGTTCATTCGATATAGGAATTTTGAAAGAAGAATAATATAGATTAGAGTTATTAAAATGAATGAAGGTAATTATTTATAATTTTTTATTAATTAAATAATAATAATAAAGACTAATAGAAGAAGAGTATCTAGATAAAATTCTAATACAAGTAATTAATTGAACTTAATAATCTTGTTTATTGTCCCACAAGTTTACTAACTTTACATGTATGCATCTCTTCCTCTCGAGTCTCTCTAATATAAAGTTGTATAAATTTATTATAAATAAAAATAACCTAAAACATGACTACGATAATGTTGTAAACAAAAGTAAACTTTATCTCTTCATGTCAAGCCCTTTCTCAATCAAACAAACATTTTTTGTCTTGTATTGAGTGGGAAGATGCCCATTCTCATATAGGAAACATAAAAGAAGAATAGATGTTAAGAATGGGCATATGCCCATTCTCAGATAAGAATCATAGAAGAATAATAGAGATAAAATTTACTTTATTTTAGAATGGGAAGTTTTGCATTCTCGCAACCTTTATAGATAGAGAATATTTCTTGTGTAAGAATGTTTAGAATGGGAAAAAGCCCATTCTCATATGAATTTTTTTTCTTGTAATTATTTATAATTGTATCATACTAGTTGGACTATCCCTGGTAGAACCAAGTGTTGTACTACATACCCTCGAGAGGGATCAAGCCTTATGTAGTTCTCATCACACACACACACACACACACACACACACACACACACACACACACACACTTGTATAAATTTTTAGAATGGGAAGTTCCCCATTCTCACAGACATTATAGAGGTATTCAAATGATTATGTTCAATCTTGTATTGAATGGGTAGATGTCTATTCTCATATAGGAATTAGAGAATAAGAATATATGATTTCTTTATGAGAATGGGAATATGCCCATTCCAAATATTTTAAAACAAAATAAATTGTAATTCTATTATTCTTCTTTGAATCATATAAGAGAATGGACATTTTCCCATTCAATATAATCGATATGGATGCTAAGCATTTTGGTGTAACACGATTCCTTGTTGAAGACCGATATATATCAAGGTTAGATAGTAGTAACGTAAGTGAAGCATCTAGTCTTGAAGATGTTATTCATGAACATATTGGCCTTAAATTACCAAAATCAACATGAATAACATCTTCGAGGATTAGATGTTGAACTTCAGTTATGACTGCTAGTTAAATTTATTGGGTGTAATGCAATTCCTTATTGAATCTTATTTAGAATTTTATTATTTTGGCTAGACTAACATTAGCAGAGCCAAATGTTATACTACATGCCCTTAAGTGGGTCAAGAATTATGTAGTCATCCTTTAATTGTATCATATTGGCTGGACTAACCCTAGCTCCACCAAGTGTTGCACTCAATACCCTTGAGAGGGATCAAGCCTTATGTATTTATAATCTTATTTATATATATTATCCAAATTTACTATAAATTCGTATTGAATTTACTAGGCACAACGTGAATTTATTTTGAAGACTCGATGTATATCAAGATTTGATAACATTAATAAACATTTAATCTTGAAGAGGCACCATGTACATTTTAGCGTTACATTTCCACACAAGCACTTATCTACGCCACAATGGAGATATTAATGTCGATTAATGATTTCAAAGACTTATGATTCCCCTTTCTTTTGTTGGAATATTTCATAGAAACACCAATCCGATCTTAGGTGTGAATTTTTCTAACTCTTCTCTAATTTAGATCTATATTTTGCAAAACTACAGAGGTTTAGATCCTAATCCTACTCTAAACTTGCAAGGAGACAGGGTAGAAATGCAAAAATTGAAACTAACTAAAGATGGTGATGCACCAAAAGGAGTGGTGAAACATTTTGTCATGCAAATAGACACAGTACCAAAGTTCACAACATAAAACATACACAGATCGATAAGGTATAATTTAGGATCTAAATGAAGCAAATAATACAAACAGAGGATCAAAACCATTCACAAAGCTTCAGATTATCATTTCCAAAGTCAAAATCACGCATTACACCCTCGTAGAGGTAAAAGAAAATCATTACAATCTTTGAGAGGTCTGATTCTTGCATCAATCACTTGCTGAGGTGAAAGAAGAAGTCTGCTATGTCAAAAATGTTCCCCTTTAGTAAATGAGCCAAATCGCTTTTACATTGCATGGGTCGAGCCTGTGGACAAAAACGCATAAAAACATGAGAGCCCATCCCTTCTTGACTACAGGTGCATTAAAATGGCATGGGGACCTTACAAACCCATACCCTATCATTTTGACCGGATTACAGGAGAATGCGACCCATTCTGCATTAAATCTGGTCGCTGAAATGTCACTTCTGGCCATGAACACGCGTCAGAGCCATTTCTCAATTTTCTCTCTCCAGACTACACCAAAACTCAAGATTAACCCTAAAATCATGTAGAGAATTTCACAAGCTTTCCGTTGATATAAAGAACGTGCAAATCCGAGCTCTGGATCGAAAGATATGTCGATCTGAAGATTTAGGGCACAAAACAGGTGAAAATGCGTTTTTGAAATTTTTCCCGCGCTCTGCCACCTGGATGACACGTGGCACGCGCTGATTGGATATGTAATTCTCTCTCCTCTCTCTCCCATGGGTTTTCCTACTTCATTGACACGTGTCCTCTTTTTTTATTGGCTCGGCCGCAAGCTTTCAAACCTCGCCTTTTGACTTTTGACTTTCTCCCTCGTGACACGTGTCGCGATTTGATTGGTCCGCGGTCTCGCCGCTTTTCGCGCCCTTCGCGTCTTTTTGTCCCGATGTCCTAAAGGCTGCTTGCTGGGAAAAATCCTCCGATCCACCCGAAATGGGCTTCCTTGTCCCTTATCTGCCGATGACACGTGGCGCAATCTGATTGGCTCTCGCTTTTTTTCGCTATCCGCGCCCCCACGCGTCCCTTTGTCCCAACTGTCCCAATACGAAATTTCTCTATTTCGGCGAACCGCCGGTTCAAGCCCTTCACGCACTCACGGCCCAGATGTCCCAAAGGTGAAAGTTCCCCTGCTCGCCCGAACTGGGCCGGCTTCAAGTTCCACTTCGCCTCTCACTCGCCTTTGTCCCACTTGCTCCTCGCTGCCTGCCTCGGGACAAATTCTTCCGATTCACTCTTCCTTCGCGCCAAATTTCTCCCCATGCCTTACTCGCCCGATGTCCCTTAGTAAAGTTTCTCTCCTTTCGCCGATCCGGCGGTTCGCGTCCTCACGGCCCGAATGTCCCAAACTATTTTGCTCAGCAGTTAGTCAATTTTGCTTCCTCCTTCGGCCGGATCGGCTTCTCACGCCCTGCGCGTCCTTCTGTCCCAGATGTCCCTTTGCTTCACGGGCCGCCTGGAGGCTTTTCGGCCGATCCGCGTCTCGATGTCCCTCACGTCCCTACTGCAATGAGGACTAGGACTTAGCCAATTTTCACAATTTTTCCTAGCCCAAGCTTGTTTTTGCCACTTTTTTCACATTTTCTCGTAGCTTGCTCTTTTCAACTTCTTCGACAGAGAGTTAGAAAATTGAGGGGACCCTAAAACATGATTTTTTTCCCCGAATCAATCCATTTGCCCGGACTTGAGAATTTCGATGTATGTTATCAAATTAACCCCGGGGTGAATTTGATAACAATTTGGTGACTCAATGGGGGGATACATCTCCTACTAGATGAAAAGATACCAGCTTGCTCAAGCAGTCCATTGGGCATGGAGTCATCAAATATTCTGCTTTAGAACCCTAACTCGACTCGTAATGTGCAAGGAGGAAGATGGAATGTCACCTCGATGAAAGCAAGGACTCGCTAAACATCTCCATGGATAAAGCAAGTCAAAGCCAAAGCACTTAGGGAAAACAAAACTAACCTACAAAAAACAATGTGCACAAGCACTGAGGAAAGAAAATCTAATCTAATATTTACAAGAGGTAGTGAACTTCCTCTAGAAGCAACGCTTGAGATAGATTCCATTGACTCGAATCTGCAGCTTCTTCACCATCCAATGAGGCCAATTGAAAGCATATCATTGTTGTTCTTGCACTTTGTGACCATGTATGGGCCACTCCAAATGGCATCAAATTTTGAATGCCTTCCCGGTTTTGCTCTATCCACATCCCATTTCAACACTAGATCTCCAACTTGAAAAGATCTATCCTTGGCCTTTCTATCAAAGGTCTTCTTGATCAAAGCTTGATCCTTTTCCATTGCTTGGGATGCCTGATTTCTGATCTCTTGCAGCTCCATCAACTCTGCATACCTCACCTCCATGGGCTCAAACTCTAGCAACTCCAGCTGCTTCATGAGTTCCAACGTTGGCAACTCAAGTGACATGGGCAAGATTGCCTCTCTTCCATAGACAAGCCTAAATGGAGAGTTACCTGTGGATCTTTTGGGAGTTATCCTATCAGCCCATAAGGCTGATTTCAGCTTGGTATGCCAAGACCTCTGATTCTCATCAAGAGTCCTCCTAATGATCCTCAACAAGTTCTTGTTTGTTTGACTCGCCCGCCATTACCCCGAGGGTAATAGTTCGATGAAGTGCTTAGGTAAATACCGCTTCGACAGCCCACTCACTACCTTAGATCCAATGAATGCCAATGCATTATCAGAGATTATTGTAGTAGGTACACCAAATCTGGTTGTTATCCCCTCATAAAAGTCTAAGATGCTAGACTCATTCACCTCTTTGAGTGCTACTGCTTCTATCCATTTGGTGAAGTAGTCTCAGTGGTCACAAAATCCATTTGTGCCCTTGGCTTGAATTGGGATTAATGACTCCAATGAAGTCCAAACCCCATTGCATGAATGGCTGGTCAACCGAGATTGATGCAAGAGGGCAGCAAGTCTCTCTTTCCCGTGAAGAATGCACAATTCTTACACCTCTTGATCCATGCATAGCAATCATCAAGATTTTAGGCCAATAATAACCAGCCTTCATGATTTTTAGAGTCACACTCTGGTGCAAAATGGCCACCAAATGGTCCACCATGAAACTCTTCCAACACCCTTTGAATCTGACTCTGTGCTAATGCATCTCAAAGAAGACTCCATTTACATCTTTCTTGAACAAAACTCCATCAACAATGGCATACGGACAGCCTGCAATCTGAAGTGTCTCCTTTGGGTCTTGTTCATCTCTCAGAGGGCATAGGCCTGTGCCTAGGAAGTGCATAATACCTTGGGTCCAGCAAGGAGTCGGGGCAGCATTGTCTTCTTCTTGTTTGCCACTTGGCTCATGACTGTCCTGGACTGTCAAAACAGCCTCTTCTTCATTGCATACTTCTTTTTGCTTCCCCAAAACCAGCTGCTCACACAATCCTTTCCTCTTACCACCTTGGTGATCTTGATCTCAATGTCATACTCCATGACACGGTGATCCAACCTGCCCTTTTCTCATTCAAATCCTTGTTGAGGAGGAAGTCCTTAACCCCAGCATGTGAGACCAGCAGTTGAATCTTATTGTTTGAGACCAAATGTCTGAACTTCTTCAAGCTCCTGATGACAGCAAGGACATGCTTTTCGATGAAAGAATACTTTATTTCGTAATCTTCCAAGGTTTGGCTGAAGAATGCTATGGGCTGTTCTGAACCTTCTCTATTCAACTGTGTTAAGATAGCTAGATTGTGTCTGATCCTCCAAACGCATACAACATGAAGTCCTTTGAAAAGTCTGGGTTGATAAGAGTTGGAGCTTGTGATATTGCATGCTTGATGCTTTCAAAACTCTCTTTGCCTTCTGCTGTCCATTTGAATGCCAGACTCTTCTTCAACATCATTGTTAGAGGCTTCACAAGAGTGGCAAAATTAGGCACAAATCTGCGGACAAAGTTTATCCTTCCTAAGAAGCTTTGAAGAGATTTCTTGTGGTGTGGCAATGGGAGCGTTCAGATGGCTTCAACCCTTTCAGGATCAATTGTTAGCCCTTCCCTAGAGACAATGTGGCCCAACAATTTTCCCTCGTGTGCCAAGAATATACACTTCTTTGGATTCAATGACACTCCGAACCTTCTACACCTCTGAAACACTTGTCTGAGGTGAAAGAGATGGTCTGCTGCATTCTTTGAGAAGACAGTGATATCATCTAGGTATACCAGCACTATATTGTTGATTAAGCCTTTGAATGCCATATCCATAGCTCACTGAAATGTTGCTCCGCATTTGATAGGCCAAATGGCATCTTCTTGTAGGCATAGGTGCCCCATTTGGTGGTGAAAGCCATCTTGAATTGATCTTCTTCCTTCACCATTATCTGATTATAGCCTGAGTATCCATCAAGTAGTGAGAACCTTTCTGAACCAGCTACAACTTGCAATATTTGCTCCATGGAAGGGAGTGGGTAATGGTCCTTGAGGGAGGCTCTGTTCAAGTCTCTGAAGTCAACACACAGTCTGATTTCTCCATTTCTTTTTCTCACTGGCACCAAGTTTGCAACCCAACTTGAGTGTTTGATGGGGAAGATGATACTGGCCTCAATAAGCTTGCTTAACTCTTTTCTCATGAGAGGTTCAATATGGGGATTCACCGCCTTTGCTTTTGCCTAACAGTGCTTGGATTCCGATCCACCAATAGTATGTTGTGCCACTTTGGGTCAAACCTCTTAGATCTTTGTAAGTCCAAGCAAAGATATCTCGGGAACTCTCGACAAAGCCGAACAAAATCAGATTTCTCTTGAGGTACTTACTTTGCCAATCTGCAATGTTTTGCCTTCTTCCACTAAAATAGGCTCAATCTTCACCCTTCACTTGAATGTTTGCTTTCTCCTTCCGAACGATCATTCGGGTCAAGATCGACTCCAAGGTTATGAGGCCTTTGGTAATTTGTTAGTTCTCTCACTGCACTACCCGATCACCATATTGCTGCTCCAAATGTCTTGATTTCTCAAGAGAACTCAGCTTCTTCTTGTAGGAAATTAACAATTTGATCGATCATTCTCAAGACTTGCCAACTTGTGTTGTTATCCGAACAAATGGTCTCACAACCAATTTGATATGAGGCTGAGATTTCTCACTTTTGATACTTTCTACAACATCAAACGCAGCCCCAATTGCTGCAAGTCTCATCAATGCTTCATTCTTTTTCCTTGGGATGGAATTGATGCTAAAAGCTTCAAAATCTTCAATAAGATCCCATACCCGATTTTTGTAGCACTTAAGCAGATCATTTTTGGCAGCATTTTTCCTTTGACTTGGTTTACGACCAGCTCACTATCACCAAATACTTGTAAATTCCTGATGCCTCTCTTCATTCCTAGCCCAAATGGCAAGTCCATGAATTAAGGCTTCATACTCACCGTGTTGTTTGAACAAGAAAACTGAAACGGAAGGCTGAGTAATACCTTTTTATACCTTGTGGTGAAATGAGCATAGCTCCTCCTCCTGCACCTTGTCTACTCCTTGATCCATCAAAGAACAATTTCCATACTTCATTCTTGTCCTTATGATCTGGCTTGGTGATGCTAGGGAGAGGTTGATCCTCTTCATGTAAACAATAAACCCCTAGCTCAGATTCTTCTATTTCTTGATAAGGATCAAAGGCATGCACTTTGCTTGCCCATTCATCAAGAGTCAAATCTGGGATGCTTCCAACCTTGTGTCACCTTCATCGTGCTTTGATAATCTTCTTGATCAAATGCCGAGCAATTGGTATTGATTTGGCTTGGAGTGTAAGGCTCAATGTGAAAGTTCGCAATAGGTTCGATCTGATTGTGGCCTTAGTTCCATATCTTGTTCTCAATAACATGTGTGACCAATCAATCCAGAAAGATAGCCTCCAATTTTAGCAAAGAAGTCCTCGACAAGCACAATGCAAAGAGTGGTGGAAGGTCTATGACTCGACACATCTGTAAAACACTATTACGCTTGGGACATGCGCAAGGCAGTGAGGCTCAAACCTTTGATTACTCCAACCGTTGTCACCGCTGTCCCATCTAATTGCACTACACCCTTTAGAGATGACTTCATATTGAAGCCCTAGCTGATCAGCTATTTGCTTGGGCATTACTGAACTACTTGCCCCAGAGTCAATCATGTAATTATGTACCAACTTATCTCCTATGATCAATGAAACATAAAATGGAGGGGGCTTCAACATTTTACCTTGTTGTCCTCCATGATTTCCTTCAGGCTGGGTAGCATTTGTGAGTACCTTCTCTCGCATTTGACCTCGTTGATTCAAGTTGACCAATTCTTCATGGCAGCTTGTAGCAAATCTCTTTGCCTCGGGATGGATAGTGATTCCCACATTGATATGTTTACATTTGTCTTCTTCATCTGATCAATGATGTTGAATGGGGATGAAGCATCCCTTTGCTGTCCCCTAGCTTGCACATTCATTCCTTCGCACATGGGCAGCAACAACTGGCATCTCGAGTTGGTTTAGGAGCTGGTTTGGGTGCTCCTCGCATGTTTGAACTGCATTTTGTTTGCCAACACCTCAGGAGTGACAAGGTCATGAACTACTTGGGGCCAATGGTCAATGTTTCTTCACCCAAATTCCTCCTTTTGACCTTGTGTTGGCTGCAACACTTGAGAGGGTATTTGATTCATACCACAGAAATCTTCAGCCTGCCAATTGACAAGAGTAGTTTCATTCGAGATGTTCCTTGCTGAGGTGCTTCTTGTTGCTGATCTCCTTCATGGTCGACTTCATGACCCACCAATGGTTTGCACCATCAGAGCTTGATTTAATGCACCGTTAAAGCACATTGATTGGTTATGTGGCTGACTACACAGGAAACACCAATCATATTCTTGGGCCATGTTATTTTGGACTGGCACTAATGCTTTAGAAGCAGATACAACATTGGGGTTATAGGGCTGAAATGGTCTATTAGCGGGAGGCCTTACTTGGCTTTGATTTTGATTTGCAGCCTGATTTGGTGACCTATTTTGTTGGTATGGGGGCCTAGCCTGGTATTGTGCTTGAGGCTGATACGGTCTAGCACTTTGAGCTTGCTGTCTTTTGATAGTAACCAGCTCATTTCCCAAATTTTGCAACTGTTTCATGACCTCTTGGAGTTCATTTGAAGCACTAGAGGATGAAGTAGAAGTTTCACTTGAACTTTGATTTCTAGGGGTGGGAACAGGAGCCAAAGTGGGTGCTTGACTAGTGCTTGGATTTTCTAAGTTTGGATACAAGGGCATGGGAGGCCTAGGAGCCAGCTTTACCACTTGAATAAGACAGCTTTCGCTCTAATGGCAATGCTATAAGCAGCAGTGTAAGGTCAGTGCCTCCCATAGATTGAATTAACATAGAAATATCAGAATTCAAAGCTTTAAGGTAATATAGAAAAGCACCTTCTCGTTGGCTGGCCTGATCGCCACGAATCCTATCCCAAGACCTTTGAAATCTGAAGTCAAGTCACGCCACCGCTCATTGGGGCTCTCTCGATAGTTGTCACCGCTCCAAAAGAGACAAGTTGTCTCCTTCTCTCCAAATTGCTCATGAAGTGCAATACACAAATGATTCCAGCTTTGTGATAGAACCACTCCAAGGCTCCTAAACCATCAGCAATGCTTTACCCTTGAATGAAGATGCCAAGAACTTGATGTACCACTTGCATTTCATTGATTTCATGGATTGCACAAAGGTTAGCAATATCTTTAACATGATCACCTGGAGTAGTCTGATTTTCTCCAATGAAGTAGGGAATGTTCTTCAAGGCTGCAATAGGAACTGGATGTTGTGCATTGAGAGCAAGTGGGCTGCCCTCGTGAAGTTGACGAGGGGTTGTTCTCGAGCCATTCTAATCGGTCTTAAAACCCTCAGATGACCGAATGAAAGGCCTACTGTGGAGGAGTTGAGAGAGTTCTGTTTGGTGGAGATGGAGACCTTTGAATCCTTCTTCCTCTTTGCCTTCTTCTTGGAGATAATTGCAGGTATTCAAACAACACTTCTTCTTCTCCAACTCTTGACCTTGTGGTGATTCTTCTCATGAGTTTTCAGTGCCCGCACTTCGAAACCAATTGATTCTTCCCTCGAGTCGCCAGATATGCAAATAATAGCTCTTATAAGCAAGAAAATGCAGCAGATGCATATCAACCCTGCTGCAATAAAAATGAGACCTCTAGTCCCACCGGCATGCCAAAACTTGTTGCAGCACTCACAAAGACCCCCGGATGCAGATCGTGCTTCTAGGTTGATCACTCTAGCATCCAAAGCAGATTGCACAACATGGAAACCTCTCTCCAAGTGTGGGGACTTGTGAAACTGAGAGAGGAATCTCCAGATTAGAGGTTGGTTCCTCAAACTCCTCTGATTTAGATCTATATTTTGCAAAACTACAGAGGTTCAGATCCTAATCCTACTCTAACTTGCAAGGAGACAGGGGTAGAAATGCAAAAATTGAAACTAACTAAAGATGGTGATGCACCAAAAGGAGTGGTGAAACATATTTGTCATGCAAATAGACACAGACCAAAGTTCACAACATAAAACATACACAGACTGATAAGGTATAATTTAGGATCTGAAATGAAGCAAATAATACAAACAAGGACTGAAAACCATTCACAGAGCTTCGCATTATCATTTCAAAGTGTCAAAATCACACGCATTACACCTCAGAGAGGTAAAAAAAATTGTTACAATCTTTGGAGAGGTCTGATCTTGCATCAATCACTTGCTGGAGGTGAAAGAAGAAGTCTGCTATGTCAAAAATTGTTCCCCCTTCATAAATGAGCCAAATCTAGCTTTTACATTGCATGGGTCGAGCCCAGGGGACAGAAAACGTACAAAAACATGAGAGCCCATCCTCTTTGACTCAGCAGTGTGCATTAAAATGGCATGGGGGACCTTACAAACCCATACCCCGTCATTTTGACTGATTACAGAGAATGCGACCCATTCTCGCATTAAATCTGGGTCACGAATGTCACTTCGCCATGAACACGCCACGAGCTGTTTCTCAATTTTCTCTCTCTAGACTACACCAAAACTCAAGATTAACCCCAAATCATGTAGAGAATTTCACAAGCTTTCCGCTTATATAAAGAACGTGCAAATCCGAGCTCGATCGAAAGATATGTCGATCTCAAGATTTAGGCACAAAACAGTGAAAATGCGTTTTGAAATTTTCCCGCGCTCCCACACTGGATGACACGTGGCACGCGCTGATTGATATGTAATTCTCTCTCCTCTCTCTTCCCATGGGTTTTCCTGTCTGACACGTGTCCTCTTTTGATTGGCTCGGCCAAGCTTTCAAAACCTCCCTTTGACTTTTGACTTTCTCCTCTGTGACACGTGTCGCGATTTGATCGGTCCGCGGTCTGCCGCTTTTCGCGCCTTCGCGCTTTTGTCCTGATGTCCTGGGTGCTTTTGGGCAGAATCCTCCGATCCACCCGAAATGGGCTTCCTTGTCCCTTATCTACCGATGACACGTGGCGCAATCTGATTGGCTTTCTCAGCTTTTTCGGCTATCCGCGTCCCACGCGTCCCTTTGTCCCAACTGTCCCAATACGAAATTTCTCTCGCTTCGGGTGCGAACCGCCGCCTCAAGCCCTCGCGCACTCACGGCCCGATGTCCCAAAGTGAAAAGTTCCCTGCTTCCCGAAAATTCTACCGAACCACCGGCCAAGGCCTTCGCGTACTTTGTCCCACTTGCTCCCGAACGGTCTGGGACAAATTCTTCCGATTCACCCTTCGGCTTCGCGCCTCGCCGCCATGACTTCTCCGCCCCGACTGCCCTTTTCTAAAGTTCTCTGTTTTCGCCGATCCGGCGGTTCGCGTCCTCACGGCCCGAATGTCCCAAACTGCTTTTCTTTGTAGCTTAGTCAATTTTGCTTCCTCCTTCGGCCGATCGGCTTCGCACGCCCCATCCTTCGTCCTTGAGATGTCCCTTTGCTTCGCGGCCGCCCTGAGGCTTTTCGCCGATCCGCCCTCGATGTCCCTCACGTCCCTACTATTGCGAGGACTAGGACTTAGCCAATTTTCACAATTTTTCCTGTCCCAAGCTTGTTTTTGCAACTTTTTCACATTTTCTCAGAGCTTGCTCTTTCCTTCTTCGCCAGGAGTTAGAAAATCTTAGGGGGACCCTAGAACATGATTTTTTCCCTGAATCAATCCATTTTCCTGAGACTTGAGAATTCTGATGCATGTTATCAAATTAACCCTCGGGGTGAATCATATATCAACACAACATAAGAAAATGTTTGTTTGTATGAGAATAGACATTAGCCCATTCTAGACATTCTAACATTTTGATATAGCCATATTTTTGATTTGTTGTATTAGAGTGTTTAGAATGAGAATTTTCCCATCCTCATATAAACGAACATTTATTGTCTTGTATTGAATGGGACCATAGAAGAAGAATAGTGAAAAAACATTTTAACCTTTATAGAGTCATTAAAATGACTATGTTCAATATTACTTGCATTAGAATGATTTGAATGGGCATAAAATCAGGGATAAAACATTCTCACAATATTTATAGAGTTATTAAAATGACTATAATCACCATTTGTATAGAGGTATTAAAATTACTACAACAAAGTAAGTTTTATTTCTATTATTCTTCTTTGGTAATTTTTTATAGAATTACTAGAATGGGAAAGTAAAGAGATAAATATTACTTTGTTTTAGAATGGGAAGATGTCCATTCTCATATAGAAGTCATGAAAGAAGAAGAATAGAGATAAAATTTACTTTAAAAAAATACTTTTTTAGAATGGGTAGTTGCCCATTCTCTCATACAAATAAGCAAACATTTTTATCTTTTTATCTCCATGGGAAGATTCCCATTAACATATATGGCTAATAGAATAAGAATAAACTAATAGAAGAATAAATATTATGAGGATATTATTTAATATGCCCATTCGATATATGACTAATAAAAGAAGAATAGAGTTAAAATAGAATGGGCAAGAAGAATAAACTAATAGAAGAAGAAATTGTATTAGTGTATTATTTAATCTTTCCATTCTAATATATGACTAATAAAATAATAGAGATAAAATAGAATGGGTAGTTATCAATTATCTCATGCAAACAAACAAACATTATTTTATCTTTTAATCTTTAATTGAATGGGAGATTGCCCATTCTCTCATAGAAACAAACAAAAAAATTTATCTTTTGATCATCTAATATTTTATTTATATTTTCTCATAGAAACAAAAGAACAATTTTTATCTTTTAGCTTCAATTGAATGGGAAGATTACCATTCTCAGATATGTCTAATAGAAGAATATTTTTTTAATATGACTAATATATATTTATAATTATTTATAATTTTATCATATTGGTTGGACTACCCTAGTAGAGAAAAGTGTTACACTACACACCCTCGAAAGGGATCAAGCCTTATGTAGTTCTCATCATCATCATCATCATCATCACACACACACACACACACACACACACACACACACACACACACACACACACACACACATATATATATATATTCTAAAATATAGTAAATTTATATTCTATTATTCTTCTTTGATCCATACATGAGATTCCTTGTTCAAGACTGTTGTTCATCAAGGTTAGATAATAGTAATAAAAGTAAAGAATTTTATCCTGATGGAGAATCATGTCCATCTTGGCCTTATATCATTGGTGAATCGTGTGTCTATTTTCCTTGATGTTGTATGTGTCTATTTGCATTGATGAATGATTTACCAAGCATGCAAGCCAAAATGCACATGTTCATCCTTCATGATTAAATGTTGAACTTCCATTACTATGATCTAACCTTGTTAAACAAAGGTCTTCAACCATGATTAGAATAGTTATAAATGGATGCATCTAAATATGGTTGTTTATGCTACTTTTACTCTATCTAATTTGCAAGTTTCAGAGTTTCAACAAGATTTGAAGAAAATTTCTGAGATATTGTTTGATCTCTCTACTTTTTTTGTTCATCCTTTTTGCTTTGGGCTCCCTTTATTTTGTTGGACCCTTTTGGCTTGTGAAGCATAAGATTTGAATAAAATTTTAGAGGTACACCAATTTGAAAGAAAATTTCGAGAGATACACCAATCCGATCACAGAATGAATTTTTATAACTCTTCTTTGTTGATTTATTATGAGATGAAGAATATCATCTAGTTTTCTTTCCATTGTATTCTATTTGGGTTTAAAGATAATTATGTATTTTTGATCCCTTTTATTTGGTCCTTAAATGACCCTTAGTGTCTATGGTCATTGATGGATATCACTTCAATATTTTGTAAGTGTATAGTTTTTATCTTATATAGTTATAAATGGATGTATCTAAATATGGTCATTTATGCTACTTTTACTCTGTCTAATTTGCAAGTTTTCAGAGTTTCAACAAGATCATTCCCTTGCATAAATGTATGTTCTCAATGCTCAATGGACATCCTCATTATATCTAAGAAATCCACTACCAATCCTTCATGCTAAGAAGATGAGTTAATTGTTATGTTTTTACCAAAGTACATAGTGGGGCTACCACCTAGGTCGTATTTCTAGAGTAGGTAAAATGACTTTGTTCAATATTACTTGTTATCTTCAAATCATATCACCCTATTGTTTGCACAAGTGTGTGTGCTAAATATTACGGTGTGATTGGATAACATGGGTATTATCTCCAAGTTGTGGGACTTGCTACTTGAGATAGACCTCAAAGAAATTCGGTTCTTGTGCTCCTAAACTACCTTACAATCTACTCTAATGAAGGAAAAACTATCTTGTCCTAATCTAACTTTCTCTTGGAAGGAATAGGAGAGAGAGTGCATGAAAATAAAGCTAACACTAAAGCGGTGATACACCAGAAAAGGAGAGTGTGAGAATAACATCTAATGTGTGAAACACAAAAGCAAATTACATACTAGAAGGGGTGATAACAGTTCTCCACAATCTAGCAAATGCATTCAAAAAAATATTTCAAACATGCACAATGATAATGGATCCCTAAAAGAGAATAAAATAGACAATATATTTGTGGTGAGTTTGAAAGGGAAAGAAGAATGCAAACAAACACAACAAGGAAGATACATCCACAAACTTGCATTTTTTGCTTCCTGGATATGCACAATTCAATCTATTACAGGATAAGGGCCTAGGTCATCATGCAAGGAGTCCACTACAAGGTCCTTTAGCACATTGGCTTCTCAAAAAAATTTTAACAGAGTTTTTCTTCTCAAAACTATCCCCCCTTTTATAATGAGCCAAACATTCTAATTTATAGAATTTTGAGAGGAGAGAGAGAGAGGGGAAATGAAAATCATGAAATATATCCTTCCACCACTTTCAAAATGTAGTAATTAAGTTAAATGATGTTATGTTTGTTGGAAAATTCCCCCATACTACCTAATAACTTGCACTAATAAGAAATATCAGCCCATGCTTCATTGAATGCATCCCAACTACCAAATAAAATCATTGTTCTCAATTGTGCATGTTTTCTAAAAAAATAACCATTAGTTCCTCATAAAATTATATATTTATTGATTTCTATGCATCGGTCTTGGAACCATGATTCCAACGGTACCATTTTTTGTGTGATTTCATTGATAAATGCACAATTTATGGCCTTCGAGTGTGGGTAACTAAATTTGGGTTTTCGCATTTTGTTATCTAACGAGATCGAGCATTTGATTGATCGAGATAAATATTTTTCCTTTATTATAATAAATCTACCCTCATTAAAATTAATAAATCTAGTTTTGTGGTGTAGAGGATGTCGTGGTTGTTCCAGAAAGTCAAATTTCATGAAAATTAGAGCTTGGGGTCAAAAGTTATGGCCGTTTGAAGTTCGAGAGGGTTAGGCATTGAGTTTTCCTTTGTATGTGGCTATTTTAGTTAAATCAGTCTTGGTGTCCCATATGTCCCTCAGTAATTTGGCTGAAAACCTCTTCTTGTATCTTCCCTTTACAAATTAGTGATTTCGGCCATGTTGGTCTACGCATCTCGACGCCTTGTGAATCACAGGCCAAAGTTATCTAACTTCGCTAGTTCCTTCATGCCTATGGAAATTTATATTTTCAGGTCACATGTGTCCCAAGATCCCCAATTTCCCATGTGCAACCTGGGACATTTCGACATGACTTAACTGATTTTCACTATTTTCAGCCATTTCAGGCAAATCGAGCTTTTGCGACCCAACTATCCCAACTAAACTCGTGTGTCTGGGATGAAAATATCTGATTTTACCACATTTCTTAGTCACCTTTAAATTTTTGCCCCAAAATTGGTATGAAGAACCTTGGTACAACCCGTAGTGGTTCCATCCATAGTTCTTACACCCGATTTGCATTAAAATAGGCCAATGACTTCATTTTTTCAAAATTTTGTAATTTTTTCTAACTCCTTTGATTTTTCTTGGACAAGGGAGTTAGAGAAAAGTGGAGAGGTACCCTAAAAATACAAATTTTGTCCCTCAAACCATTTCAAACTACTTGAGCCAGAAGAATTTGCATAAGTTACCAAAATTTTCCTTGAGGGTGAATTTTTGATAACATTACCTGCATTAAAATGATTTGAATGGGCATAAGAATAGTGATAAAACATTCTCTTAGTCTTTGTAACACCGTAAAACAAACCCTCTACAGATCTATGATTAACCTAGGCTTAGTTAGCTAAAAGAGGAATATTTTTTTTAATTACTATCACAAGCATAGTTTAAGACACACACAATGTTTGAATCTACCATAAGAGGAGATCAAAGTTATGATTTTGCATATATTTAGTTTTATATGTTCATTAAGATCTAATATACTTATTTACTTTGGTGAATCTTATCTCTTGTGCAAATTGATGTTTCTGATGTCTCCATGTACAAAATACAAGGTGTCATAAGCTTTTGAAGTAGTAGGCCCCATCCCATAGCAACTCCAGCCGTGCCTACAAAGGTAGCCCATAACAACTAGTTATCCTCCTGAAAGATCCCGTAGCAACTAGTTTTCCTCCTACAAAGCACTCTGTAGTAATCGGATGTACTCTATAGTAGCCCGTAAAGAACTAGCTATACATCTATAGCAGCCCGTATCAACTGCAGCCTCGCCCGTGAGCAACTCTAGTTGTGCACCTATAGCCACCCATAGCAATTGTAGGCCTACCCATAGAACTCTGGCTATGCACCTAAAACCACCCGTAGCAACTATGGTTGTGCACCTACAGAGCTCGTAGCATCTTCCCGTAAACTACCTACAATAAGAACTTCAATATGCTATAACTTTTGACCTGGGAACTCATTTTTTGATAAAATTGACTTTTTGGAAAGGTGATGACATATACTTTGCACAAAAATTATAAAACTTAGGATTGGATGAGGTTTAGATAGTAATTTTTGTAAAACAGTCCTATAGGCTCCTATAGTCAAGACCGGCAATTTTCTCGAGTGAATCCTTTTATTAAAATTGTTTGATTGAAAGCTTTTAAGGTAAATTCCTTGAGTGTGTAGGTCTACCTTAGGTCTATTTTGTTCTTTCAAGGCTTATTTTTTCACTTCATTCATTAATTAACGGTTTGAGGGGTTGTTTGGTTCATTCGTTGGTTGATTAAGCGTACATGCATAGTGAATTAAGGGAAGATCATATTACTACATTCTAACTGATCAAATAGCAAATCTTAAATATGTAAGAACATCATTTAAATTCATTTCATGCTAGCTTAAAACAAACTTCTTTCTTCAATGATTGATAATAAGATCTAAACAAATTCCTTCTTATTCTTTATAGATTGAACGTTTCCCAACAAGACAAGTAACAAGAATAACATAATTCCCTTACAAAATATTTACTTCCAACATTCCAAAATAGAGAATTACATGCATTTGAATGATTCATGCTTACCCCAACTCATACCAATGGATGCAACAAAGTAATTATTTTAATCATTTCAAATGTAATATAAAAAACACAACTCGATCCCTTTACATTCTTTCAAGCATGAAGTTACATTACGATTGAGCAATAAACTTGGACATATGTAATCTAATGGAGGAAGCAACATATCTCTTTTTCATTATGCCATGAATGCATAAATACAATACCATAACAGTTCTCTCAACATCAAGAAGACAAGATTGTTTCCCTTTCTCAAATCAAAATACATCTTGCATGGTCAATACAACATCTTTACAATATAATGAAAGTTACAATCCATCCAAAAGAGTGGGTAAAGGAAATTACAGCAGCAATAAGTAAACTAAAATGATGGATGTTAACTCTACACCATGACTAATTTTAAAATAGTAACATGCTTTAGATGTTTCCTTATATTGATCACAACAAGAAGAGAGGCGGAAAGGCAATGCTCTCCACCCAACCAAGATATCCAATGAAGAGATGAAGCCTCAAATGCAGCCTCAAATGCCTAGAGGACATTCCAATAGCAAGCTTGAATGGAGATG
Organism: Taxus wallichiana var. yunnanensis; assembly: GCA_018340775.1. Lineage (NCBI taxonomy): Eukaryota > Viridiplantae > Streptophyta > Pinopsida > Cupressales > Taxaceae > Taxus > Taxus wallichiana. Next base: position 641,840,342 of record CM031242.1, on the reverse strand, counting down.
AAATGACAATCTAAAACATTATCTCTCTCTAACGCCAAGGAGACAATATAACAACAACATTCTAGCAAGAGAATAGCTCCAATGACTTCTAAAACGTGTAGCTCCAAAACAACAAACATTCCAACAAGAGAATAACTCCCATGGCTTCGCAACCATGCAGCTCTAAAATAACAAAAAGAAGGAGGAAAGAGAAAAAATGTGACTTTTCCAACTCTCTCCAAAATGCAAGTAAAAATAATCATCCCCAAAAATGAAAACCAAAAAGGAATGTAAAGTCTTCATGCCAATCAAATCAACTTTACTTACAAGCCTCCACTTACACCTCAAGGATAGCCAATTAAATTTTTGTAAGAAAGTACACTTACACAAGCAAGATTGACAAGCAAAAATGCATTTAAGAGGTAAAAGTAAACACTCTAATCAAGATAAAGTTGGTATCAAGCTTTTTAATGGGTGTGGGACAAGTTTAGTTTGTCCCACAAGCTTCCAAAATACCCTCCAAGTACAAATCCGAGTTTCAAGATGGTGAAGTGTTTTATACTCCAAAGATCAACTCTCTTACACACATTAAATGCAAGGATCAATACATTAATAACTATATTTAAGAAAGTCTCATTTAAATTTATCTTTCACATTCTATTTAAATAAAGGAATGGACACATTCACAAATAAAAAACATGCAAGTTAACAATAAAAGAAGGACCACATACAAACACACAAAAACCCCCATGGGAACCCCCCAACAACAAACACACAAATGACTAGTTGCCATGGGGACCATGTTGAATCCATCCAATATTCCATTGTGGTTAGTCTCCAATCCACCCGATGTATGTTGTGATTTTAAATATCCCGCAAAAATACAAATACCTCCTTCGACCTTATGGCCATATCGAACACTCAAAAATAATATAATATAAATCTAAGCATCGTAAGTATAACTACATAACACAATATCGAAATAATGACTATATAATTTTATAAATTAAATCAACCATTCTATCATCATTTAAAATTTTCATTTTCTATATATAATCAAATGATTAAACATCACATATCTTGATATAACATCAATGATATAATTATGTCAAATAAAGCATCAACATCTATATATATAATGTTTATAATAATCATCATGCATCCTGTATAAGTCCAGTTAGTAATGAAGTCCATAATCCAACATCATACTAAACCAAGCCAAAATAGTGTCTAATACATAATCCATAGTCTGACGACTAGAAAAAAATAGTGTCGAAGGGAAGTGGGCACTACATCCCCCTCCCCTTAGACTCGACTTCCTCTTGGAAGTCACTAGAACAAATGTGGAAACAATGTAATAGAGAAAGGATCATGCTCTTTTTGGAATTGTTTTGCTTCAACAAGTGTGGGTCTATAAAATTCTAGTTTGGTCCAATATAATTCAGCAAAAGAAGGGATATTGTAAGGGATGAGTTCTAAACTTTCAGCATGCAAGGCTATGAACATAAGAATCTAAGGAGTAACTTTATGTTATCAAACAAGATACAACACATAACAATATAACAAGAAGAGTTCCCAAAAGATCATCAAGAGTAACCACCAAGGAAGGGAATTACAGGGAAAATTTCCATAAACTTGAGATGACCACACGCTTTCCCACCGACACATACCATGTTAAATAAAAGTTAAGGTTTCTACATGTTTAAGCCATGATTTCAAGGTTTGTTGTCCATACAAGGCTAGAAAAATCAACTATGACCAATTTTGCATGAGAAACAAGTCTACACAAGGTCCCAAAAATTGAGATCACACAAGATGAGGTTAATCAACAAGGACACCTAAATCCAAATTTTGTCCCTCAAACCATTTCAAACTACTTGAGCTTGAAGAATTTGCATAAGTTACCAAAAATTGCCTTGAGGGTTAATTTTTGATAACATTACTTGCATTAGAATGATTTGAATGGGCATAAGAATAGTGATAAAACATTCTCTCAATCTTTGTAGAGTTATTTAAATGAATATAATCATAGTCTTTATAGAGGTATTAAAATGACTAAAACAATGTAAATTTTATTTCTATTATTCTTCTTTAGTAATTTTTTATATAGTTATTAAAATGGGCAAGTGGAGAGATAAATTTTACTTTGTTTTAGAATGGGCAGATGTCCATTCTCATATTAGAATCATGAATAAATAAAAATAGAGATTGTAATTATTAAAATGAATTAATGTAATTAATTATAATTTTTATTAATTAAAAACAAATAATAGAGACTAATAGAAGAAGAATAGAGATAAAAGTTACTCCATTTAAAAATTTTGTTTTATATTAGGTAATTACCCATTATCTCATATAATCAAACAAAATTTGACTTTGTTTTTGAATGGGAAATTTATCATTCTCTCCTACAATCCAAAAAAATACTTTGTTTTTAAATGGGAAATTTTGCATTCTCTCATATAAAAGATACAGATTCCCATTTTCATAAATGACTAAAAGAAGAAGATTAAACTAATAGAATAAATTATATGAGGATATTATTTCATCTTCCCATTCTGATATATGACTAATAGAAGAAGAATATAGATAAAATAGAATGGGAAGTTTTCCATTGTCTCATGCAAACAAACAAACTTTTTTACATTTTTATCTTCAGTTTAATGGGCTTGCCTATTCAACCCATTCTCTCATAGAAAAAACAAACATTTTTAATCTTTTTTTCTCTCACATAAACAAACGAAGAATTTTTATATTGTTAATATTTAATTGAATAGGAAGATGCCCATTCTCATATATGTTTAATAGAATAATAAATTTTATGAATATGACTAATATATATATTTTAATTATTTATTATCATATTGGCTAGACTATCCTGTGGAGATTAGTGTTGTACTACATACCCTCAAAAGGGATCAAGAATTATGTAGTTATCATCATATATATAGTAAATTAATATATATTCCAAATATTCTAAAACAAAGTAAATTTTAATTCTATTATTCTTCTTTGATCCATACATAAGATTATTTGTTCACGACCATTTTTCATCAAGGTTAGATAATATTAATAAAAGTAAAGCATTATATCCTGATAGTGAATCATGTGCAAATTGGCCTTTTATCATTGGTGAATAATGTCTCTATTTGCATTGATGAATGGTTTACCAAGCATGCAAGGCCAAGATGCACATGGTTCATCCTTCAAGATTAAATGTTGAACTTTCATAACTATGATCTAACCTTCCCGGACAAAGGTCTTCCATTGTATCATATAGGGTATTAGAATGTGTAGAATGAGAATATGTTCATTCTCATATAGGAATCATAGAATTTTTTTTCTATATTCTTCTTCTTATCTATATTCTTCTTCAACGATTGTTATAATGAATAACACAAACTTCCACTAGAGGTTGCTTGTTGAAGATAGTTGTTCATAAAGGTTAGATAATAATATCAAAAGTAAAACATTTAATACTTGAAGGAGAATCATGCTCATATATATATATATATATATATATATATATATATATATATATATATTGGTATGATCATTGTAAATTTTATCTCTATTCTTTTTCTATGATTCATAAATTCAATTCAAGATGTATATATCTCTGTTTAATTATTAATAATTCTTTTGTATTCAATGGAATATCCTCTGGCACTACATAACCTCTGTGAGGGATCAAGCCTTATTTATTTCGCCTTATGCTTAGTTTTATTTATAATTCCTATATTAGAATGTTCCAATAGAATGGGTTATTTATTTTTTTACAAAAATGTCTATAGCTCTATTTAGTTATTTATAAATATATAGTATTGGCTAAACTAACCCTGACAGAGCCAAGTGTTGTACTACATACCCTCAAGAGGGATCAAGCCTTATGTAGTTATCCTTATGCTTATTGTTCTCTATAATTCCTATATTAGAATGGGCATATGCCCATTCATTCTTTGTAGTTCCTATATGAAAATAGGAATATTCTCATTCAATACAAAAGAATGGGTTATTTAATTATTTATAATTATATCGTATTGGTTGTAATAACCCCGGAAGAGTAAAGTGCTACAATACATACCCTTAAGAGGATCAAGCCTTATGTATCTCTCCTTATGCTTATTATTCTCTGTAATTATTATATTATAATGGCCATATGCCCATTCAATCTCCATAATTCCTATATGAGAATGGGAATATGCCCAATCAATACAAATGAACATGTTATTCATATATATTCTCTAAATTTTAATTGATTGCTTGTTGAATTTACTAGGTGAAACTTAATCCTCCTTTAGTATTAAATGATGTATTTCCATTACTATGATCTAACCTTGCTTTGAGAAATAGTATTCAACAAGGAATATCCATTAGATTTATGTGTTATGCATTGCACCCAGAGAATTTCAACAAATAATCACTACAAGAAATATTGAACTTAATCATTTTAAAATTCTTAGATGACGAGAGAAGTATAATTTGTTTTTCTTTCCCTTGAACAAAATCTAGAAAAATATGTGTGTTATATTAGAATGATTTGATAGAAAAATTAATAGAATATATGATGTTAATGGGTAAGAGGAATACATATTATTTTACTTTTATTCTAATCTAGGTTTAAAAATAAATCCCTATTTTTTGATCTCGTTGTTTTTTTCCTTGCATTAAATGACCGTTACTACTCGGTTGAATAACAAACTAGTTTTTGTTCATTTTTATTTACAATGGGAAAATTCACATTCTAAAAACATATTATACATTTTATAAAATAAATATTAAACTTAATCATTTTTATAACTCTATAGAGGTTGTGAGAATGGGCATATGCTAATTCTATACATTCTAATACAAATAATATTGAACTTAGTTAATTTAGTACTTCATGAGAATGGTCATATGCTCATTCTAAACATTCTAATACAAGAAATATTAGTCATAGTTAGTCCACCATGTAATATGAAAGTGGAGAGATAAAATTTACTTTGTTTAAGAATGGGCAGTTGCCCATTCTCTCATACAAACAAAAAAACATTTTTATCTTTTTATCTTGGATACAATGTAATTTTTTAATAGAAGAAAATGATACAGAATTAAATGGGAAGATTCCCATTCTCATATAATATGACTAATAAAAGAAAAAACATTTTTATAAAAGAACTTGAGAGATTAAATTTACTTTGTTTTAAATGGGCAGATGCCAATTTTCATATATAACTAATAGAAGAAGAATAGAGTGTTGTAGGTATTTTCTTGCTTGATTCAATTTAATAAATTATCTCTTAAAGAAAGTACAAAACTTAGAATATGGATGCTTTATGGTACCTCAAATGTTTTATGTGGATGAACGGGCACAAATTTGATTGATCCTGTTCTTCTGAAAGATGATAAACTTACAACTCAAAGAAACTACAAAAATTAATTAGATAAGATATGTGCATGGATTTACCAAAAAATCCATCTCCAATAATTATTTTCTTACTTTTGCGGATGTCAATGCCCCGTTTTTAAATAAAAAGTGGTATAAATGATGAACAGATAGATAACATGAAGAAACTAAAGAAATACAAAATATGTAAGTAACTTATGTTAGATCTAGAAGCAGATTTAATCTAAATAGATGTAAAGGAAATAATACATGGTCTACATCGAATGATGACCCAGATTGTGCATAGGAAGGTCAATAATGACATGGGAGGCTAGATCTAGAATTTAATGGAAATATGTAAACCTTACAAGAACTGGATGTAATCTAGATGCAACATAGGCCTGTGTATTTTAGAATTAACCTACAAAAGGGATCGAGGGAGAAGAAACCATAAAATGATAGAAGGAAAGGATTAGACTAGCTAGATTGGAAATCGGGACCTTGGTTGATGATGACTAGGGTGAAGTGTAGGATGGTTTGAGATAACACAAGAGTAAGATGATGACTCTAGTAGAATAGAATAGAGACAAAACATGGGAAGAGGTGGAGAAGGATTTGGGGATGGAAAAATATTTTATAGAGGGTCCAGTCGATGGAAAATTGAGCTAGAAATGTCGATCGTAGCATGGTAAGGAAAATTTGAGAGTAATACGAATGAAAAATAAACCTAAAGAATAGAAACTAGAAGAAAAACCTGATAACAAAGTTTTGATCGTTGGTAAACTGCTACGAGATGTTAGATTATAAAAGATAGCAATAAAAATGCTATAAGATAACATAGAAAGAAATGAAAACCTCCATTTGATCAAGAAGATATTCCAAGGGCTGCGAGAGGGTTTTTGAGATGCTTTGGTTTAAAGGAGGAATTGTTGAATGGAAGGAAATTAGAAAGAAGTCATGTTTATGTGTTTTCTATGTTTTTTTGTGTTCTTGCCATGTTCTTTTTGCATGCTTGTTATGTTCTTATTATGTTCTTGTTGTGTTCTTATTGCGGTCTTGTTGTGTTGGCTCTTTCCTTATTGTGTTCTTGTTTTGTTGGCTTTGTTCTATCTTGGGAAAGGAATGAACTCATATTAATAGGGTCGACAACAACTTGGTTGGGTCACCACCGATTATGGGGAAATCTTCCCCAAATGGGTTTTTTTTATTTGATCGGGATTTGGTGTATTTAAGAGTCGGAAAATTTACTTTAAAGCTTCTAGGTGGGATTGGGTTGTTAAGGATTATGTAGTAAATAAATCTAGATAAAATCAAAGCTAGAAAATCAAGGGGATGTAAATTTAGAATGAAAGAAAAGTCCAAAATAGAAGGTTCATTAGAGCATGTGGAGGGATATTGATTGATTAATTAATTAATTAAGATTAAATTATTAATTAAGATTAATTAATTAATGGGAATTGGATGGGCATTAAAGGTGATAGGATAATAAGGGAATTTTATTAAATATTAAAGGGGATGGATTTAATTAAAGGAGGGACCTAGATAGGACCCTAGAAAAATATGCACATGCGGGAAGACAAGGGTAGAGATATCAATTTTAGGTGTATACAGTTCCCATTTTTGTTGAGTGGTTTGTGCTAGAAAGCCATGAGAAAAAATGACAAGATACAAATGTTATGATGATGATTGAAGAAAGGTTGATGATGATCTATGTTGGGCCCCTAAAATATTGGCCAAGTATAAGAAGGCACGTGGGTGAGCAAGGCCTAGTCAATAAAGGGCACATAAGAAGAAAGTGTGTAGGATAGGTTCTAGTAGGGTTTAACAGAGAAAGTGGTGCATGCGCAAAAAAGAAAAAAGGTTTCAAGACTTAGCCATATTTGACACATCAAGAAGAACATGAGAAAAGCGTGACCCGACTGTGCATGCGGAATAGATAAGGTGCCACCTAGCGATAGGTTGGCCTAAGAAGGAATATACCCTACGATGGAAGTTTCTAGAAGACCATCATTGCAAAGAGTGGAGAGCTTGGACCGAAAGAAGAATGCTCCCATGAAGGACCACCTTGGACACTTGGAAATGGATCTAAAACTCCCATGAAGGCTTGATGATGTTGAGAAGGGCTATAAATACAAGCACCCACTAGAGCAAAGGAGGAGGAGAAGGAAGAGAGAAGAAGAAGGAAGTGAATCCATGTAAAAATACTATGAGAACTCCATAAGTTGAGTAGGATCTTTAGGAAAATAATGTAATAAGTGGTTAGGGTTATAATTTTCTCTTGAGAACCGATGGGCGTAAATCCAACTATGATGTATGACTTCGGTATGCATAACTATGTTAGTCTATAATGAATCCAATGAATATAATGAGGATACCAAACTTGATTAATATGGTTATTAATGTTTCTAATCCATGTTTTACGTTTTGATTCATTAATTCTTATGGAATGAATATAACTCCTTATGCATTAGCTTTCTATTTTGGTTCCTCTCTATAATTTTTCAAGTACCATTTGGTTTGGGATGACCGCATTTGTCTAGAAGTATTCCAAGTTCTATGATAAGTGTATGTAGTGTTCCCACTCACTCTTTTTAAGATCCTATCATAGATGATGTTTCCACTTAACTCACATAAAAGAGAGACTCGGTGCCTGCGTGTGCCTTGGGTGAGAACCCAGTGCCTGCTAGGTGATAGGCCGACACACATGGGATTCCCTTGTTCTTGGTGGGTGTAAAAATGACTACATCTTTGTTCATTACCATGACCTATTTTCAAAGTTGTAGTAGGAAATAACATACATGATGATATGTGCAATGAGTGATGACAGAACGCCTAAGTCTGGAATGTATTGAATCATGGTTCAAGAGCATAGAGGAATTTTTTTCTCAGAGTTTCAACACTAAGCCTCAGTTTTATGCATGCATATGGGTAGAAGATAACCTCTACCACATGAGTTATATGAAAATTTTTTTGTTACTTCCTAGTAGATTTGTATGAATGGCTCTCGGCATATGCATCTAGATCAAGATGGTATTATAGATCGCTCACGTGTGGACCCAAGAAGAGTACCGAGAGGCTGCAAGATGTATATTTAACATGGAATCATGATGTAGATCATTGGTGGAAAGGAGTATTGGCTATCTACACTTTGGAATACAATATTTATACATATTCTTGTCTAGAAGTCACCTTTTTGAGTTTTTACGGATCCCGGAGGGTCATTTCTATGTACTATTATTTTAATGATGAAGATTTTGATCGTTACCTTGAGTTTAGAGGCACTTCTAATGGCTAGCTAAACTTCTCTAAGCACTCGGTGAGGAAGCTAGGGTGGAGGAAGATGACATATATTGTGACCGAGAAAGAAAGGGAGGAGAGATGACTCAAGTATAGTGAAGCACGTGTAAGGGATATTGGTAGACAACATGAAGTTACAAATGTGATGGATCTATGGATGCATATGTTATAGGAAGGAGTTGAGGTTCATGTAGATGATGTGGAACCTAAGCAATCTATGCTACCCCATCTTGGTAAGTGTAGGAGAGAGATCCCCTTCGAATTTTGAAGGAAGTTCATCGTGTCGCGAAAGAAGAGTCATTGATGTGCATATGAACCCACCTAGTGACCAAACCTTGGCACTTGGTTTTCTAGATCAAGGAGAAGTATTGTTAATCTAGTTGATATTGGTGGAAGTGACCGATTTGTGCCTAGGAGATATAATTTCTCATTTGGAACTTCTATGGATGCACACTCTATTTCGGTGTTTGGAGGAATTTTTAGACAAGGTGCAAATATGCAAGGATTGGGAAATGATCGAGGAGTGGCACGGGGCATACATTTGGCGGTGGAATGATCTTGTAGAACATTGGTGCATAGTTCAGCCAAACATTGGGAATGCTAGGTATAACCACTTTAGGTCCATTATTGGTTGCATGAGGGTCTGGAGGTGGAACTAGTGGATCGGGACACACATGACCTGGTGGATCTAGTGGATCTAGTAGATGAAACACCGAAGGAAACCAAGGATCTGGACCAGGAGGACAGGGGCCTTAGAAACCTCCTCAAGTAATCTTTGAAATGTATTTACACTTTCTAGATTACCAGTGTATAGAGGATGCAATAGAACATGTTCACAAGTGTGATTTGTTATGGCACGTGAAAGGGATCACAACCTCGGAACGAAAGGATAGTCAATTTTCAATGACATTGCAAGGGCTCACACATAGCTAGTATAGGAAGTATGACCCCCATCAGATGGTGGTAGATTACACCACATTGAAAAATTCCTTCCTAATAGAATTCCACATCCTTGAGTTTGAACAAAAGAGCATCAATGCCCTAAAGGAGATTCAACAGGGAATGATAGAGAGTGTGTGGGAGTATGACGCGTGGTTTAAGACTCTCCTATCAAAATTTTCATATGAAATTCACCCTTCACAACATACTCAATGGTTTTTTGGAGGGTTGATAACACCATTTAGAAGAGCATTATCTCATAAGAATTTCACATACCCGTAGGAGGCGCTAGAAGCTTCTCTCGCACACCAAAGTTGTTGAAGTTGATACTAGTGTTATCCCATTTTTGGAAGCTCAAATCACTGTTATGGCTAAGCAAATGGAAAATTTATTTATGAAATCAGCTCATGAGACTCGTAGTGGAATGTGGTGTATAGATTGTGAAGTAGAGGGGCATGCCAAGGATAGTTTCCCCCAAAAGATAGTACGCTCCGTAGCGATAGATTGTGATATTTTTAATGGGGAACATGATGCAAGTAGATGTCCCTTGTTGTAGCATGCAATTCAAAAGAATGTATCTTGCTACTATAAGATCTGCACCTCTACAACCCATGATACTAAGGATTGTAGGCTTATTGACTAGATCCATGAGGCCATTGATCATGGTGTGTGCTAGACCAGCCTTGCTAGTATTTCTAAGTGTGATGACTATGTGCAAGTGTTTCTACAAATTTAACCAAACTTAAAGCAAGAAAGATACCACCTAAAAATAGCTTCCCACCTAGTTAAAAATGGGAAATGTGCACCATCTTGATGAAGAAGTGAGAAAGTCCTACCTTTAAACATTAATAAATTTGAATCTAATCAAAACACAATGTAAATGCATGAAATCTATTCCCCTTAATTGCCTAATTTAACATTAAAATGGACCTAAGTAGTCTAATGGCAATCAAATTATAATTGCTTGCTTTGATCTTTCAATGGATGTTTGGGTGTGAGGCTTAGCTCTTTAAGAATGGAGGATGGAAGGGCTCAAGAATGAAAAAAGGCTATTAGTATGAAACTATGTGCTTACTTTTGTCTCTTGAGAGATTTAGGTGTAGGTATAAAGGTAGGAGGAGGTCTATTTATATAGCCCAAAGGATAAAGGATTCAACACATCCTCATGAATGTGGAAAAATGGAGATGTAGAGTTAGTTATGGATAAGGGGGTTTAGATGGGGTTGAGTTAGCTTTATGAGGGTTTAGTTTGTCCTCGTGGCTCATGTGGATAAAGGGGGTGCATTAATTAATCAAGATGATTAATAAATACATGTGCAAGCTTTTATAAGATTTTAGATGGATTTTAGTGTGATTTAGACAATTAGGAGGGAATTAAACCAATTAAATATAGATTTATTGATTTAATGAGAAGGGAGGCTAATTAATTAATAATAATTAATTAGACTAGATAGAAGATGTCAATTAATGAAAGGTCATTAATTAGGGTATGTGTTGGATAGGTGAATTAATTAATTAGTTTAATGTAATCAATTAATGATAATGGAAGAGAAGATGAGCGCTATAGGAAATATGTCATCAATTTGTGGGAAAGGAGATAATTAGTGCAATTTAAGTATTTAAATTGCTTAGGCATAATTATAGGTGTCTACATTTTCCCCTCTTTGGGGTGGCGTAAGTGATGCCACTTCAAAGATAGTAGACGAAAGAAAATTTTGACGGGATAGAAGAAAAATTAGTAGGAGGGAGAGATGCCCCCTCGAGTGTTGATGGGGTGATGGAAGAAGTCGATTGACGATAGAAAAAGGTGAGAGATAGGAAAAAGAATAGGGACGAGGCAGGATGCCCCGATGAGAGAGAAAATTAGGGGTGAAAGGGAAGTGATGTAGAAGAAATATGGATGAGGGGAGAGAAGAGGTTAGCCTCTAGCCGCTTATTTATTTGGAACAAATTTGATGTCATCATATTGTCATAGGAACTACATCAGCGGTCCTTATGAAAATATAATTATACGACAAAGGTAGAATGACATGAAAAGCCATACTATGAAAAATTTCCATTACTGAAAGTACCAACTCCATGCAACATACAATAATTCAATGCAATACGACAAGGAAATAAGCTCAAGTAACAGGGAAAGCAAGTACGAATGCACATATCCAACCCAACAATGATCAAGAAAGTTGTACAAATGTTTTGTTATCGAGTCATCAAGAGATCCATAAGTTCGTGATTCATGATAAGGGTTAAAAATGATGCCCAAGAAAGGATACATGCAAGGGAAATGGAAATGGACACGAGGTCCATGAAAAGCATTTGTGCGTAAGAAAACGGCACCAGAAACAAAAGTTCCCAGAGTATAGACAAAGAAAGCAGCTAGCTTTGTGAATGGTTGTGAATCTAGTGATCCATGATTCATATTAATTAGGAAGATGTGACACAAACCAATAGGATATGGAGAAAATACCATGCGCAAGAAGACACAAGTTTTAGCCGAAATAAGAAAGTTACTATTTTTTGTAGCATTTTTTTTTTTTAGGATTTGTTGAAAAAATTTACCCTTTTTTAGAATTTTTTGATTTATATATATATATATATATATATATATATATATATATATATATTATTTTATTGTTTTTGCTTTCCAAACCATGGTGAACAATAGAAGAAATTAGAAGAAGAAATCAAGGGCCTAGGGGTGACAGAAAGTGCCCTAGGTGGAAAAAGAAGAAACAAAGGACAAATAATGTCCTTGTGAAGTGGAAAAATTAAGAAAAAAATAATTATTTGAAAAATAATTATTTATGAGAGTGGGAAGAAGAATAAAAATCACCAAGGAGTAATAAAATTTCCTGAGGGAGAAGAAAGGGGTATTAGATAACAAAAATTCCCCAATACGGTGAAAACTAAGAGATAAATAATTATTTAATAAAAATAATTATTCCACAGCGAATAGAGGAGAAAATGACGATCGAAATGGGTCTCCCGGCCTTCCAAATGGTGAAAAATAGGTTAATATACCCCCATGGGGGTAAAAACATCACGACCAATTCATTTTAACTGAGTAGTTGAGAAAATTTTACTGTGAGGCTCTAACACTCAGGAGAACCATGGTGATCACACGAGACCATTTGAGGCACGCAGATGAAGTCTGGGGGTACCAGCAACATGCGGATGATGGTCCCTTTGTGAGTATTGAAAACTTACTCATTAATTTGTGTCATTAATGCCCTAAAATAGGTTTTTAGGAGTAGAAAAATGTGTAGGCACACCGCACACAGGCGTAGGCGTGAGGTAGGGCACGCAGCACCATTTTCTGGGGGTACAAACATCCTTTTAAGGGCACAGGTGCCAAGTCAATGCGTGCACACGCACAAACACAAATCACACACACACACACACATGCACACACACAAGAACATGTGTGTGCACACACACATGCCATAAATGGGGTGCACAAGCAAAAATCATGGCGCAAGCATGGAGAGACAGGTGCATGTTGTCCAATCAAAATTCCCTTGCTTTTAAGAAGTTGAAAATTAAAATTTTGAGGTTAAATGTCTTTTCTGTTGTTCTGATAATGTGAAAATTCAAGAAATTGGAAAAACTACATTTTTTGGGTCATTTTGTGTGTTTTTCGGGCCTGTCAGACATTTTTGTCCCGCGTGTCCCAAGTTCATTTGGGCTCTCTATTCCCCGATCAGCCGGTTTACCCAAAGTCTGTTCTTTTCGGCCCATAAGAACTTTTTGTCCCAAATGTCCCAAGTTTTCCTGGACCCGTTGTTCCCTTTTCGTCCGATTCGGCCAAATCACATACTTCGCACTTTCACGTCCCTCGTGTCCCAAATGAACCAAGTGCCATTCATGCTAATTTTTCCCGCTCTACCCGAATATCTTGCTTTTCAATTTGGTAGATGCCTTTCTCTCTCCTAAATGGCTATATAATGAACTGCCCCTATGCATTTTTGCACATTACCTTCGTGCTATCTATTGCTTGAACCCTTGTACAAAATTTTCTGCGTGCGTATCCATTTCCCTTGTGATTCCATCCTAAGTCTAGCTTGCAACTTTTCTCTCCGAGTTACTATCAACATGAAGATCAAATTCGAGGGGCAGGAACAAGTTTCACCACTCGAGTCTTCCATTCCCGATATCGGGACAAGTGAAGTTCACCACCTTGATTTTGGGGATTTTGGGCAAGGATGACAGATGCAAACCCTTCACTATGGCACGATGATTCATGAAAGTGGCTTGGCATTCGCGGTGGCTTTCCCAATTTCAAGTACAATGTGCGACACGACACTTGCTTATGGAGCTCATTTCAAGTCCCGACTCAAGTGAACTAATGAACATGCATGGATAACTCATTGCCAAGTTAGATGCCACCACCAACACATCAGTCCCATGTGCGAGACATAGCCAAGGCATTAAGAGATTCGCACAATGGATCCTTAAGTTAGTGGGTCCCTTCCTAGTCATAAGCACCTATCTTCTTCTCCTAATTCTTCTCTTCTCTTCCCCTTCTTTCTCTCGGATTTGTTGTAATTAGTTGGGGTATTGTAATTAGCAACCCTTTAACTAATCTTTAGTTAAAAGAAGTTGTTACCAAGAGTAACTGATTTGTAAACTATATAATGGCCTCTCCTCACCATTTTAAAGAAGGAATAACTTGGCTTATTTATGAAAGTGTAAATAGATCTTAAAGAAATCAATACGATGATTTTTCGTTCTTTGTCTATCTGATTTCCTTTATTCCTAAGCTATTCATTTAATCTTGTTAGATCATTTGTCTGTATTATGCTGAGAAGCTTTGTATTCTCGCAGATGTTATTTACAGAACTTTGTGTCTTTTTAAATTCCATCTTATTAATGTGATACAAATGATCTTATTCCAATTCGTTGTACCCTCGCATGCATAAGGAATTACTCTGTCATCTATAATTCTCGAATGGTGCCTTTCTGCTCATTCTCACATTTTCATTCCTCAGTCCTTTTGTGATTGATGATCCTTATAGAAAACACTTTCATAATATTCCAAGTTCCACAAGAAAATCATGCTTTGTATATGTGTAAATAGGTTCATTTCTCGAATAAGGAAACCTCTCCCATTAAAGAGGAGGGAGTTCTTGTCCCCTATCGTTGCTCTTCTTGAGTCCTTTTTGACGACCAACAGTTTTTGGTGACTCCATAGGGAATCATATTCCAGTGCTATAATCATTTTATTGATCATCTTTTGATCTAGTGACTCCACATTTTACTCGAGGGAGAAGGGCCCTTGGTATTGAAGATTCTCAGTTTCAACTTTTGGAACAGCAGGGTTTTCCTTTCCCTTCAACAAGAAGAAATAGAAAGGCTCATTCAACAAGCACTCCACCTATCCAAGATAGAATCCCTATGGGTGATATTCCTTCAGAACAAATCAGTCCTAATCTTCGAGCTTTGATTCTTGCTGGTGTTTCAGTTCCTCTTCAAGCCATTTTTCCAAGAATGGTGGTACCATTGCCTTGGGCCATCATGTTGGGCCTCTTGCCCTTCCTCAACCTTTGCATGAGTTACCCAGAGGTAACCGGAAGAACTTTCCTAAATTCAAGGGTGATGGTAAAGTACATCCTGATGAACATATCGCAGCCTTCATAGTTACATGTGGAGTTCTAGGAGTTGAACATGAAGATGTCTCCGTAAGGCTTTTTGTTGAGACTTTACAAGATAATGTTGCTGATTGGTTCTATCACCTTCCGGCCGGAGCTATCACTAGCTAGAACACAATGAGAACTAGGTTTGAAAACCGTTTCAAACTAGCGAAGACGTGCATGCTTTGCTAGCCCAAATTTCTCAAATAAAGAAGGAATCACAAGAGCCCATGAGAGAATTTTTGGCTTGATTCAATAGGTTGATTAACAAAATTCCACCAAATACTCAACCTGTAGATCAAATTCAAAAATGCTTCTTCCTAAATGCCCAATTGCCTGAAGTTAGTTATGCACTAAGAAGGGCTAATCTCACAACATTGGCCGAGGATCAAACTCTTGTTGTTAGTGTTGAAGATGATTTAATCATGTCAGGGAAGTTGAGGAGAGACCCTTCTAAATCTAAGTCTACTTCTTCCTCCTCTTCCACTCCTGGACCTAATACTAATCCATTGGTACAAAAACTTACAAATGATCTCATCTCCATTAAGAAACAATTGGCTCAGCATGCTCCCTATGCAGACGTTCCAAGGAGGAATTTTCAGCCCAGAAATCATTTGCCTACTTCTCAAACAAGGCTAGCACTTGAAGGACCTCCTATTAAAGTTCTTGTCAATGCAACCTATGAAGTTGAGGAACCAGAGGATGAGGAGGTTAATGAAGATTGCGAGGAATTTGTTGAAGAGGTTAATGATGAAACAGATGAAATTGAGGGATCTCGAGTTAATTTCTTCACCACTGAAGGCATTGATGAAGGGGATGATTATGACGAAGTAGTAGTAGACATGAATAGTGAATCATACACTGTCATGACTCGAGAGCAGACAAATCAGAGGGAGAAAGTGATGCAGCCCACAAAAAAATCTAAGGAGCAGCCGACAACTATCCCCGTAATTGCAAAAAGAGGATCTCCTATCCCCATTTCATCTACACCAAAGGTGAGTCCTGTCAATCTTGCTACTAAAGTTACTTCTTTTTCCCCTAAAATTGATAAAACTAGGATCTCAAGTAATGATAACCCATCCACTTCTAGGTCTTTCATATTATTGATCACTTAAAAGAGACTAAGGTTCAAATCTCAGAGGCTGAATATTATCAAACTCATCCCAAGGATTTTGCTAAAATGATTCACTTTGTCAATTCCCATTCTAAAACTACCTCTAAATTCCTTTTACCCACTCCTTCTTCTACACCACAGCCTAATCTGGTAGCCACTGTCACCTCACCCAATGACAAAATCAAACCATTCTATGTAACACTCCTTATAGCTGGCCATAGGCTCAGTAATTACATCATAGACTCAGGAGCATCAGACAATGTAATGCCTACCAAAGTAGCTCATGCCTTAGGGTTGACTCTCACACGCACTTACGGATCTTGTTATTCCATGGAGAGTAAGGAAGTGCCCTTGATCGGAAGGATTAAGGACGCACAAGTGGCTTTTGCTACTTTGCCTGAGAAGAAAGTTTTGGCTACTATCTTAGTAGCAGATATTCCTCCTTCATACGGATGTTGCTAAGCAGAACTTCTGTAAGGATGTGGGTGGAGAAATTCAAATGGATTGGTCACATGCCCTCATACTAGTTAATGGGAAAATGAAGAAGTTATTGCTACGAGAAGCGATCCGAGTATATTGTATAAAAACTCGATGATCCTAAAGCACAAATACTCTATGAGGATATGGGTCATGGAAACTACATGATTATGTCTCCAGAAGAAATCCAACTTCCCAAAGTGTCACCTAAAGATCCTAATGGCATTTGGATACTTGAGTTTGATGGAAGTTGTTCTTCAGCTGGTTCTAGAGCTGGTGTCATATTGGTGTCACCTGAAGGAAGCATTCATCCTTTCTCATTCAAGTTGCAGTTTGAAAATACCAATAATACAATAGAGTATGAAGCTCTCATTCTTGGACTCTAGGTGGAAAAAGAATAGGGTGTGAAGAATCTTCTAGCTCGTGGGGATGCGGAATTGATTTTCAAGCAAGTTAGAAACCTCTTCCAGGTAAAGAATGGAAGGTTGAAACATTACAGGAATCAGGTTTGGGACTCCATTGAATTTCTTGACGCCTTCTCCATCGAAGCGCTTGGAGAAGAATATCGAGGCTGATTCTCTAGTAGTCTCAGGGTCATTGCTTATTCCTCATCCTGACTTTTCTCAAGATAAGTTCACCATTGAAATGATTCATAGACCCAGTGTACCTGATAATACAAGTAACTGGCAAGTTTTCAATGACGATCAACACCTACTTTCTTTCTTAGAACTCAAGGATAATTTTGAACATTTGTACTTTGAAGGAAGCGATAATTTTCCTCGTGAAAGTGTTCCCTTTAACGAAGAAGCCACCCAAGAAGAAGAAGTGGATCATGATGGATGTATCAAACTCAAAGGAAACAAGATTCCAAAAGGATTGGTGAGTTTAGAAAAACTATTTTGACAAACACGACATATGACAAAATCAAATTTAATATGACAAAATCAATATTGGGAGTTCTACTGATCCTAAACTCGTGAACATTGGAAAATGTTGCACCCCAAAAGAAAAGAAGAAGGTAATGAGTCTTTTGAAAAAGTATAAAGATGTTCTTGCTTATTCCTATGAAGACTTAAAAGCTTTTCAACCAAAGGAGATGCAACATTTTATCCCTCTCAAACCTAGGATTAAGCCTTTTAAATAGAAGCAGAGGCAATACAATCCTAAGATAGCTGACACAATTTTTCAAGAAATACAGAAGTTATTGAAAGCCAAAATCATTTTTCCTATCCATCATTCAACATGGATTGCCAATATTGTGCCCGTTAGAAAGAAAAATGGTGAGATTCATATCTGTGTTGACTTCAGGAATCTAAATCAAGCTTCCTTGAAAGATAATCATCCCTTACCTATGATGGATTAGGTCTTGCAAGCAGTAATGGGATCCAAATGTTGTCTATGCTTGATGGATTCTCAGGATATAACCAGTAGAAGTTAACACCACGCATCAACACAAAACAACTTTCACTACCCCTTGGGGTACCTTTTCTTACAAAAGGATGCCTTTTGGGCTCATCAATGTCGGTGCCACTTTTCAGAGGGCTATGGATTTGGCCTTTGGAAGTTTGAAAGGGAAGTGTATTGTTGTATACCTTGATGACTTGACTGTATTTTCTAAAACAAGGGCGGATCATTTCTAGCATCTAGAGACAGTTCTGCTAAGATGTAGAGAACATGGGATCTCTTTAAATCCTAAGAAATATGTTTTTGTGTCACGGAGGGGAAATTATTAGGGCACGTTGTCTCCAAAGATGGTATAAAAATCGATCCTGAGCGAGTTCAAGCTATTCAGCAAATTCCTCTTCCAACCAACAAAAAGGGAGTGCACTCTTTCTTCGGTAAGATCAATTTTTTGAGAAGGTTCATCCCCGATTTTGCAGAGCTAACTTTAAATATCTCCCAAATGATGAAAGGAAAACAAACATTTGCTTGGTCTCCCAAGGGAAAGAAGTCTTTGAAGGTATCAAAGGGCCATTGCTAAAACTCCTGCTTTTAGCATGTCCAGATTTCAAAGAAAGATTTCATTATCTATTGCTATGCCACGGATAACACCTTGGTTGTTGTTTTGACTCAAGAAGATTCTAATGAGCACGAACTCCCAATTGCATTTATGAGCTATATTCTAAAAAATCATGAGTTAAAATACACCATAATGGAAAAACATGCTTTTGCAGTGGTTAAAGCTGTCAAGCAGTTTCGTTTTTACATTCTTAACTCTCACTCCACGGTGTTGGTACCAGATACAACTATCAAGTCAATTCTCACACAGCAGGAATTTGGATCCAAGAGAGGGAACTGGGTGGCCAAGGTTCAAGAATATGATATTGACATCAAACCAACCAAGCTCGTCCGTGGAAAAGGCCTGTGTGAACTCATCGCCGAAGGAGCTAGACATGAGTTACTTGGAGGATAAAGTTGGTCTTCCTACCATTCTGTTTCTTAGCTCAGTTGATGAATGGTATGCTGATATTGCTCACTTTCTCACCTATGGAGAATGCTCCTCTCATTTGACTACCAAAGAGAAGAGAGCCGTTAAACTAAGGTCAACCCAATATGTGTTGTGGGAAAACACCTTGTTTAAACGTGGGTTAGATGGAAGGTTTTTGAAATGTGTGGACAAGGAGCAAAAGAAGAAGCTACTCTCAGCTTTTCATGATCAGGCATGTGGAGGGCATTACTCATCAACTGTCACTACTCATAAAATACTTTGTGGAGGATATTACTAGCCTACCTTGTTCAAGGATGCATCAAAATGGGTTGATAAATGTGAGGCTTGTCAGACTTTCGTGGGTAGACCCAAGTTGGCCTCCTTGCCCCTGAAACTAGTTGTGATCGAAGAACCTTTTCAGCAATGGGGTTTAGATTTCATTGGAACACTTAATCCCTCTTCTAGTGCTGGTCATACCCATGTATTAACTACCACATATTATTTCACCAAATGGGTAGAAGCCATTCCAGTAAAGAGTACTACTTCAAAAGTAGTATGTAGTTTTATCAAAGAAAACATCTTGATAAGGTATGGTGTGCCAAACAAGATTGTGACAGATAATGCTTCAAACTTTTCTTCAACTGAGATGATGGATTTTTGCTATGGATATGGCATCTCTCTGGCTCACTCCTCAGATTACTATCCTCAGGGAAATGGACAAGCAGAATCAACAAATAAAAATCTGGTGGCCATAATAAGGAAATTAGTCAATGAATCCCAATGGAACTGGCACAAGAAACTCTATGATGCTCTTTGGGAAGATAGGATCACACCTAAGAGAGCCATTGGGATGTCTCCTTTTCAGGTAGTATATGGAGTAGAAGCTCAATTGCCAGTAACAGTGGAGCTACCAGCCTTGCATCTAATGAAGGCCATTGAAGATACTAGTTTCAATGATTCTTTGGATAAGAGAATCATGTATCTTCACAAATTGAATGAGGATAGATTGGAAGTTGCTGATAGGATATCTACTCACCAACAGAAAGTAAAGGTCTTGTTTGATAAGAAAGCCAGGTTCAGGGATTTCAAAGTTGGAGACACTGTTTTGTTGTGGGATAAAAGGCATGAACCTCATGGCAGCCATGGCAAGTTTGATTCCCTTTGGCTCGGACCTTTCAAGATCAGGCACTTCGCTGGTAAGAATTCTTTTTACCTTGATTATATGGATGGTTCTTCTCTCCCACTTCCTTATAGTGGGTAGTACCTGAAATTGTTTAAGTCATAGGTGATTAGGAAGTCCTTTTGTATATTCTGTATAGCGTTTTGTTTTTCTTTCCCTTTGTTTTGGTGTGTTGTCCTCTGTATTGGTTTGATTCGATGACTCCGTGGCCCAATGGATAAGGTACTGGTCTACTTCCCCAGTTTGTCTAAATTCTTGCCTTGTCTCATTCTTTGAATTTATGCCAAGTCATCCCCAGAAGGAGCCAGCTGTTGTCCACTCAAAATTCCCCTGCTTTTAAGAAGTTGAAAATTAAAATTTTGAGGTTAAGTGTCTTTTCTGTTGTTCTGATAATGTGAAAAGTCGAGAAATTGGAAAAACTACATTTTTTGGGTCATTTTGTGTGTTTTTCGGGCCTGTCGGACATTTTTGTCCCGCATGTCCCAAGTTCATTTGGGCTCTGCTCCCGATCGGCCGGTTTACCCAAAGTCTATTCTTTTCGGGGCCCATCGAAACTTTTTGTCCCAAATGTCCCAAGTTCACCCGGACTGTTGTTCCCTTTTCGTCCGATTCACCGAATCACGTATTCCACGTACTTTCATCCCGCATGTCCCAAAAGCATTTGTGCGTCTTTTCCCCATCACCCGAATCACCGAATCAACAGATTTCGCGCTTTCACGTCCTCGTGTCCCAAATGAACCAAGTGCCATTCATGCTAATTTTTCCCGCTCTACCCGAATATCTTGCTTTTCAATTTGGTAGATGCCTTTCTCTCTCCTAAACGGCTATATAATGAACTCGCCTCTATGCATTTTTACACATTGCTTTCAGTGTTATCTATTACTCAACCCTTACAACCAAAATTTATGCGCACGTATCCATTTCCCTTACGATTCCATCCCAAGTCTAGCTTGCACTTTGCTCTCCGAGTTACTATCAACATGAAGATCAAATTCCAGGGGCAGGAACAAGTTTCACCACTCGAGTCCGCTGCCCGATATCTGACACAAGAAGTTCACCACCTTGATTTTGGGGATTTTTGGGCAAGGATGACAGATGCAAACCCTTCAGCTATGGCACAGATGATTCATGACAGTGGCTTGGCATTCACCGGTGGCTTCCCAATTTTAGTACAATGTGCAGACATTGTACTCGCTTGCGGAGCTCATTTCAGTCCCGACTCAAGCGAACTAACGAACGTGCATGGAGAACTCATTGCCAAGTTAGATGCCACCACCAACACATCAGTCCCATGTGGCAGAGACATAGCCGAGGTGTTGAAGAGATTTAGACAATGGATCCTTAAGTTGGTGGGTCCCTCCCAATCATAAGCACCTGCCTTCTTCTCCTAATTCTTTTCTTCTCTTCCCATTCTTTCTCTCGGATTTGTTGTAATTAGTTGGGGTATTGCGATTAGTAACCCTTTAACTAATCTTTAGTTAAAAGAAGTAGTTACCGAGATTAACTGATTTGTAAACTATATAATGGCCTCTCCTCACCATTTTAAAGAAGGAATAACTTGGCTTATTTCTTCTAAAAGTGTAAATAGATCTTAAAGAAATCAATACAGAAGGATTTTTCATTCTTTGTCTATCTGATTTCCTTTATTCCTAAGCTATTCATTTAATCTTGTTAGATCATTTATCTATATTATGCTGAGAAGCTTTGTATTCTCGCAGATGTTATTTATAGAACTTTGTGTCTTTTTAAATTCCATCTTATTAATGTGATACAAATGATCTTATTCCAATTCACTGTACCCTCGCATGCATAAGGAATTACTCTGTCATCTATAATTCTGAATGGTGCCTTTCTTCTCGTTCTCACATTTTCATTCCTTAGTCCTTTTGTGATTGATGATCCTTATAGAAAAACTTTCATAATATTCCAAGTTCCACAAGAAAATCATGCTTTGTATATGTGTAAATAGGTTCATTTCTGAATAAGGGAACCTCTCCCATTAAAGAGGAGGGACTTCTTGTCCCCTGATTGTTGCTCTTTCTTTCTTGAGTCCTTTTTGACGACCAACAAAGCACACACACATAAAAACACATGTGCCTAAGCACATGCACTAAATGAGTGGCGCACATGCCAAAAAGGGTGCACATGCACCTAAAAGAGAGCTCACATGCCATAAGACACATGTGCATGTAAGCACAAAGCCAAAACATGGCACACCTACCAAAAAGGGCGCGCACCCTAGATAGGAAGAAAAGAGATAGGAAAGTGTCAAAAACATGACACTTAGAATAATTTTTAGGATTTTTGGGTTAACCCTAAAAGATGAGATAAATTTTTAGAGGAAATGCTAAGAACTAATGAGTGGTGTGTTATTTTGTAGAGATGACTACCAATTTTACGCATACACGGGAGCTCCATTCCCAGATTATCGAGTTAGAGGGCAGTATGTGCCGACATGACCACCGAGCTATGGTGATATTACTTGAGGCAGTGGGGCTAAGCCTCGTGGCTTGATGCCATCTATTGTACTAGATCATGGCCTCTTGATTGTGCTAGCCGAGTGATGGCATAGAAAGAGTTAGTGTTTCAGACTACCCATAAGGGAGATGATAGTGACTATTATAGATGTTTGGCAGATCCTTTGCGTGCCCATGATGGTACACATTGATTGAGTATGCTGATTCAGATGCAGGGCTGATTAGAGCAGCGTGTAGTGCTCTATTTGGTGTCGATGACATCCCACATGACAGATGACTATAGCTTTACATGAGTGCATCTCCGACCCGACATTGCATTAGGGACCTCTCTATATCATGGCGCTTATCAGTGGGTTCCTACTCACTGATAAGATAGGGACTTCATTCCCAAGAGGATTACTGCCATTGGTTCATGGCATTTATAGTGGTGAGAGATATTATTGGGGGCAGTTTATATCGCCCATTTATATTAGGATTTACACTCGATTACATACCATGGCTAAAGACCATGGGGCCACCTCATTATTATAGATATGGTCATGGGATCATATTGCTATCGAGTGCCCTGTGGGCCCTTTCCAAGTTTGAGATCCCAAGGAGCCATCATACATGGCTTGGGTAGTAGCTGGCGGAGATGTACGTGGTCATCTTGGTAGCCTATTCAGATATAGGTGGGAGTTCGATGAGCTAGCAGCGATAGACATCATTTAACATTCATACATGCACTTCCATTAGCCAGAGGATGCCACAGAGCTTAGCATGTGCTTAGTGGAGCACTTTCTTATTGGAAGCCACAACTATATCATGGAGTTGTATCATGTAGACAGTGTTAGTGGTATCTTGGCAGAGCATGAGGTCCCCACCCAAATATCCGGCATGCACGCAGGACTCGAGAGGGTAGACCATAGGGCCTCGTATACCAGTGGCCCGAGCCGAGCTAGGGCTAGTTTCACATAGGTGGTCCCCCAAGCATGGGACCCATTACAATAGGTGAGAGACTTGGGACCACAGCTAATTATGTAGCATGGTACGTGATAGTATTACCTCAAAGATCTCACTATTCCAAAGGCAGCTTGGGTAGTAGGTATTCACCCACCCGTAGAGGTATGACATGGGGTAGAGCATGGGCTAGAGCAGTGGCACTGGGGCCAAACCCAGAGGATCCATTTGATGGTATCCCTCATGATGGATAGGGTGCCCCACAAGCACAGGGACCGAGGCCGCAGGGCCTAGTACAGAAGCCATGCAGCCACCTAGAGGCAGGGTTTTTGAGCAGGGGCAGTCTTCCAGAGCACCTCGTGACCAGCCCCGAGGCACACATAGCCCTCCCATCCAAAGGCATGGCATGACAGCCATAATACAGGTGCAAGTACAAGTAGCTCATAGCCGAGAGAGACGCGGCCGAGCAGAGAGAAATGAAACTCGAGGTTGGTGCATGATAGCCATAGCAAGATAGAGATACAAGGCTCAAGATCACATTGTGACATTACTTTCGAGAGCAGGATCAGGATCAGGCCCAGGCTAGCCCAAGAGATGACAGAGTAGCATGGAGAGCCATATCTGAGAGATAGTAGCATAGGGGCCTCAGATATTGAGCCTCCTTCATCAATCCCAGTCATAGGTGTACATGGTCATTACACAGAGAGATCATGTGTATACTCGATCACAGGCCTTATTAGCATAGAGGGACCAGGCCTCGCCGAGCTATAGGTGATGACCACAGAGAGAGATCGAGAGGCTTCTACCTCTAAATAGGCCAAGGTAGACCTAGGCCAAGTTACAGTGAGCGAGATACTACCCTTCAGGTAGCGCTCACCTCTAGAGATGTGGATCTGATACGTGATTCCACTAGGCTTGGTGGTGAGGCCCTTTTTTACAGGACTACATATTATAGAGTGGTGCCAGCTGAGCAAGTGGCACTTCCATGACTATAATGGTCGAGTGCATCAGCTCTCGATCAAGGAGGTCCACCATTCCACCGATATGTTAGATAGCCTCTACCAGAGTAGTCAAGGCGAGACCAAGACCATCCCAAATTCTAGTGTTTCATCATCTAGAGGATAGATCTGGGAGCCCCAGCGAGGGTGAGAGCTATGGTTGAGAGCCACATTTTTATTGTATAGATTCTTTGATATGTATGCCTCTTATGAAGGTGATTTTGATGTATAGTGATGTTATACATGTATTTTTGATGATGCCTCATGATGAAGGCTTGATTCTTTCAAATACATGCCCCTTTTTATGGCATTGTATATCGATGATGTATTGTATTGAGTACCTATTAGGACATTGTATGTATGTACACAAACATTTTTGATGTATCACCTTTGTATTCCTCAACTGAAGGCATTTTTGATATAGAGCATAGATTTGTATCCATTTTTGATATAGATGTATATTTGACACACATGTATATATATATATGAGGATTACTTTGTTTTGGCTTAGATACACATGGTTATGAGATGATGTATGTCTTTGTTTTTGATACATGCATATAGATGGTTTTTTCTTTGTCTTTAAACTCATGGGGAACTAATTGATGATGGGACATGAATCATATTTAGTATCTTGAGTGGGCACGCTGCTCGCATTGATGCGATGCATTTTTTTTTGATTCAACACTTATGGATGGTGTTATGATGTTATCGATTCTACATTTTACATGTACGTTATCCTGATGTTTGATGTATATACATGTGCTTGTTTAGAATGTTAGATGATAGATCCGTAGATGATATCAAATGTATTAGTCATGTGATGTTTTGTTGATGCCTAATAAACAAGATGATATGATGATATTGGTGTAGGGGGATAGATTTTTGATCATGCGCAACCCTCTTGCTCCCATTGATGATACGATATGTGATGATTAGCTTAGCGTACATGCATGATGTAAAACTTAGCATTTTGTTTATATATGATGCATATATGTTGTTAGATGTGATGATAATGATGGTAATGTGATGTGAATGATAACAAAATAGAGCACATGCAATAAACACAACCAAATGCTAACAAAGACCATGAATTAATGTAATACACCATGATTCACCATGCTTTAGTAACAAGTAACAAACACAACCAAATGCTAAGAAAGAACACAATGAATTAACATATTACATTATGATCTTCCAAGATTGACTAGCATGTAAAAACACACCGCAATATGCACAAGAAATAATAAATCTAATCTAAACAAGAAAAAAGATGAATCCTAAAAAGTACACCCAAGCAACAAAAACTCAAAAGCAAGCACACAAAACACTATACAAGTAATAAGAAAAGCAAGGAAACAAGACAATGCAAGAAAATGTTTTTGTAAGATATTTTTTTATGCATCAAATTTCTATTGTTTATGGTTTTGTGAAACAATTTTCAATTGTTTTGGTTTTTAGTGAAACAATTTTCTATTGTTTTGTTTTGTGTTTTATGAAAAAAATTTCTATTGAAACAATTTTCTATTGTTTTGTGTTTTATGAAACAATTTTCTATTGTTTTTTGTTTTGTGAAACAATTTTCTATTGTTTTTGTGTTTTGTGAAACAATTTTCTATTGTTTTTGTGTTTTTGTGAAACAATTTTCTATTGTTTTGGTGTTTTGTGAAATAATTTTCTATTATTTTTGTGTTTTTTTAAACAATTTTCTATTTTTTTGTGTTTTTCATGGTTTTCCAAAACTATGTATAGGTAACCAAGAAAGCATGGATGCCCCCATCGTTAGATGGGGAATATACAAGGGCATAATCCACGCACTAATGAACAAGAAGGTGGAGTCATTGAGTTTCCCCCAACATAAGATGGGAAATAATGAAAGACCACACCCTCATGTGATGAATAGAAGAAGGCAAAGCTAGATCAAGGCTAGACAGATGGTGTGCATAAGGAATCTCAAGGTAGAACCAGGTCCAGCCAAAGACAACTACCCTCCTAAGACAGAATGCTTATGAACAATGAATCCTCCCAAGGCATCGAAAACTAGTTTTCACCCAAGGACTTGTCCAAAGTGTCATAATTGTATGGTTTTCACTAATGGATGACTTGTTTTCTTTTTTTTTTTTTTTTTTTTTGATTTTTTGTATTTTTTTTTTTTGATTTTTAACTTCCTTATGCCATGTTCAAGCATAGAACCGCTTAAGATGCATGATTTTCATGGGCTCCCGAGCTCATCACCATTGGGGTGAGCCAGTTTGTATGCCCCTCATGTCGTACTTGCAACTATGACATAGGGGTCCTAACCAATGTGGTTCAAACTTCCCTTTCTTTTCTCGCTCCGCTTTGGGTGTTGAACTGTTCTCTTCATAACTAAATCACCAAACTCAAACTGATGAGGATGATTCTTTTGTTGTAGTTTCTGAGACTCTCGTGTTGATATAATTTTAGGTTATTAAGAGCACGAATGCACCTCTCATCCACGAGCTTTAACTCAGCCATTCTTGCCACTCGATAATCTTCATCCTTATCTAGATAATCCCTAAGAGAAATTCTCAGGATGGAAGTTTGATCTCTAAAGGGATGATAGATTCTTTCCCAACACTAGGGAATATGGTGTTGCACACCCGTAGGAGTGCGAATGGATGTGTGGTAAGCCCAAAGGGCCGGATGGATTTGCAGTGCCGCTTTGACCTCTTGTCGACCATCTTCTCCATAATCCTTACCAAAGTCTTGTTTGTTGCTTCAGCTTGTCCATTACCTCGAGGGTAATATGGTGTGGACCATTTTAATCTGATTTGAAATCATTGGCAAAGACCTTTCACAGCTTTGTTCTTTAATGACTTCCCATTATTTGTAACTATGGCTAGAGGAATACCATATCGCAAAATAATGTGATTCATGATGAATTTAGAAATCTATGCTCTGTGACATAGGTTAAAGGGATAGCCTCTACCCATTTTGTAAAATATTTTTTGTCATGATGATATGTGTATGACCATCGATGAGGTAGGAGTAATTTTTCCATTAGATCAATTCCCCACTTGGAGAATGGCCATGGGGTAGTGATAGGTCAGTAATGGTTGTGATGGAGCATGGATGAAATTTCCATACTTTTGGCAAAGTACACATTTTTAACATAATCGCAACAATCAGCCTTCCATGGTAGGCCAATAGTAACCTACTCTCAATAGTTTCTTAGCCAAGACCATTTCATTTGTATGTGCTCTGCATACCCCTTCATGCACTTCTTTGATTGCCTGGATTGACTCCGTCACATCCAGACAACGTAATAGATTCCCATCGTAGCCACGATGATAAAGTGTACCTCCTAAAAGGGTGTAATGAGCTATCTGGAAAATCAAGATTTACTTTTCAGAATAGGAGATATCGGGAGGGAATGTGTTGTCCTTAAGATAGGTGAAAATGGGTTCATACCATGGGGAATGGGGACCAACAACCTCACAAGCCAGAAAGATTCTGGCATGTCATACGCGGGCTAGCGTAGATTTTCTATGAAGAATGGCATATCATTATTCCTCGTGGAATATAAAGCATATATCCCACCATTTCCATGGTGTCCATCGATCTGTTCTGCTCTTGGGATTTACTCAAAGGTAATGTGCACAAAATACTCCTTTAGAGTTTCCACTAACTTTTTGTAAGGTATGAGCTTGTCATCCTTAACCTTATATTCATCATTAACCTATTTGATGATTAACTTCGAATCACCTACAACCTTAACATGATGAACATTCCACTTGATGGCTAGCTTCATCCCTATAATGAGTGCTCATATTCTGTAATGTTGTTCGTGGTAAGGGAAGCCTAGGTGAAAAGCCTATGGTATAGGATCACCCGAAGGAGTAATAAGGACCACTCCTACACCTGAACCATGAAACGTAAATGATCCATCAAAATGTATCTACCATATGACAGATTCTTTAATGTAGAGCAAGGAGGCATCTGGCAAATCTAGACTCAAAGGTTCCGTGCTTTGCAAAGGTGCTTCCGCTAGCTGGTCTGCAAGTACTTGTCCTTTAACTAATTTTTTATGGACAAATTCTATATCAAACTCACTAAGTAGAATGATCCAATTAGCCATTCTTCCCATGAGGGTGGGTTTGGACAACAAATACTTGAGTGGGTCGACCTTGGATATGAGCTTGGTCTTAGTATTCAGCAGGTAATGGTGAAGTTTTTGAAAGGTAAAAACAATGGCCAAGCAAGCCTTTTCAATCTAAGGATAATTGAGCTCATAGGCGATGAGGGTGTGACTCAGATAGTACACCACTTTCTCCTTATGGCTAAGGTCATATTGGGTGAGTAGTGCACCAATAGCAAATTGTGTAGTGGAAATATAGAGCAAAAGTGGTTCTCCCAGAGTGGGAGGCATGAGGATAGGTGGATTAGCCAGGAACTATTTAAGCAAAGCAAAATCTTGTTATTTCTCGTGTCCCCGTGAGGAAAGTGACATCCTTTTTAAGAAAATGGGTGAATGAGTGACATTTATCTACAAGTTGGGAGATGAAGCGGTGAATGGCTTGAATTTTCCCCTGCAAGCTACGTAGTTGCTTGATATTCTCAGGTGGAGGCATTTCAATGATAGCAGACACTTTAGCAGGGTCTACCTCAATACCTCATCTTGACACAATGAAGCCCAATAGTTTCCTAGATAGCACACCGAAGACACACTTCTTTGGATTCATCCTGACTTTGTATTCACGCAGTGTTCAAAGATATGCCGTAAAATGACTGGATGATCCTCTCTTGTTTTGGACTTCCTAGATGTCATCTACGTAGTCCTCCATGATATCATGAATCATATCATGAAAATCACTGTCATGGCCCACTGGTAGGTAGCTCCTACATTCTTAAGGCCAAATGGCATCACCTGATAGTAGAAGGTGCCCCAAGGAGTTGTAAAATTTGTTTTGTGTTGGTCCTCCTCGGTGATCTTAATTTGATTATAACCTGAAAATCCATCCATGAGTGATAGCATTTCGTACCCTACTGTTGAGTCAACAATCATGTCAATGTTGGGAAATGGAAAATCATCTTTAGGGTAAGCTTTATTGATGTCCCTAAAATCCATGTAGATTCAGATACCGATAGGTTTCTTCTGACAGAACAATGTTTGATATCCATTCAGAATAATCAATTGGTCTGATGAATCTTGCTGCAAGAAAATCTTTCCAACTCTTCTTTAACCAATAGGGCCACTCTTGGGTGCATCTTTTGGAGATTTTGTTTGATAGGCTTAGCGTCTACATGCACAACTAGGTTGTGCATGACCAAAGTTGGATCTAAGTTGGGCATGTCTTTGTAAGACCATGCGAACACATCAATAAACTCTCATAGCAGCATAGTGAACGTCTTTTTTCTCTAGCCGAGAGTGATGCTCCCAATTTTACTATCTTGGGATCTTCTTCTGTACCAATATTGACATCAATGGTTTCTTCGACTAACAATTTTGATAAATCCTCCATACGCGTAGGATCAGGAGGTAGGTTGAGATCTTCATCCAAGGATGTCTCCACGAGATTTTCATCCTTGGCATGGTCACTTTGTTTGTCCTTTGATTTTCTTATTTGTTTTTCAGCCAGTTCCTCAAAGAGGTTTTCACTGTGTGACTTGGACTTTGATTTTTTCTAAGGCTTTTCTTTAGAACTTTTTCCCTCACTTTTCTTTAAATTTTGCTAACCACGAAGTTCAGCCTCCTCGCCAAAGTAGGCATAGGTGTTTAAGTCGATAAAGAAACCTTTCTTGTGATCTCTAATGGGGATTGTATCCCTTATGCCCATGAAATCTGTAATAGCCTCTTCGTTCTCAAATAAATCTAGTGGCACGTGACGTTGTTGGTCCCATTCAACAAGGGAAGGTATACAAGGTCAAGGGTTGGTTCTATGGGGTTAAGGTTAGAACAAATTTGTTCATGAAAATGTTCAGGAGGCCGATCCTCATATTGGCTACAATGGGAATCCGTATCACTGTCTAGATAATCAGAACTATCCTCATGCTCAGAACAAGTCACATCTTTATCATTGGGGTGTGCTCCATAAGGGCAAATCCCAATGCCATATCTTTCTATTTTGAAATGTGGAAGAGGGACTGGTTCTCTTTGTCCTTGTTCATTCCTCCCACATCCTAGGCCTTTATAGCCCATGGAGTACATCATTCTGCTAGATTTTTCATATTCTAGGGTTTGATAACAGGATGGCTAAGTGTCCTCAGGGACCCAAGTTGTAGGTGGATCAAGCAATTTTTCCTCAGCTAACAAGCCTCCAGGTAGGAATGACCCAATAATGTGTTCTTCTCTAGGTCTCCTGAAGTGGTAGTTGGGTCGACCTCTAGTCTTGGGTGATAATGAGAGGTCTAAAACCAAGAGTGCTTGTTGTACATTATACTCCCCACAGCCATATTCCAAGATTTTCATCTCCCATGAATCAAATGGAGATGTCAAGTAGATGCCCCATGAGTGCAAGAACTAAGAGAATTTGAATCTACTCAGGATTCCATGGCCTCAAACTATAGAGGGACAACTATATCTATGGAGGGACATGCGTATGTACCCTTTTGTGTAAAGCTATTGAGAGCTCTACAATGAGCAAAGGGCTCTGAATCTCTTGGTATTGTAACCGTGTGTCCTTCATGCTTCAACTTGATGCATTGATGAAATGTTGATGGCATGGCTTATGCATGGCATGAATCCATGGTCGCCTAGAAGCATGTTATATGGAAGTTCCAAGTCTAGGATGTGAAACTTTGTCTGATGACAAGTGGGGCCCACCTCCATGGGTAGCGTGATGGTGCCTGCTGACTCTCTTTCCACGTTTTTGTATGCGGTGATAGTGATAATATGGGACTCAAGATCTTCCTCCATATGTCCCAATTGTTTGACCAACTTAAGCATGTAGATGTTCAACCCAGAACCGTTATCCACAAGCACCCATTTGATTTTCCTATGGGTGACAACTACCTCAATGTATAAGGGAAGATTATGTGTAGGATTCTCGGTAGGGATCTCCCTATGGTTGAAAGTGAGATGCTCACTTGGTGTAATGTTTTCCACCATGGCTTGAAGGTGTGTAGGATCGACTTCTAAAGGCACTCCCGACCCCTAAGAGTTTGGTATAGAATGTCCTTATGCACATTGATATCTTGAGAAGATCTAAGATCAAAATCTTAGCATATGTCTTCTCAAGTTGTTCTAAAAGGTTATATTTACCAGTTTGTGGGGTCAACAAGAGGGTTCCAGAATCACGAGGTGGGCACACCTTGCCTTGTTACCATAGTGCAAATCCTTTCCTCGATCCGGATGGTATTGACACGGTCAGCAGAGAGTGAATACATCCGATAAGTGAATCATAATGATTGTTATCTCTTTTGGTATATAAGTAATTCATGGCTTTATAGGTTTGGGATGACTCTCCCCGATCCGGCTTTGTCTTTTCCGACTTATCATGCTTGGGGAATGGTTCTTTATAAATCCCCATTTTCTCATTAGGTGTTTGTGTTTTGTCAGGTTATCCACCTCTATCTCCCCATTGTCAATGAGGTCCTGAATATAGTGGCGAAGCCACAGACATTTGTCTGTCTTATGTCCTTTAATGCGATGCATTTCACAATATTCATGCTCCTTATACCATGAAGGTTTCGGAGCATTGTCGTCAAATGGTTGTGTGGTAGGATAGGTCATCATGTGGGCCACATCCAACTATTTTAGTATGACTAAAAATGGTTCATTGAGAGAGGTGAATGTTCTTCACTTTGGTGGTGGTTGAATTGGGCCCTTGGTTTTAAAAGGTTGACCAGTTTGGACCATTTGAACACATTTGGAATCAGTGATTCCGTCTCCCACCACATTTTTGTTTTTGTTAAAGATCTTCGGCTTTTCCATGGGTTTGACACTTTGGTTGTCTTTAGATTGGGTTTTGAGGGTGCCTTTGGCAATGAGAGCCTTTTCTATCTAAATCCCTTTCTCGATAACCTCCTCAAAAGTACGGACACAATGCATTTGGAGGTGGAAAGCTATATCCGGGTTGAGATTGGGAATGAAAATATTGACCAGCTACTTTTCAGGGAAAGCACAAGGGAAGCAACTAGCTATCCCTCTCCACCATTGGAGGAAGCTGGAAAAGGTCTCATTTGGGTGTTGCTTGGCTCCACACAAGTTTTCCATGGTGACATCACTCTCTATGTTATATGAGAAGTGACGCATGAATCTTTCTACCAATTCTGGCCAGGTGAAAATTGATCCTCGTGGTAAGCGTGTAAACCACTCCAATGCTTGACCTCCGAGACTTTTGGGAAAAATTCTAATGAGGTAATTATCACTATAAGACACCTCTTGACATGCCATGTAGAAATATTTAACATGATCCCTTGGGTCTCCTTTTCCTTTGTATTTGTCAACTTTGGCATATCAAATTTCTTTGGAAAGGGTCAAGGGTCATTGTCTTGTCAAAAGGATAGGGGCATAATTCTTCATATTGATATTTCCTAATGCTCCCTATATTGCTCTCTTGTAAGCTCAAAGTGTCACTTTCATGGACTACACTTCTTGTGTGAGCAATTGTTCTTTAGTGGGAGAAGCAAGGATGTAAACATGATGATACCCTGTCTTCTTCTCCTTGGTTTTCCTGATGGAGTTCATTGATCTTAACCTTAGGCCTTAACTTTTGAATGTTCTTGTTTGTGTCTTTCTATACATGGGAAGTAAGCAAAGCTAGTTGCTAGCTTAGGTTACTGATTTGTTGTTGGATTGTGGCTTGGTTTGTGGCTTCTTCTTCTAAAGGTTCCTCCTCCTCGTATTGTGGAGGTTCTTCACCTGTTTCATGTTCTATCTTGTTTCTTCATGGCACTTTGATAAAGGGTATTCTATGCCCTACCACTTTATCATTTCCTACGTAAGAAGTGGAAGCATGTCCACCTGTTAAAATATCTTCCATATTGATAAGGGGACATTCTTCCTCAGTAGCGTCATTTGTAGGTATTATTGGTTCATTCTCAGTGGGAAATTTGGCCCCTAATTCCATGACCCATGCCAACACTCTATCTTTTTTTCTAAGAAGAAACTCATCTAGTAGAGTGGGGTCAAAATCAAAGTCTCATGTGTGGTGATTCTAATTCATTTCCACTATGATCGACCATCTCTTCTATTTCCTTTTCTACAGAAAATAGTGGTCCTAGGTCATGTCCAATGAAGGGGTTTGACCCTTGTCTATTAGAGGTTTCCCAAGCTTGCACTTGTTGTTCCTCATATGTCTATTTCTTTAACCCTAGATGTGTTTTAGGAGCCATGTTTTCGTGATAGTTTCACTAGGGTAAGTTGTAAATGTGCTTAAAACTTAGTGATCACCCCTAAGTGAAATGCAAGATGTATTTTTAAGAGTATGAATAAATCAACAATGTGAGAATACCAATGTGATAGAGTGATAAATCACCAGTGACACAAGCATTTGGTATCAAACCTATTTAAATGAAGTACCTCCTAGACTACATTTCAAAAAGTAGTTTACGTCACAAGATGATTAACAAGATGTTTTCACTTATGCCAAGTTCAAGGAAATGAACAAAATGTAAGTAAATACAAGAAGTCAATGCGATCTCCCAATCAAGATATACGATGAGCGAGCTCAAACTCGATTAAGACCTATATCTCAAAAAGTGCCAATTACAATTCATGAATGACACAACAATATCACCAAGATATGTTAACCCACTTTGCGAGAAAGTGAAGTATTGATATCAAGGTGTTATTGATATAACACACACAAATGGTAACACCTAACACTCTTTGAAATCGAGGTAATAATAGAACCAACTAAAAATCTCAAAGTATAGCTAGGAATAGTTAAAAATGTGTGCAACGTAACCTTACAATATAGGTATTTATGTCGAGTTTACAAGAAACAAGACGTAAATATCAAAATTGTAGTGATACGATACAAACAAGCTAACTCTTCTAAGGAAGTCCATGGTGATGAACCACACCTAACTACAATGATGATCTTGACATGGGTATCAAGATCACAATGGCTACCAATGACGTGAATATGCCTCCACACACTTTAGATGTTTAACTTACCCACCCGTAAACATGGATGGGCGTAAACGGACATAAAAGTGACAGAAAAGTAATCGATTGGTAACACAAAGGTAATCACACTTCTTTTGATCAACAAAGTGTCAAAAGAATGTGAAGGAAGCAAATCAAAAAAAGGATGAAAAATGTTGGCTTCACTTCGCAGAGTTTCACCTCACCCTAAGGCAAGTAAAAACTAGGTGAAAGTAACGCGTCACACATTTCTCAATGAAAATATGGTTCACAACTCAACACTATTTTAGAATGGTCAAAGTGGGCTCTTGCCAAAGTATATCTTCCTAGGTGGTTCTCTCGTCCTAGGTGCTACAAAGATTATCCACGAGCGGGACGATTTACCCAAAAGTCACAATGACTAGTTTGGGAGTATCTCGACTTTTCCCCCTTCAAGCACAGTGGGCAATAAATGCATCCAAATGTGTACTTAAAAGGGTCACATAGGGACAACTTGTAACTCTATCTCACAAAGGATTTACTAGTCAAATAGGTAGTGCGAGCACTTCCCATTTCATCCACAAGGTTCCCTCTTGCATGGACTACTTTGGGGTTCCTGGAACCACCCCCATTGTTGTAGCTTAAGGCGTTATGCCAAAGGGGTTATGTTCCAGTTGAGCGAGAGGGACGTACCCTTTTCTAAAACCTACAATACAGTGTTTTGAATATGTTGTTCTTTTTTATCTTTTTTAATTAGATGTGGTTTTCTCGAACACCATTTGGCAACCTGTATAACAACTGTATTAGTAGTTTTCTAACTTTTGTTTCGATTCCTCCATTCTTTGACAAGTGTTTTGGTCCTGTATGATGATGTTTAGTAGTTTTCCATCAAAAGAGAAGGCATCATTTCTGATTCTCCAGATCATCCAAGGATGCAAGAGAAGAGCATACGTGATTGTCTTCCAAAATCCAAAAAGATATCAAATGGAAAAACACTTTAATTCAACTATGCCAATTTAACCAATTCCAAATCAAATACTCTTAACAATCTCAAAGCATCAAAAGGACTTAAGAATCATTTCTGATTCCCAAGATCACCCCAAGGGACACGAGGGAAGAGCATACGTGATCTTAATCCTATAAGTAAACAATGCAAAATATTACCTAATCAAATACAAACATGTAAAAACATAGCCTACAAAGACAAATATATGATTAGATAAACCTACAAGAATGTTAGCACATCAACACTTTAATTCAAAAAAATGCAAAAGGACACATGCACCCTTTTTTTAAAGCCTACACGCATGGGTTAGGGTGTATGCGCCACCAAAGGTTGTTTTTTCAAGCACATAAGTGTACTTGCGCACCCGAGAGATGTGTGCGCCACAAAATAATGCAGGTGCCCCTAAAATAGTACCTATGCCACTCTGTGGAATTTTTAGATCTATTAAATGCACGCCACTACTAGAGAGTGTGTGCGCACAAAAAACAACATATGTGCTACTCTAGAAAAAAATAGAAAAAATAGAAGAATAACCATTACTTAAAAATATACCTGCGCCACTAAAACCACATGTGCCCTAGTTAGGCATGTGTGCACCGATCTAACATGTTTTAATATGCAAAGAAGGTATAATAAAAATGAACGTGTGCACCTGCTGTTAGTGCACCCGCGCGTTAGGTTAGGTATGTGCGCCATGGTTAGTGCGCATGCATGCAGCTGGGGTCGGCAGAAGATGAATGACATTTTAACAAGACACCTACACCACCAGAGAGATGTGTGTGCCCTAAAACCATGCACTCGCGCCATGAAAATCATGCCTGCACTCCTAAAATCATGCCTGCGCTAGACCTATAACAAAAATATGGCAACAAACACAAGAAAACTCACAATATCTCAAATTTTTGACAAGTTAGCTTAAAAATGGCAATAACCCATTAAAATTAAGGCTATGAACATGAAGTTACACATATCAAATGAGAAAAAATTCCAAGAAAATGGACATTAATTACTACATGTGCATATCAAAAAGTTAGCCAAAACAATGAAACTTAAACTAAAATGCCATGGGACTAAGTGTCCCACCGAGCGTGCCAAATGTGTGCAAGTGTTTCTACAAATTTAACCAAACTTAAAGCAAGAAAGCTACCACCTAAAAATAGCTTCCTAACCTAGTTAAAAATGGGAAATGTGCACCATCATGATGAAGAAGTGAGCAAGTCCTACCCTTTAAACATTAATAACTTTGAATCTAATCAAAACACAATGTAAATGCATGAACTCTATTCCCCTTAATTGCCTAATTTAACATTAAAATGGACCTAAGTAGTCCAATGGAAATCAAATTATAATTTCTTGCTTTGATCCTTCAATGGATGCTTGGGTGTGAGGCTTAGCTCTTCAAGAATGGAGGATGGAGGGCTCAAGAATGAAAAAAGGCTATTAGTATGAAACTATGTGCTTACTTTTGTCTCTTGAGAGATTTAGGTGTAGGTATAAAGGTAGGAGGAGGGCTCTTTATATAGCCCAAAGGATAAAGGATTCAACACATCCTCATGAATGTGGGATAAATGGAGATGTAGAGTTAGTTATGGATAAGGGGGGTTTAGATGGGGTTGAGTTAGCTTTAGGAGGGTTTAGTTTGTCCTCAAGTGGCTCATGTGGATAAAGGGGGTGCATTAATTAATCAAGATGATTAATAAATACATGTGCAAGCTTTTATAAGCTTTTAGATGGATTTTAGTGTGATTTAGACCATTAGGAGGGAATTAAACCAATTAAATAGAGATTTATTGATTTAATGAGAAGGGAGGCTAATTAATTAATAATAATTAATTAGACTAGATAGAAGGTGTCAATTAACAAAAGGTCATTAATTAGGTATGTGTTGATAGGTGACTTAATTAATTAGCTTAATGTAATCAATTAACGACAATGGAAGAGAAAGATGAGCGCTATCGATGACAATATGTCATCAATTTGCGGAAAAGGAGATAATTAGCACAATTTAAGTATTTAAATTTCTTAGGCATAATTATAATCAAAGAAGCTCAAATCCCCGACATTTATCCCAAAATGCTTAAGAGAAATCAAGGCGCATGACAATGGACACGAAAAAGTATGACAGAAAGTGGCGCATAACAATGGATGTCGATAGAGGTAAAGGATGTGCCCTACGCATAAATGGCTACGCGCTTGCGCATAATGGTGGCACATGATTATAGTAATGAGTGTCGACAGGGTAAAATGCACCTGCACACAAGGCATGACATTGAGTGTCGACACAAAATGTGCGCCAAACAGGATGTCGATGTCGACAGGTAAAGGATGCGCCTGCACACACGTAGGGCGCACGAGTGTGGACTAAATGATGCAAAGCGCATGCCTCGCGTGGCGCACACAAATGATGTCGCATGACAATGTGAACGGATGGGCAAAAGGATGTCACCTTGCACACAAGAGGATGTCGACACACACACACATGGATGCGCCATGGCGCACCTTCAGGAGGCGCAACATTTTGAGCGCCGACAGAAGCAGACTCGCGCAGATATTCGATGGCCATAACTTTTGACCTGGGAGCTCGATTCATGCAAGGTTGACTTTTCGAAAGCTTACGAGGTCCTCTATCCAACTACGACTGATATCTTTAATTGGGTGAGAAAAAATTCTTAAAAATGCAAAATACAGTTCGCCACTTTTGGGTTCGCTGGGGTTCTCACCTACCATCATAATGAGATGAATTAAATGCAACCTAGAGGTGGTCAGGGTAGTTTTGGAATTCCTCTCTTTTTCTCTCTCTCATTCTTCCTATAAATTGTAAGGAGGGGCTTCTTTCTAAAGGTTGACATTTTGTTTTGCCCCTCCCTTCTTCTCTTCTAGGGCAGTGAACTTGTGGAGTTAAACCTCCCATTTGAAACTCAGAATGCAACCTTGCCTCTCGCATTTTGCAGTTGTGTCAGATCAATCTTTGAGCAAATTAATGCATGTCTGTGGATGATTCTCAACCCTCTCTCGTATTCATTTGCATCCCCCGATCTTTCACCGTGAATCTGCTATCTCAGGCATGATCTTGCATTGCATTTTAATGGTCTCGTGTTTATTGGCAAGACAGTGTTCTTCATTCCTGCATCACCTTTGTAGTTTAGGTTTTATTTTATGCATTTTCTTCTTACCCGTCTCCTCGCAAGTTAGATTAGGTTTTTAGTAAACCCTCTGCATTTTCTACGTGTGCATCTGAACAGAGGAATAGGAACCGGCCTTCATCCGAGAGCTTTTCCGATTTCGCAAGGTCCCACACTTGGGAAAAGCTCCATGTTATGCAATCGCACTGAGAGTCTCAACCCATCGTGTTGCAGACATTCAGGGGTGCTGCGATTCGACATCAATAGTTTTGGCACACCTGGTGGGACCAAGAGGTCATTCCACAAGATTTGAAGGAACTTTCAAGAAATTCGACTTAAAAATTGCAGGTTTTACAATTTCATATTTTCACCTTCCAGGCTGAACTTTGAAATCAATTTTCAAGGACTTAACTTGCTCAAAACAAGTC
Organism: Taxus wallichiana var. yunnanensis; assembly: GCA_018340775.1. Lineage (NCBI taxonomy): Eukaryota > Viridiplantae > Streptophyta > Pinopsida > Cupressales > Taxaceae > Taxus > Taxus wallichiana. The sequence continues at coordinate 641,800,927 of CM031242.1, read as the reverse complement.
AAAATTTCACCAGTTGATAGATCGGGGATAATCTTCAAAAGGGTATTCTTAGATTTTTGAGATTTTGACTTTCAAAATTTCATGGTTTTTTTATTTTCGATTTCGGGTTTTCGGAAGTCTGGCATTTTTGGATTTTCGGGACTGTCATTCCAAATCAAATTCCAAACTCTAAAATATCAAAAATACAGGTCTTTCAAAATTCTATTTTTTAAATATATTGTCAGGTTTGGTGTGTAACTTGGCAGAAGTCTGCCTTTTGAGGCTCATTTTTTCTAACACATCTGGCGACTCCGAAGGGATAGAATTCAGCGGTGTAGCAGCAAAGTTGCCCAGGCATATGAGAAGAATTCAAACCAGGTCCAATACTCGAGAAGAGGGGCTATTTTTCCACTTGCAACTATCACTGTGAGAGGAGGAGGAGGAGAGGAAGAAGACCACAAAGATCACCATCTCCACCTAACAGACTTTGTCTACACCTCCACCTTGGTAGGCCTTTTCTCGCATCGACTGTGGTTCTTAGGCCAATCATAATGGCACATCTACCACCGAATCCCTTTGTCAATTTCACGGGTAGTAGTCCACTTGCCCTAAATGCTCGTAATCAAATTCCAAATTGCAAAGACTAAAGAATATATACCCTATATTTTACAGAGAGAAAATCATACTACTCCTATCGATCACATCCAGATATTGCTAATGCATGTGCAATCCACGAAATAAATGAAATGGATGTCATGCAATGTTGTTGGCTTCATCTTTCAAAGGTAAGGCCTTACAATGGTTTAGAGCCTAAGCAAAGTAGGTCTATTACTTAATCGGAACCAACTTTGTTCACTTTTTAAACCAATTCGGGAGAGGGCGACAATTTGTCTTTATCGAACAATCGACAACAATCAAAAGGGCTCCTAATGAACAAATGACAGATTTCAACTTCGATTCCAACGGACATGGGACAGATTCCAATAGCTCATAGAGACCAACCGCCAAGGAGCATTCCTTTATTTCTTAAAGGCTATAAATTCAGATATAGCATAGCCATGATGATCCAATCAATGGGAGGAACAACGCCGCTGGGGCCTACGACACAACTATCGAGCAGAGAACTATTTGATCCAAGTCGGCAAGCTTGCACCCAAGGCCACCAATGCCTCTCTATCCGGATATGGGAAATCCTACAACCAAATAAGCACCGTAGTCAATCCCATTCCAACTCCTAGAAATCAAAGCAATAATGAGGCATCGACTTCTTCAAATACTTCAAAGGAATTGCAGGAGGTCATGAAACAACTACAGTAACCTTGAAATGAGCTAGTGACTATCAAAAGACAACAAGCTCAAAGTGCTAGACCGTATCAGCCTCAAGCACAAGCACAAGCTAGGCCCCCATACCAACAAAATAGACCACCACCTCAGCCGCAAATCAAAACCAAAACCAAGGACAACCTCAAGCTGCCAGGCCATTTCGACCGTATGATCCAAATGCAACGACGTCCTCAAGAGCCTTGGTCCCGACACAAAATAACATGGCACAGGAGTACGACTGGTGTTACCCTTGCAATCTACCTCACAATCAATCAAAGATGTTTCAATGGTGCACTAAATCAGCCTCGATGGTGCAAACCATTGGTGTTCCTCAAGAACCAAGCCAGAGGAGAATCAACAAAGAAGAAATGCAATGCAACAAGAAGGACCTCCAACAAAACCACATTGGCCAATTGGCAAACGGAAGACTTCTGTGGAGTTAACCAACAACCTTTTCAAGGCGTGGCTGCCAACACACGGTCAAAGAAGAGAAATATAGAGAGGGACAACCGTGTAATCCAGCTTGTTTCTCACCCACTCCTACACAACAAGGGGTCAAGAGACCAAACGCAGCTCCAAATGTGCAAAATCAACCTAAGGTACCTATCAGTAGCAACACATGCACTGCTCAAGCTCCGTAAAAGGTCACACCAAGTAAGGGACAACAAAAGGACAATTCATCCCCTTTCAACATCATCGATCAAATGAAGAAGACACATGTGAACATTTCCATGTGGGAATCACTTACATCCTGTGGCAAACGAGATTTATCGCAAGTCGCAATGGCTAATTGGTCCGCCACAAATGTATCAAACCAGTGGACATGAGAAAGTTCTCACTAATGCAAAGGCAACATGATGGGGGCCGCATAAAGAAAATTTGAAGCCTCCACCATTCTATGTTTCATTGATTGTTGGAAACCACTTGGTACACAAATCGCATGATAGATTCAGGGCAAGTAGTTCAAAGATGCCAAAGCAAATAGCGGATCAACTGGTCTGAAGTATGAGCCAAAGGCTTTAAAGGAGTAGTACAACTAGATGGAACGGCAAAGTAGGGAACAGCTTGGGTCATCAAAGGGTTAAGCCTAACACTACATTCCCGTCCTAATGTTACAGTTCTACAAGATGTGTCTGTGATTGACCTTCCGCCACTCTTTTCAAGCGTTGTGTCTATCAAGAGACTTCACCGCAAAAATCGGTGGATATTTATCTGCAGATTGGTCACACATGATTTTTAGGACAAGGTATGGAGCCAAAGCAACAATCAGGTCAGAACCAATTGCCAATTTCCATATTGAGCCTCATGTACCAAATCCTATCAATGCAAATTGCTCACTTTGATCGAGGAGGTTCAAGTGATCTAGAAACAGTACTAAGGTCGAGGGAATTCCCGATTTAACTTTGGATGAATGGGCAAACAAGAGTCATGAATTTGACCCATACAAGGAAATTGAAGAATCTGAATTGGGCGTGTATTGTATACACGAAGAAAATTCACCCATTCCCGACATCATTCAACTTGAACAAAAGGATGAAAACAAAGTTTGGAAATTATTTTTCGATGGTTCGAGAAGCAGACAAGGTGCTGGAGGTGGTGCAATGTTGATTTCACCACAAGACATCAAATATTTTTCAGCTTTTCATTTCCAGTTTTCCTGTTCAAACAACACGGCTGAATACGAAGCATTGATTCATGGAATTCATTGGGCCAGGAAAAGGGGCATAAAGAACTTGCAGGTGTTTGGAGATAGCGAGCTAATCATCAACCAAGTTAGGGGACAACATGCTACAAAGAACGACTTGTCAAGAGCTACAAGAATAGGGTATGGGACCTCATTGAGGATTTCAAGCTTTCAACATCAGTGTCCATACCCAGAAGAAAATGAAGTCACAGATAGGCTCGCAGCAGCTTGGAGCAACGTTTGATGTGGTTGACAACATCGAAGGGGAAAAACACAGCCACATATCCATGTGATTGTGAGGCCAAGTAGCCCAGATAATAACACAAGTCGGGCAGTGTTTGAGAATGATCAACAGATCGTCAATTTCTTACAAGAAGAGGCTGAATTCTCAGCTAGAATCAGATGATTAGAGCAGCAAGATGGGGATCAAGTAGTGCAGCACCATGACAAACAAGCTTCCTAAGGGTTTAGTAACATCGAGTCTATCTTCAACCCTAACGACTAGCCTGTAAGGAAAAGGCTAACATACAAAGTCAAGAGAGAGAGATTCAGAGCCAATTCCGGTTGGGGAAGGCAAAACACTTCAAATTGGTAAAGTGGCCACCGAAAGCAGAGAAATCAGATTTCATACAACTTTGCCAAGAATTTCCGATGTCTTCGCTTGAGCTATGAAGACTTAAGAGGATTCGATCCAAATTTGGCACAACATACCATAGAATTGATCCAGATGCTAAGCCCATCAAAGTGTAAGGACCACCAACCCTCACATCAACCTCTAATGAAGAAAGAGCTAAATAAGCTAATAGAGGCAAGCATTATTTTCCCGATCAAGCACTCAAGCTGGGTCAGCAAACTTGGTTCCGGTCAGGAAGAAGAGTGGAGAAATCAGGTTGTGTGTGGATTTCCGAGACCTAAACAGGGCATCTCTCAAAGACCATTACCCACTTCCTTCAATGGAACAAATATTGCAAGTAGTATCCGGTTCAGAGAGATTCTCTCTCCTAGATGGCTACTCAGGGTACAATCAGGTGATGGTGAAAGAAGATGACCAATTCAAGATGGCTTTCACCACCAAATGGGGGACCTATGCCTACAAGAAAATGCCATTTGGGCTATCAAATGCTGGAGCCACCTTCCAAAGGGCAATGGATATGGCATTTAAGGGGTTGATCAATAAAATAGTTTTGATATATCTTGACGACATCACCGTATTCTCAAAAATGCAAAGGATCACCTCCGTCATTCGAGGCAAGTATTTCGAGGTGTAGAAGATTTGGGGTATCATCAATCCCAAAAATGCATATTCTTGGCTCACGAGGGAAAACTTCTAGGCCATATTGTTTCAAAGGAGGGGTTGATTTATTGACCCAGTAAAGAGTCAAGCAATTCGAGCATCGCATTGCCAAGTCACAAGAAGGCTCTTCAAAGCTTCTTGGGAAGGATCAATTTTGTCCGCAGATTTGTTCCAAATTTTGCTTCTCTCAGTGAAGCCAATAACGCTGATGTTAAAGAAGAGTATGGCATTTAAGTGACATCTCAAGGCAAGGCAAGTTTTGAGGCAATAAAAGAGGCTATATCTCAAGCTCCGACTCTCGCCAATCCAGACTTCTCCAAGGACTTCGTGCTATATGCCTTTGGTGGTGGGGGACACACGTCTAATCCCGTACAACAAAACAAAGGAGGATTAGAACAACCAGCTGCTTTCTTCACCAAGGCTTGAGGAATACGAAACTAGGTACTCTTTCATCAAAAGCATGTCCTTGCAGTAGAATCGTGAGCTTAAAGAAATTCAAGCACCTAGTCTCAAACAACAAGATCCAATTATTGGTCTCTCATGCGGAGTCGTGACTTCCTTCTAAACAAGGATCTAAATGAGAAACGTGCAGATGGATAACTCATGTCATGGAATATGACATCGAGATCAAGGTCACCAAACTAGTACGTGGGAAGGGACTATGTGAGCAGCTAGCCTTGAGTCAACAAGTTGAAGCAGGTAATGAAAAAGAGGTGTCTTGGTACTACAGGATGGTCAAGAACAGGAAAATGATGATGTGCCCACTCCGTGTTGGACTCAGAATGTGATACACTTCCTACAGACGGGCCTATGCCCCCCAGAAATGAGCAAAGCAAAGAGGAGATACTTCAGATTACAAGCCATTCCATATGTGCTTGTTGATGGTGTTTTGTTTAAGAAAGACATCAATGGAGTTCTATTGAGGTGCATTGGGACAAATCAAATTAAAAGGGTGTTACGAGATTTTCACGATAGAGATTCTGGAGGACATTTCGCCCCACGAGTAACAACTCTCAAGATAATGAAGGCAGGGTATTATCGCCGACAGCCTTCAAAGGATCGCTATACATGGATAAGAAAGTGCAAGAAATGTGCACTCTTCACAGCAAAAAGAAAGACTAGCAAAGACTTCCATCGCACCCAATTCTGTCGTCGACCAACCATTTATGCAATGGGGATTGACTTCATCGGGGGTCATCAATCCAAACTCAAGCCAAGGCCACAAGTGGATTCTCACGGCAACGGACTATTTCACCAAGTGGACCGAAGCAGCAGCGCTCAAAGAAGCAAATGAGTCTAACATACTAGACTTTTATGAAGGAATAGTGACCAGGTTCGGTGTGCCGGCCACTATCATATCGCATAAATGCATCGGCATTTATAGGTTCCAAGATTACAGAATGGGCTGTCAAGAATGGAATCTATTTGAGCACCTCTTCAAATTATTACCCGCAGGGTAATGGACAGGCAGAGTCCACGAACAAAAATTTGCTAAGAATCATCAGGAGGACTCTGGATGAAAATCAAAGAACATGGCATACCAAGCTAAAATCAGCATTATGGGCTCGATAATAACACCAAAGAGGTCTACAGTAATTCCCCTTACAAGTTGGTCTATGGAAAAGAGGCAGTATTGCCTATATCATTAGAACTGCCTACATTGGAGTTCATGAAGCAATTGGAGTTGGCTGAGTTCAAACCAATGGAGGCTAGGTATGCAGAGTTGATGGAATTGGAAGAAATTAGAGAACATGCAATTCAAACAATTGAGAAAGATCAGGCCTTAGTAAAAAGATGGTTTGATAAGAAAGCAAGAGCAAGGACCTTCCAGGAAGGGGACCTAGTTCTGAAATGGGATGCAGATCGCAAAACCAGAAGGCATTCCAAGTTTGATGCCATTCGAGTGGCCCCTACATGGTCACGGATGTAAAAGTAGTAATGCCTTCCAATTGTCTACTTTGGATGGAGAAGAACTCCCATTTCCGGTTAACTAATCTATCTTAAACATCATACTAAAAGGAAAAGGTTTACCCTTGTAAATATTAGCCTAGATTTCAATTCCTCTAAGTGCGTATGCACATTGTCTTGTCAGAGTTAGGTTTCTAGCTTCCCTAAGTGCTTCGGGCACAGTTTTTGTTGCTCTCTAGGTTGGATTTCTACAGCTCAAAGCATGCTCTCGAAGAAGGAGTTGCATATCGTGTCCTCGGGATCGATATCAGGTTGGTTTCAAGTTATTGCTTATGACTCCATGCCCAATGGATTGCTAAAAGGCCACTGATCTTCTACCTAGCAGGCAGGTGATCCCATTGAGTCACCAAATTGTTGTATATATCTTTCCCCCTGTAGATATAGACAAGCAGAAGAATATAGAAATCAAAGAAGCTCAAATCCCTGACATTTATCACCTTGGCGCATGGAAATGGCGCATGACAATGAGTGTCGACAGAAAGAAAATGGTGCGCCCAAGGCACATGAAGTGGCGCACACGACAAATGGATGTCGACAGGGAAAAGGATGCGCCCAAGGCACACAAAATGGCGCATGAAATGGTGTCGACAGGAAAGGATGGTGCGCCGGCACATGGAAATGGCGCATGATGAAATGAGTGACAGTAGGGAAATGGATGCACCAATGCATGGCACATGAAATGGTGCACGACAGAGTGTCGACAATGGCAAAATGGATGTCGACATGGGCAAAATGGATGCGCCAAAAATGCACGTCGAATGGCAAAAATGGCATGACATGAGATGTCGACAGGAAATGATGGTCGACACTAAAAGGATGCACGCCAAGGCACACGGAAATGGCACGCATGACAATGGAGTGTCGATAGGGAAAAAGTTGTGCACCTTGGCATGTAAGAGGATGTCGACACACACACGGATGCGCCTATGGCGCACCTTCAGGAGGCGCAACATTTTGAGCGCTGACAGAAGCACTCGGCGCAGATATTCAGATGGCCATAACTTTTGACTGGGAGCTCGATTCATGCAAGGTTGGACTTTTCGAAAGCTTACGAGGTCCTCTATCCAACTACAACTGGATATCTTTAATTGGGTGAGAAAAATTTTTAAAAATGCAAAATACAGTTCGCCACTTTTGGGTTCGCTGGGGTTCTCACCTACCATCATAATGAGATGAATTAAATGCAACCTAGAGGTGGTTGGGGTAGATTTGAATTCCTCTCTCTTTTCTCTCTCATTCTTCCTATAAATTGTAAGGAGGGGCTTCTTTCTAAAGGTTGACATTTCGTTTTTTCCCTCCCTTCTTCTCTTTGGCAGTGAACTTGTGGAGTTAAAACCTCCCATTTGAAACCGTAATGCAACCTTGCCTCTCGGCATTTTCAGCAGTGTGTCAGATCAATCTTTGAGAAAATTAATGCATGTCTCGTGGATGATTCTCAACCCTCTCTATATTCATTTGCATCCCCTTGATCTTTCACCGTGAATCAAGCTATCTCAGGCATGATCTTGCATTGCATTTTAATGGTCTCGTGTTTATTGGCAAGACAGTGTTCTTCTTCATTCCTCATGCATCACCTTTGTAGTTTAGGTTTTATTTTATGCATTTTCTTACCCCGTCTCTCTCGGCAAGTTAGATTAGGTTTTTAGTAAACCCTCTCGCATTTTCTACGTGTGCATCCGAACAGAGGAATAGGAACCGCCTTCATCATGCAATTATTATCATTCGGGGGGGCTAAGTTTAGTGGAGACTTCAAAGTCTTGGCACTCACCGAGAAGACAATTTTCCAGCATTACTTGGGTGCCAATGGTGTTACAAAAATAATGTTGACATAAGGTTTAACAAAGGATATATTAGTTTTGAGAACAAGGAAGAATGGGTGATCATCCCTTTGACATATGGGAAGTCATGCCCTACACAAATCCATTAGGAGAAGAAGTCCTTGATAGAATATATGTGCGTTCCATCGTAGATCCCGATATAATTCACCCTACAGAAGGAGTTATCCAATTTTAGGATGCCCAGTATGTGAGTGATACCACAAGCATGGCATGTGAAAATTGGGCACATGGGACCTATGAGTTAATTGGATGACATTTAAGAGGATTAATAAATAGGGTGAAAAAGGCACATACAAATGGTGCAACACAGGAGGAAGAAAACTACCAAGTTACTTAGAGGGCTAATCCGGAAGATTTCTTGTGAGAAATGGAGGCCTATTGGAGAAGTGAGAAGGAAAGGAGGAAATGTTTAACTATAACCTACTCATAACTATTTCACACTTTGGTGGGAGACACATCGGGAGAATTTCTTGGAATGACGCAAAGTGAGAATTGCCTTCTCCATAAGGTTTTGTAGAGAGCAATGCACCCATGGCTATAAAAGACTTCCATGGTAAAGAGACCACTTACTTCCATATCCAAGCATGTGATACATTCTAGGTGGGAAGTGCAAAAGCATTACCACCTTCATTATGGGTTCACAATTTTACTCCACCCTACTAGGTTGCCCGCGTGAATGGTATATCCACTCGGAGATGCGTTGTCAAACTAGTAATTGGTAAGAATTGGTGGCTGATCTCATTCAAACATTCAAGTATTGGAGTACAAATCCATCGACATAAGGTGCTTTTGGCAGTTGTCAAGCACCTTATAATAGGGATAGTGTTATAGTGGAGAAAAAATACAAGAGTTACTAGGTGAAATTGGCACTGAGGTGCACTTTGAGGAAGAAGAAATTGAAGAGATGTAACTTAAACATACATGTATAGAAAAATAAAAAGGGAAGATTGTGTATGTTATTGATGGGGAAGAGGTGGAAAGCTTGGATGTTAACCATTTTGTAGGGATACACAAAGTCATAGATAGTGATAATGAATGGGTGCGTGCCTACCATGAACCTTTAAAGATGAAAACGGTTAACATCGGCTCAGAAGTAGAACCCAAGGAGGCTATCATTGGAGACTATTGGTCGAGAGAAATAATTCTCTAAAAGCATTGATCTATTACATGAATTCCAAGATTTATTCCCATGCAGGTACCATGAGCTTAAAGGCATCCACCATTCCTTAGGGGAGATGAGGATAGAGCTAAAGGAAGTTACATGCCCAATCAAGAAGAGACCATATCAGATGAATCCTAATTTATGCGTAAAGGTCAAGGAGGAGATAGAAAAAATGATAGCATTAGGTATCATTAAGGTCATGGAAGAGTCGGATGGATAAGTCCAATGGTGATTATTATCAAGAAGGACAGGGAGGATAAGCATCTGTGTTGATTATAAGGACCCAAACGTAGTATGTGTCATTGATTCTTTCCCAACCCCATTTATCAAGCAATATTAGGAGTTGCGGGACGTGAGGTCTACTCTTTCACAAATGGATTCTCGTGTTATTACTAGATAAGGATTGTGAAGGAATACCATAGAAATATGAATTTCACCACTTTAGTGGGGAAGTTTTTCCTATACGGTAATGCCTTTCTCGGTTGCGAATGCACCTACTCTTGTTTTCTCACGCATTATTGTGTAAGATTTCTAGGACTTCATCCATAAATTTCTTTAATTTTACCTGGATGATTGGATAGTATATGGGTTAGTGAAGGACCATTGTAACAACTTAAGATTAATGTTTGAAAGGTGTCAGCAGTTGAGGATATCCTCAACATTAAGAAGTGTGTCTTTGTTAACCCATTTGGAATTGTTATTATCCATATTTCTCCCGGGTAAAGTATTGGATCAACCACGATCCCGCAGAGAAAGAACCAGAGAAAACACATTGAAATATTGCAAAATGGTTACAAAAGGACTCAAAAATGGAGTGGAGGAGCCTACGAAAGACTAAATGACCCCATGTAAGAAGAAAGAGGAGAAAAATGAAGATCCAAAGTCTTCGGGCTCAAAATGCTTGTTCGAACGAGTCCAAAATCGACTAAGTATAGAGGAGACCATGGAGAGAGCCACATGTTAGCATGGTGATTCTCCAAAGTTCAATCCAAAAAGGAAATCTCAAATGAGTGCCAAGCTTCCATGCGTTAAGAGACCCAAAAGTTACACAACAATTGAAAATTCTCCGACTCGGCGGAAGGGGCCAAGTGTTGGCTCGGCAATTTCAAAATGAGGGCCCAAGGCAGAGACTCAAACATGATCCATCACACCACATAGCTCAAGGTCCAAAAAGGTAAGAAGGGCCATTGAAAATTCTAAGAGTCTTTAGGATTCTAAGTGTCAACCGGATGCTCCTTCTAAGGAAAATCTTGATCAAGTTTTCAAGCGGCGCGGAGACTCCACACATCTAGTCTCAAAAAGGGGACAGAGTCAGGTTGAATAGTCAATGCATGATGACAAGCTGATAGAGAGTGCCAAGTGTCAAAATAGGTCTAGTTCAAGAGAAATATTGAAAGGGGTTTCCATTCAAGCACCACGCTGCCACATGTCCCCAATCGGATATATGACCCCGCCGAGTAAAGGACTTAGGTAAAAATATAAGGAGATCAAGCAGGCCATGGAAGAAGCCAAGTGTCAACACTGTGCCACTCCAAAAGAAAAATACAGAGGCCACCCTCGGACATGCGCCAGCCCTCCACATGTCCATTTTAAAAAGGGGACCCATTTTCAAACTGTTTTCCCACCTTTTTTGTATGGACCCAATACAAATTTCAAAGGGGCATATCTTTCGACTCGGGGCTTGAAATATAGCAAATATGACACCGTTGGAAAGATCTTGGCCTCATCTACAACATGAAGATATAAAAATTTATGTTTGGGGAGGTTAGGTGGGAGAAAATTCTTCTAGGCCATTAACGTAGAATCTGATCTCTTCAACTACCAGATCTGATTTGATTTGATCCACTGGAGAACTAGAAGTGACATATTGTGGGTAGATTTATAGAATAAATATATAGTGGTCGTTGATATTTCAAAATGGGATTCAATGCATATCTCAGTTGGTTGGAGAAGGATTAAAATTTTTCCCTCTTCTCTCTTCCATTCTTCCTATATATTGTAATAGAGGGGCACATTCAAATGGTTGTTTGTTTTTCCTCTCTGCCTCCCCTTCTTTTTCTTCCTCAAGGTCCAAAATGGAGTTCAAACCTCCTCCCCTACTTTGTAAATGGAATTTTTATCCTCATACTTGTGTATGATGTTCTATGCAAACTTCTCGAAGCAATAAAAACATGTTTTATGATGCTTTTTCCATCCTTTGCTCTTTTTGGTTGTTTATTCTTGCCTCTCTTTATTGCAGGGCACCTGTGCATGTTTTAGATGTTCATTTTGTAGGTCTAGGAGTGGTTTTGGTTGGATTTGAAATGTTTTCTGTGTGAATCTGATCTTTCTCCTATGGTGTAGTTGTTTATCCTCTCCATTGCTCACCTCCCTTCATTTCATGGTAGTTTGGTTAGATGATCAATAGTTTTCCTTCTCTAGTGTATCACCATTTTAGTGTAGGCTATATTTTCTTGTTTTCTTTCTCTCCCTATCTCCTTGGATAGTTAGATTATGATTAGATTAGTTTTCCCGCACTAGAATAGCTAGTAGTAGGTAGTTTAGGAAGAGGAACCAACCTTATCTCTGGGGATTTTTTCCATTTACGCAGTCCCACACTTTGGGAAAACTCAATGTTATGAAAATCACACCAAATGACTCTGCCATAGAAAAGAAGATCGACGAATCATTTGCGGGTGTTGTGATTTTTCATTAACATTTTTGGCATGCTCAGTGGGACATTGAGGTTAGATCTCCCATCTTTCCAAGGTGTCTCATTATAACAACAAATCATAAGCCACCATGTGACCACACTAACATTTTTGGCACACCCAATGGGACAGGTCTAAAGCACCTTACCACTTCATCTTAGCAGGTTGATGTGTTCCTATTAAGGGTCAGCCTTTTGAGTCACATGCAAACACATCTAGTGACTCCATCTGGTCAATAACCCCATTTCTAAAGTTGTAGACCTTTTCCCATCCATTTCAACCCATCTTCATTCACTTTTATTTCCATATCTCCCATTTTATTCCATTTCATAAACTTTTGTAATCATGAATTCATTTCCTTCATGGAATTCACACCTACAATAAGTGCAATCCACATCTAGTGTATTTTCCAACTCCTCTAAATCAGCACTATAATCAGATCCAAAGTAATTGTGCTTACCCATATGAGTAGGGTTAAAGTCTGTTTGGCCATGGAGCTTATCATGAGTAGGAGTATGCATATAATGACAACAATCAAATGGAAGATGTTGTTTTTTTAGAGAAGATTCAAAAAATGGAGGTTGGCATGGTTCATTCAAGGGGCATAGCACAAATTAAGGCATTTAATATTGGTTGTAGGGCACCTTGTCCATGGGAAGGCCCTTTTCGAAGACATTACATCTCTCAGAGAAGCTTAACTTTATGGTTGAAGTGCTACCTCAGCTTACACAATGGATTAAGGAAATTAAAGCTTATGAGAATAGTGTGAGACAACCTTGTCAATGGGTAAGTCAATCACCAGCTCCCTGTACTTCATTTTCTCTTTCTCAATATTTATCATTTCAGTGGAGGAAAGAGTCAAGCTTCCCATATTTTGCCCCAAGTGTTGACTTCATTCCTCCATCTCCTAATCTTCTACCCCATTTCAATTCTTCTCCCCTTTTCTCTCCCAAGTATTCATCCCCTCCAAAAACAAGAAGTTCCACTTCCCTCCCCACCACAAACAATTGCAAAACTGATTGAACCCCAACCTGTCACTCCTCTTGCTTTCCCAAGTCCATGTTGGGAAGAAACCCAAGAAACCAATCAAGGAGAACAATAAGAGGAGGATCCCAATAGAGAAGAAATGACAGACAATTTGAAGAGTTGGGCTGCCAAATTTGGGTTCACAAAGATCCCCTTGATGGTCAAGCCAATAGAGGAGGTCAGAGTTGAAGAACCAGTGGTGGCTGAGGCTGAGTTTGTAGTAGAGAGGGAGGACCATACAATTTCAGAGGCTCCAAGTGTGGAGCAGGCTAAAGAAGAACCTTTAGTTCTTCCTTTCACTTCATCCCCTTCAAGATCTGATGTTGAAGAAGAGTTTGAGCTTTCAAACTTCATGTTTGAGGATGAAGGGAACCATGGTGAGTCAATTGTAGAATAGGAGGACACCATGAAAGAGGTAGAGTACCTACAACATGACAATAAGGAGGTAGGTTTCTCTTTTGACTTAGAGGATTGTTTTGATGGAGAAGATCCTGAAGAGATAACACCATTTTTTCCTCCATCAACCACCTTCCAAGCATATGATCCTATTTCCATGAAGGAGGACATTCAAGAACAGTAACAGCTCACACTCCACTACACATTTCTGAAACCAAGATTGGAAAGTATGAGTCTCTCATTTAACCTCTCAAAAAATATGACTTTTTGGAGGATCTTGAACTCACTAGCTTCATATTTGAAAATAAGGCTTCATATGGTGAGAATAATGAATATTTTAAGATCACCATACAAAAGGGAGAGAATTTGCTAAAACATGACAGTAAAGACTTTGATATCCTATCAGACTCAAAATAATGTCTTCAACCAAGGGAACATGCTCCCATGGAAGAGAACGTGTGAGCACGACCTACAATTTGTAACATGCCTTCTAAAACCCAATTTGGAAGATTTTGATCTTCCAAAAGTTACACCTTCTATAGAGGAAGAGAAAAGGCAAGGCATAAGATGTCATCATCTCTCTCACCCCATCCATCCAAGAAGGTCCACAAGAAGAATCCATTTTTGAGTTGAATTTTAGAGAAATGGGTACATCCAAATGATTAGACCATGCCTAATTAGGTACTTGGCTTCATTGGAGCCAAAGGAGAAGACAAAACAATTCATGCCTACTTCAAAGCATGAGGATGAGCATAAAAGTACCAAGGGTCACCATCAATACCTCCAGAGTCCAATGTAAATCATCTTGAAGAGGTATTTTACATTAATGTTGATACCTTGATGATTTGGGTTTAGGACCAGCTTATTGTCAGTTTTTCACTCATACAGGAACCTATATTTAGTGTCAAATCATTTAAATGGCTGCCCCTTTTGAGAAAGGGAAGCTACTTCTCCTTTCCTATAGTAGGATTTGTTTAGCATTCTTTCTCTCTTATTAGTTTAGGAGTAGAGTAGATTTTCTTTCAGCAGAAGAAGTGCTTATGCACACTCTACATGTCTCATTTGAGGAATGTATGATTTGGTCTTTGTACATAAGTTTTGTATTTCTCTAAAGGTGCATAAGGCTAGGCTCTTTAGTATTCATGGAAAAAATACTCATAGCTGTCCATAACAATTGTTGGTCCAAAAGAAGCAAATGCATAGCAACTAAAATCTGTCTTCAAAATAGTCCATTTTAGGGACAAATGAAAGCCCCTAGGGTCAAACAATTTTCTACTCTCAAAATCCTTATTTCAAGATTTCTTATGAAAATTGAGAGTGCAGTGCATACACGAGACAAGTTTAGGGTCAAGAAGAGGCAAAAAATGCATGCATCAAGATCATAGTGGCTCAGGATAGATCTTCAAAGTTTAGATCAGTTTCATTTTTAACAGGAAGACTTCATGCCTAATGGATGCATTTAGGCCATTGGTCTCTTCATCTAGTAGGCAGATGTCCCCGTGAGTCACCAAATTATTATCCATATTTTGCCCCTAGGAAAAGTATTGGATTAGCCACGACCCCGTAGAGAAAGAACCAAAGAAAACATGTTGAAATCTTGTAGAAGGGTTACAAAAAGGACTCAAAAATGGAGTGGCAAAGCCTGTGTAAGACTAAAAGACCCTATATAAGAAGAAAGAGGAGAAACGAAGAAGATCTGAAATCTTCTTTGGTTTCAAAATAGTTCGTAACAGTCCAAAAGTTGACTAAGTATGGAGGAGACAATAGAGAGATCCACGTGTCGAGGATGCTTCTCCAAAGTTGAATCCAAAAAGGGAAGCTCAAATGAGTGCCAGGCTTCCATGTGTCAAGAGCCCCAAAAGTTGCATGACCATTGAAAAGTCTCGGCTTAGCGAAAGAGGCCAAGTGTTGACTTAGTGTAATTCCAAAATGGGAGCCCAAGGTGGAGACTCAAACTTATGTCAGCCAGCCATGTAGCCTAAGGTTTGAAAAAGGTAAGAGGGGCCATTGAAAATTCTAAGAGTTTGCGAAGGCTTCCAAGTGTCAACTTGATTCTCCTTTAAAGGAAAATATTGATTGGGTTTTCAAGCGAGCATGGAGACTCCACACATCCAGTCTAAAAAGGGATAGATTCAGGTTAAATAGTAAATGCATGATGGCAGTGGAAGAGAGTGCCAAGTGTCCAAATGACACTAGTTCAAGATCAAGATTGAAAGGGGTTTCGAAGCAAGCACCGAAGCTTCCACGTGTCCTCGTCGGATATATGACCCCACCGAGCAAAGGAATTAGGCAAAAAATATAAGGATATCGAGGAGGATGCGGAAGAAGCCAAGTGTCAACACCGTGCCACTCCAAAATAAAAATGCAGAGGCCACCCTCGGACATGTGCCAACCCTCCACGTGTCCAGTTTAAAAAGGGCACCCGTTTTCAAACTATTTTCCCACCTTGTTTGTATGGACCCAATACAAATTTTGAAGGGCATATCTTTCAACTCGGGGCTCAAAATATAGCAAATTTAACACCATTGGAAAGATCTCAGCCTTGTCTATGACATGAAGATCTAAAAATTTAAGTTTGGGGAGGTTAGGTGGGAGAAAATAGAGAAAATTCTTCCATGCCATTAACATAGAATATGATCTCTTCAACTACTAGATCTAATTTGATTTTCTCCACCGGGAACTAGAGCGACATATTGTGGGTGGATTGATAGAAGACATTGATATTTAGCGGTCATTGAGCTTTCAAAAAGGATTCAATGTGTATCTCGAGTGATTGGAATAGGATTCAAATTTTTCCCTCTTCTCTCTCCCATTCTTTGTATATATTTTAATAGAGGCACATTCAAATGGTTGTTCATTTTTCCTCTTTGCCTCCCCTTTTTTCTTCCTCGAGGTAAAAATGGAGTTTGAACCTCCTCCCCTACTCTGTAAATGGTTTTTTTCCTCTTGCTTGTGAATGATGTTCTATGAAAACTTTTGAAGCAATAAAAAACATGTTTTGTGATGCATTTTTCCATCCTTTTCTCTTTTTGGTTGTTTCTTCTTGCCTCTCTTCATTACAGGGTACCTGTGCATGTTTTGGATGTTCATTTTTAGGTCTAGGAGCTATGTTTGTTGGGTTTGAAATGTTTTCTATGTGAATTTGATCTTTGGCCTATGATGTAGTTGTTCATCCTCTCCATTTCTCACCTCCTTTGTTTCATGGCAGTTTGGTTAGATGATCAAAATTTTCCTTCTCTGGTGTATCACCATTTTAGTTTAGGCTCTATTTCTTGTTTTCTTTCCTCCCGCCTCCTTAGATAGTTAGATTAGGATTAGATTAGTTTTCTTGCAATAGAATAGCTTATGGGAGGTAGTTTAGGAAGAGGAACCATCCTTATCTATAGGGTTTTTTCGATTACAAAGTCCCAGACTTTGGGAAAACTCAATGTTATGTGAATCACACCAAATTACTCTACCTTAGAAAAGCATATCGATGACTCATTTGGGGGTGCTTTGTGAGTTTGCATTAACAAGAACCTTTTTGGGACATATCATATGTAAAGAAGGCTTGTTAGTAGACCTTGCCAAGGTTGGAGTAATTGTGGGATTGGGGGAGCCTACTAGTCAAAGCGTAATGCATGGATTCCTTGGACACATGGGTTACTACAAGAATTTCATCAAGGGATATGCCAAGATTTCCACACCTTTAGAAGAGTTACTTAGACATAAGAGTGCCTTCATTTGGGGAGAGGCACAATAGAAGTAATTTTACACTTTAAAGGATACGTTTATCATCGTGCCCATACTATGATTCCCCTCTTGGGATAAGCCCTTCCATGTTCATGTTGATGCCTCAGGAACTACCATTAGAGTAGTACTTGCATAGCCTAGTGAAGGGATTGTTGATCATCCTTTATGCTTTGTAAGTAGGAAGTTGACACTAGCAGAGCAGAATTATACTACAACTAAGCATGAGGCATTGTTAATGATCTACACACTTCACAAGTTCAGAAAGTATTTTCTAGAAACCCATTTTATATTTTACACTGACCATATGGAATTGAAATATTTAGTGAACAAGCCCATTCTACAAGGGTGCATATGTTGGTGGGTACTATTGTTCTAAGAATTCGAGTTCATGGTGGTTGTCAAACTAGGAAAAGTAATTCCGATCTGATCATTTATCTAGAATTGATTCAGTAGAGGACGTGTAAAGAATTGAGGATACTATGCCAGATGCACAACTATTTAGGTTGCGGTGCATGCCCTAAGACTTAGAAGATATTACGGCATTTATGAAGACAGGTGTAGCATCGGAAGAAATGAAGGCATTGGATAAAAAAGTAATTAGCTATATGCTCCACACCCTACATGTGGATTATTGGGGATTTGTAAAATTAGGACATGATGATATTTTGTGCCGGTGTGTGCTAGAACGTGAGCTCCTAGCCATAATAGAATAGGCACATGGAGGTAGTGCAGGTGGGCACTATATAGGTGATGCCACTGCATGTAAGATATTGATGGCTAGATTATGGTGGGAGACCCTATATCTAGATTGCAAGGAATATTACAAGGCATATGACCATTTTTCAATACATTGGAAAACCGGGGGAAGAGATGAAATGCCTCTATTCCCTATTCCTAGTGATGATCCATTCAAAAAGTGGGCTATAGACTTCATAGGCCCTATTGCACCAGCTACACGTAGGACTAGGTCACATTATATAATCACTTACACAGATTACTTGATAAGGTGGGTAGAAGAAACACCTACCAATGATTGTACAACAACTACTGCTGCAAGGTTTCTATGGGAAAACATTATTACAAGGTATGGGTTCCCTTTGAGTTTGACTAGTGAAAGGGGTACACATTTCATAAATGAGACAAGAAGGACTCTATTAGTGGAATTCATGATGGCTCATCACAAGACTACCCCTTACCATCCACAAGAAAATGGAACCATGGATGCATTTGAAAAAATACTAAGTCGTACCCTAACAAAAATTTGTGATGTTAGGAGACAA
Source organism: Taxus wallichiana var. yunnanensis (assembly GCA_018340775.1). NCBI lineage: Eukaryota > Viridiplantae > Streptophyta > Pinopsida > Cupressales > Taxaceae > Taxus > Taxus wallichiana. The sequence goes on along the minus strand of CM031242.1, from coordinate 641,782,555 downwards.
GATTGGGATGAAAATGTATCATCCATTCTTTGGGCATATATGACAACCTACAAGAGGTCAAATAATGCCATGAAATTTCAATTAGTGTTTAACACAGAGAGGCTTTCCTACTAGTTGAATTGATATTACATTCTCTGCGTATAACACATGAAAGAGGATTGGCCAATAAATAAGCACTAGAAGAAAGAATTGACAAGTTAATGCAATTAGATGAAATATGATCACTTTCAAAGTGGAGCCAAAAGACCAAAAAGCAAAAAAAAAGATGGCATGATCTTCACATTAAGAACAAAAAAGTTTGAGGTTGGGTGGATGGTGCTACTATATGGTTCCAATAATTTGTACCATCTTGGGAAGTTAAATGTCCATTAGTTGGGTCCCTACATCATCTTGTATATCCTTGATTTAGGTGCGTGCTAGTTACAAGTGCTTGAATGGGACAAGATTTCCAGAAAATTTAATGGGAGTAGGCTAAAGCCCTACTATAAATAAGTCTTCTTGGTGTTGGTAATAAGGTAGTATTGCCAGATAGGTTAGGACTTCCTTTAATGCATTTTTTTCTTTTCTTGTGTTTCCTTTATCGTTGTTTTTTGTTGTGCCTTGGGTGCCGACAACCTCATTAATTTTTCAAAGGTTTTGAATTTGTAGAGGACCGTGCATCATTTTAGTGTGGGGTGAAATAATGTGAAAGAAAGTGCAAGGTGCAAGTACCAGGATGATTGTGTTGGAAAACATGGATTGAATGGCCCTGTGAAAAAAGGGTGAACAAGGATGGTTGGTGTTAGGATAAGACTACATCTTGGTTCCATGTAAAATGGAGGAAGAAGTACCTTTAGTGATGGTAACACATGTGTAAGAGTCTTTTGTAGGATTGTTAGTATTTATAGGATTGTCCACACAAGGTTGGGTGCGTGATTGGGGGCACTAGAGTGTGGCATAGTAGAAAAATCCACAATAAGTGTTGAAGTATGATGGTAGGTGAAGTAGCATTTAATGCTAAAAATAATGAAAAGCTATAAATAGAAGGTTGGGCACTTCATTATGGACATTACGAATATGAAAAAAGAAAGCTCTTGTGGACTAGGGTTTTTAGAGTTGATCTGTGTGAAGAAATTAAGGCATGAGTGACTAGATTTGATCTACAAACTAGAAGGAAATAAGTTCATGGGCATAGAAAGAAGTAAATGTGTGGAGAAGCATCATCTGGTGAAAAGGTTATTCTAGTTAGGGTTTGGTAGCTAGGGCATAGGATGAAAAGGGTTTCTTCACAAGTTTGAGGTCTGAGCTTGGAGAAGGTAGAAAAGCAGAGCAAGTAAGAGAAGTTGAAGTGATAAGATAACCTAAACCATGACACCTAAGAAACCAACTATATCACCTAAGAAGTCAAAGGAAAGGGCAAGGGAAAGAGAAAACAATCAAAAAACCCCATAAGCATGAATGAAGAATGGTACATAAAGATGCAGTTCCTAGATGGGGTTTTAATTGGGAAAGAATGGGAGTCCCACTTAAGAAACATGATGATGAGTGATTATAACCATCACACGAACATGATAGAAAAGGATTTGGTGCTAGAGTTTGTGTGCCCGAGAAACAAGAGGACACTAGAGGGTTTACCTATCTATAGAGACAAGGTAAAAGTTAAATTAGAGAAGGCGGGATTATTGTAACTCTATAAGTTTCCTTATTTTGGAAAACTTAAGTTCCTCTATCAATGGTTAATGTCACGCATGCACAAGAACCACTTTTAATTGGTAGTGCGCAAGATTCACATAACTCCTCGGCTAATTTTTTACCTTAGTGAGGTAGATCCAGACCACAGGAAGCTGTGTTGAAATCTCATTCACCCCAATAAGTGAGCATACATGGAGAGGTATGTCTCCCATGAAGTTCAAGGAAAATTGATAAAGCCCACACGACTTTTCCTATAGTAGGAGAGACCTTTGCATTGATAAGGGTATATCTATGCATAAGACCAAATTTTGAGAAGGGCACATACCTAGAATGTGATGTCTCCATTCCTAAAGACCCCATGGGAAGAAAGAAGCCCACAAGCTTCCTTTCTCCTTCAACGATGGCAAAGAAAGGAAAAGAAGAGGTACCACGAAGGCATGTTGAAGGAGCATACATGGAAGAAAGATGGCACCAAGTGTCCACAAGGTATGCCACAAGTGGGCACACTAATGACAAGTGCTATAACTAGTACTTACATGCAAAGAAGAGGTCCGTAGTCGAGAGGAGGCACTAGAACAAGAAAATCCTATCACAAAGGAGAGATCACTAGAGAAGGAAGAAGAAAGAGTAGAATCTCCTATAATGGAATCTCCAGTTAGGAAGAAATGGAAGGTGATAGAGGAGGCTGATTCGAGGGACATAGGACTTGGAGGCCTACAGAGGTGAGAGGATGATGAGGAAGAAATGAACCCAAAGGATCCTAGGAACCACCAATTTTTTATCTCGCATGATTCAGAGGAAGAGGGCAAAGAAGAGTAAAATGAGTTTCTCTTCATGCGGAGGAAGGGTATCTAGGAGGAGGAAGGCACCCAAGATAAGGGAGGAAGTGAAGAAGTGAGTACAAAAATCAGACTCCAAGCCTCACGTAGGAGTAGATAAATGAGGTGGCAGAAAAAGAAGTGGAAAAAATCATTGAAGCCTTGGTAGAATAAGAGTTGGAGCGTAGTGCTGAATTAGTAATGAATGAAGATAAAGAAGAAAGTGTGGGAAAAGATCATGAAACACAGAGGAGGCCCTAGTTTTATGGTATGTATTCCTAAGGGCACACACAGAGGAAGGTGCACAGAGATCCAGAGACCAAGAATGGACTACATTGATGATCTAAACAACGTGTTGTATGCGCATTTCCAAAGTAGCGTTCAATAGAGAAACTCCTATCCATGACATCATTTGATGTGAAAGGTGCATACCTATGTAAAATGAAAAAAATTTCATGGGTATTTGAGTCCCACATTGATGAGCCGAGTTTGAAGTGAGCCAAGGGATTTGATGAAAGTGCCAAAGTATAAAGGAACTAACCCCTTTGTGAACACTCAGCACTATCGACGAGTAATTCTACAACGCACTAAACAAATTCTCAATCAACATTGAAGCCATAATCTTTGGGAGGAATGAATTAATTCTAGAGGCGAGTAGCTGGAGAAGAAGGATGATTAGGTTCTAACTAGCGAAGTTAAAACATGAGAATTAAAGGAAGGAAAAAGGAAAGGGTACATGAGGTACCTAAGAAGGTGGAGATGATCACAAGTGTTATTATCTTGAAGCATCCCAACTTGAATCCACCCACCCAAAAATATGAATTAAGTCTGCGGTGCACTAGAAGATGTAACTTACGTTCTCACCATGGAGAGGCAACCTTTGGCACTAGAATCTACAGAAGAGGCATTAGAGCACTAGAAAAAGGAGGATAAAATTAAGGTGGTGGAAATTATTTATCAATACAACAATATCCTTTCCAATGTAAAGGTCACCGTGTTAGTAGCGAGAGGCTATCTATGATAATCTGTGCAAATAGAGATATGGTGGAAAGTATCCTGGTCACCACTTATGAGGCAGAGCTAAAAGAATTTCAAGAAAATAACAAGGGGAATAGGGCTAAGAGGGATAAAATTCTAGCTGAAGTGGAAAAAAAATCAGAGGCTATTGAGACCTTGTGAGGCTCAATTAAAAACTAGCTTAAAGAATTATATCCATAGATCACTCGTTGGATGGATGTGCTTGAGGATATGGGTAGACAGTTGGACAAGGTTGTCAAAACTATGAGTACCAAGGGAGAGGAGTTGGGTTTTGATGAAGTGAGCACCTTGGTTGGAAACCTTTGTCAAAAAGCACATAATGAAGTGGATACTTGGGATAAATTGGAAGCATACTTAAGGAATAACTTCCCTCTCCTATTATAGAAATATCCAGAGTTTCCCCTATTCTTTCATTCTATCATTCTTTTCTCTCTTTATTTATTCTTTGAGGGCATGTTCCCATGGGTAGAGAACACACGTAGTGTGGAGTGATTTTCATCCCCTAAAATATTGGCTAGGTTCAAGTAGGCACATGGGCACGCAAGTCCTAGTCAAGAAAGGGCTCATAAGGGGAAAGTGCATAGGACAAGGTTGTAGTAGGGTTTAACAAAGCAAGTGACATGTGTTCAAGATAGAAAAAGGTTTCAATACTTAGCCATATTTGAAAGATAAGGCGAGCATGAAAACACGTGACTTGATTGCACATGTGGAATAGATAAGGTATCATCCCTCGGCGATAGGTTGTCCTAAGAAGGAATATACCTTGTGATGGAATTATCTAGAAGACCATCATTGTAAAGAATGTAGAGCTCAAACTTGAAGAAGCATGCTCCCATGAAGGACTACCTTGGACACTTGGAAACAGATCTATAACTCCCACGAAGGTTTGATGATGTTGAGAAGGCCTATAAATACAAGCATCCACCAAAGAAAAGGAGAATAAGGAAGAGAGAAGTAGAAGGAAGTGCAGCCATGCATGAATAATGTAAAGCTCCATAAGTTGGGTAGGGATCTATAGGAAAATAATGTAATAAGGGGTTGGGTTTGTAATTTTCTCTTGAGAACTCGATGGGTGTAAATCCGGATATGATGTATGACTTTAGTCTACACATTTGTGTTCATCTGTAATGAATCAAATGAATATAATGAGGTTACCAAACTTGATGAATATGGTTATTAATGTTTTTGATCCATGTTTTACGATTCTAATTCATGAATGTTTATGGAAAGAATATAACTCCTTATGCATTTCCTTTTGTTTTGGTTCTTCTCTATAATATTTTAAATACCATTTGGTTTAGGGATGACTACATTTGTCTAGAATCTGTTCTGAGTTCTATGATAAGTGTATGTATCATTCTCACTCACCCTTTTTAATCTCCTATCATAGATGGTGTTTCCCACTTAACTCACATAAAAGAGAGACTCAACACCCATGCGTGCCTTGGGTGAGTTCCCAACACCCACCGGGTGATAGGAAGATGAGCATGAGATTTCCTTGTTCTTGGTGGGTGTAAAAATAACTACAATATCCCCCTCGAATGGGGGATCGATGATGTATTTGAAAAAATGTAGATGATAAACGGTAGGTCAAGAAAGAAAGATGGGTAAAAGGATTACCAAGGAAAGATGCCCTAAGAAAAAATAAAAAATATGATCCCAATAACAATAAAAAATATGGGGTGACTCTAGGTATCAATAAAAAATTATGATCTCAAAGGAGATGGACTGTAATGGTCTATGGGTCGGTGAGCGGGTGAATGTCACTACAAGATGGATGCGATCCACAATGACCAACTTTGCTCATAGGTAAAACATCAAATTATGTGTAACTAAATGTCAAAGGTAGGAAAAATACTTTATACATGAGGAATCGAGTGAAAAGTTATGCATTCACAAGGGACGAGGATGAAAAGTTATGGTGCCCCAACATAGGACATGAAAAAGGCTGAAAAGGAAAATTAGAAAATGGATGGTGAAATAATATGCCCAAAAGGGGAGGTAAGTATGGCCATAAGGTGGAATTTGTGTGTGGGTTGGATAGGACTAAAATAAAATGCCGAGGAGAGAATAAGTATGGTTCGGTGGGATTTCAAATGTACAAACTAATGATTTGAATGAAGAATTAAAAATCTCGGAGGAAAATAAATATGCCCATAGAGACGGAATTCGAGTAAATTGGATGTGATTGGATGTTAAATTAAATGCTTAGAGGAAAAATTAATATGGCCATAAATTTGGACTTCGAGATGATAATTGTGATTATAATATTTCGATAAAGGTGGAATTTGAAACAAGATGAAATGGTTCCCCAAAAGAGAATGAAAAAATTTCCAAAAGGAAAGATAGAAAATGTGAGATATGGTGCCCCGAGAGGGAACACAAAGATGGCCACAAAAGTGGATGTAATATGAGATAGATTGGATGAGATTTGGATGAGATAGATTGAATAAAGCTATATGACATAGCTAGGGTGTAATACATGAGATAATAGATCTTGATCAAATCGGGGTGA